>CM061142.1:321136896-321677342 GCA_030789695.1 Scilla litardierei | reverse complement strand
CAACATTCACATCTATAACCCCAAGTCACACATAATGCTCAATGATGCCATGATGCTTATGAAACAAAAAGCAATTGATATGAGATGCAATGCAATGCAATGCAATGGGATCTCATGAATGAGCCGGCATGCAAGTATATCGTGCACCTACTCCGTTATCACGTGGAGCCACCTAATGGTATCAAGAGGTTGCCCACGGCGACTTCACCCACCTCCTACCGTGGCAACTTTGTCCATGCCCATGCACTCCACCTTCGTGTCCCTAATGTGAACATATCAAAACTTGCTTTCTTTTCCATACATCAACGCCTCTTGAAGGCCAACATTGTTACCAACAATTAAATCACCAAGATATTGAACATAAACGGAAATTAACAACTTTATGAACATGAGGTGGCAAAGTAACCAATTTATGAATCATGTCACAATCAAATAATGAAGCTGCAAAACATGGACATCCATAATTGAACACAATCGACACATTCATGCCACCAAGTTCCTGGAAATAACAGGACAGTCACAAACAGAGGCATAATGCCCAAAATATTTGTATTAAACATCAATTTTCCTTCTCTTAAGATTTGTAGATATATGTGTTGTGGAGTCATAGTTAAAATTTCAAGAAGAAATTCCCGCTGTGTGATTTATGGTGAATTGTTTGGTGAGAACTGTCGAATCTTTTTGTCAGACAGATTTTAAGGGCTGTAAAGATTGCTAGTTTCGGACATATTACAGTTAAAATCTCAAAAATGTGCACTCAGGGAAAGTTATAGAAAAAGTTGTTATCTTTCCAACGAGACTAAGATCATCAATTTCTATGGAGTGTGCATGGACAGATCTTCGTTTTGCCAAACTGTGCCCAGACTAGATGAAATTCCGACAAGTTGTAAAGATGGAATTTTTACTCCTAATTAATGTACTAAACATATGGCATATTTTATATGATTTTAGGGTAGAATTTCAAGGGCTACACGAATATAATTTTTCCAGAATTTAATTCTATATAGAACTTATGATTACTCACCGCGCACAACCAGACAAATTCAGGATTGCTCACCGCACACAACCTTACAAAACTCAGATTTTCTCAACGGACAAAACCATACAAAACTCAGAATTGCTCAACGCACAAAACCATACAAAATTCAGAATTGCTCAACGCATAAAACCATACAAAATTCGGAATTGCTCATCGCACAAAACCATACAAAATTCAGAATTGCTCAACGCACAAAACCATACAAAACGCAGGATTGACTTAAGAGAAGGTAAAACCACAAGATCAACAACAACGACAACAACGAAAACAACCATGAAACTAAGCATGCAACTCTAATACTAGTTGGAGATGGAATCCTACCTTAGGGGTGATGAGAGACAAGGGGGTAGCCCAAATCCCTACGGCTCCTCCTTCTTCAAATCATTCTCCTTCTCCTTCTCCTCTACAAGCTCCCAGAATGAGCAACAGCACCAAAACGACGACATGGATGCTACGAGGGTGTACAAAGTGAGGGTGACGTAGCCCTACTGGTGCTCAGCCGTCCTAAAGTCTACGAGGGAGCAAGGGGAAGGGATGAATTCGGCCTGGTCTTGAGGAGAGGGTGAGATATTTTTAGAATAGTTTAGAAACGAGGAGAATTTGGGAGAAAAGAGTAGAAGAGCCAAGACTTACGTAGAAGAGTCAAGAAGCTCTATTTACAAGTTTGCCATTTCTCCAAATAAAAGAAAGAAAGGAAAAGAGAAGATAAGAGTCTGGAACGTAGGAGAATCATGTAACCAAGGATATTTCTTCCTAGAATCCTCTTATTTACAAATTTTCCATTACTCATATTCCTTCACAATTGCCATCCAACTTACCTCCTTAATTACAAGTATGCCATTACTTCTCACATCCTCCTATGATGCACACACACTCTCCAATAATTACAAAAATGCCACTAACCTTATCCCCTTTCACACTAGCCCCTCTACACTAATCCCACACACACATTCACCCACATACACACACCATCATTCATGCATCACATATCCATGCATCACCTCACCATTCATGCATGTACTCTATACCCACATTACTAAACACACTATATTACTAACACATAAGCATTTCAACGAACATCCATGGGTAACCATGCATGCAACCAATAAGAATATAAAATTATCATCAAGTAGTAACACTAATAATGAGTCTACTTTCTCGTACTACTCCACACAATCATACAATATTACTATACCACTTCATAGTTCACTGCACGCACTACATGCACAACCAACCATATAAAGTACATGCAATTATGTACTCAATTATATACAAGCATGTATACAATACATATCACATAGATATACACTCTACTTTCACCCCAAAAATATAGGCCCTACGTATATGGCACTCTGGGCCATTACATTCTATCCACCTTAAAAATCAAGTCCGTCCTCGGACTTCCCAAACTAGGGGTTAACTTAAGAATGGGCAGACTTAGACATTAAGGTCACTATACCCCAAGCATACATACATTCCATACATTATAACAAGAGCCAGGCATGTTCACGTGCATACACTTATACATATATCAGATATTTACATACATACAAATACTCATTCATGTATACACATTTATACACATATTCATTCTCACTCTGATACACACCTACCTCATATATACACAAAAACTTAGTCATACATACTATATGTACATACAAGCATACACAACCATGGTACTTCACATAGGGCTAATACACTCCTATGTTTACACATCTATACATAGACATAGGCATACAACCATGTATGTCTCATAGGGTACATCTAAACATACACATATATATGTCGTCACATAACGTCATGCAACACAACACAACACCATCCCCTTACTACTAATGATAAGGCACCCATATCCATACTATGTAAGCGGATATATGTAAACAAGCACATACCTACTCATGCATGGGCACACGCCCATACACGCTAATATACAATCATGTCACACAACCTGGCATACACAAATCATGTCAATACACATGTTGTGTAAGAACGTAAACATGTCATTACAAATGTTATGGCATGAACTATAACATGAAGCATACACATGACATAACCAATGTTATGACATGAAACATATCATGAAACACACACATGTCATAATTGACGTTTTGACATGGCATACTAAAACAAGCACAACCAGTACCTTCAAATATACACCTACATCATTACGTACATATACCCATACAACAACATATGTACCCGCAAACATGTACACCCGTACATGCTCTCCACTATACATCTAATCATATATAGCTCATAGATCACTACTTACACACATAGATCACTCTGGGCAAACATAACCACTATGCTTACTCTAGCGTGCCCACTCATACTAGAGTAGAACACAAAGATCCGCACATGGATCTACACAATCAGCATGTACATATACACCACATATTACAAATACAGATGGCATGCCATATCTATACATCGCCTAGAGCTCAATCAACTATATAGGCACATGATACACACTCCTCATAGGTTACCATATATTAACAAATATACGCATGCACCTCTATACTCAGACATACAATCATGTATGTCTCCTAGTATCCATTCAACATCCACAGATATATCATCGAGCAAGGTCTACCATATCAATATCAATACACATAGATAACCATATACAACTATATTCATCCATATACAGGTGTAAGCGTACCGGCTTACAGCCATACATGCATCATATACTCATCACATATGTCAACACATAACACTAATACTCTTAAGACATATCCACACATACATGGGTAGTACTCAAGGGTCCACACATGCATCTACACACTCTACATGTGCATACATCACATACAGTATACAGCCACTACACAATACATCTATACACTACCACAACTCAATCAATTATATAACTCAATTCTACACATTACTCATAAGTCAAACATGTATTAACACATATACTTCAAATACAATCACATAGCCATATAATCATTCGGGCATATACCATAGTCATATGCACATGAGTATATCATCTCAATATGCTCGACAAGCCATATTCACCACTTATAGAGCTACAGATGCATAGGTACGCATACATACACACATAGATATGTACACATATACTTACCCAATCAACACACTAATGTCTACCATCAGGGCTCTACACCTCAAGCTTCTGATATCAGGGCTCTATCTTAAGGCAGAACTCCTACCCACATTAAGACCAAACTACCTTTGGAACACTACACGCACTACCCTTACACAGCCACAGTGCGGTGACCTGCATGGGCCACCAAATGTAACGCCCCGCTCCCTAAGATACCCGAGAAGTACGAATGCGTCCCAGGTATTCCTAAGGCAACGAGTGTTACGAAGGATAAGTACAAAAAACTCTAGCAGGTCCACTGCGCACTGCTGGGATAGTACCTGCAAGGTTCCCAAAGCACAACCAAACAACCAAAAACATAAACACAGAAAGAAACACATAGAGAAACTGTACAACAAATAAACCCAAAGAAAAGTTTGATATATATATATACATATAGAGGGAAATGTGCCTAAGAATGACCTCGGGTAGAGATACCTGAGCACACCCCCGCTGTTCGGGGTTTGTGAGTATTGTTTTTTGAAATTTTTTTTTGCCGTAGGTAGATATACTTGTTATGTAGCTCCCCACAAAATTTCAGATCGATCCGACACCGTTTGAGCCTCCGTTCATCGATTTCAAAAATGTTGCGCAAAACTGTCCAGATTCTGGACAGTTTTGCGCAACGTTTTTGAAATCGATGAACGGAGGCTCAAACGGTGTCGGATCGATCTGAAATTTTGTGAGGAGCTACATAACAAGTATATCTACCTACTGCAAAAAAAATTTTCAAAAAAAAATACTCACAAACCCCGAACAGCGGGGGTGTGCTCAGGTATCTCTACCCGAGGTCATTCTTAGGTACATTTTTTGCATATATATATATATATGTATGTATATATATATATATATGTATGTATATATATATACATATATACATGTATATATATATACATATATACATGTATATATATATACATACATATATGTATATACATATATATATATATACATATATATGGGTAAAGGGATCCTAAGGTGCCTCCTTAGATTCAATCTAAGGAGGCGCCCCCATTTCCCCCCATCTCACACATTTTTTTTGAAATATTTTTTCATGAGTTTATTGTTTACCTTATGGATGATCAACATACCAAATTTCAAGTGATTCCAATACTTTTTGGGCCCCCATCTACCTCTTACAACTTCGTGGGTTTTTCAGCACGTTTTTAGACCGTTGAAATTGTAAGAGGTAGATGGTGGCTCAAAAAGTATTGGAATCCCTTGAAATTTGGTATGTTGATCATCCATGATGTGAACAATAACCCCATGGAAAAAAATTTCCAAAAAAATTGTGGGAGATGGGGGAAAATGGGGGCGCCTCCTTAGATTTTCATCGAAGGAGGCACCTTAGATCCCCTTTTTCCCATATATATATATATATATACATACATATATGTATATATATGTACATATATGTATATATATGTACATATATATATATACATATATACATATATGTATATATGTACATATATATACATATATACATGTATATATATATATATATATATATATATATCATCCATCTGTGCATACATCCATCATAAACATCTCGTCACTACCCAAACAAAACCCCAAAAGTACAACACTCTCTCCTCTCCCCCCGCCATCCCAACCTAACTCATCCACAGAACTCCACTGCTCCACCTTACTACCACCGACCAACTCCAACCTCTGAATCTGAAAATTCAACGGTGGGGCACGTCAAAGCGTGACCCAGTAGGAATACCATGCCCAACTAGCCCTTACATGAAGTGTGGAAAGGGTGCAAGTGAGTAAGCAGAGTGTATGACATGGCATAAACATCTACTACAGTAGAGGAAGTGACAACTATAGTTATGAGCATGTGGGAGCGTGCACGAGCAACATGCAAAGTGTACATACTAGCATAATGTACAAGTGGTAACAGGAACAAGTACAACGTTTATAATAAGCAACTAAGTGTTAATGGTAAAATAATAGAAACTAGTAACATGGAACCCATCTCATTTCCACTTACTTAAGCTCCACAAATGAAAGCAAACCGCCTCACTTTTACAATATGCACCCATATCAAGCAATTCACGCATTCATGGGAACAATCATACATACAAGGCAACATTCACATCTATAACCACAAGTCACAAATAATGCTCAATGATGCCATGATGCTTATGCAATACAAAGCAATTGCTATGTGATGCAATGCAATGCAATGCAATGGGATCTCATGAATGAGCCGGCGTGTAAGTGTATCGTGCACCTACTCCGTTATCACGTGGAGCCACCTAATGGTATCAAGAGGTTGCCCACGGCGACTTCACCCGCCTCCTACCGTGGCAACTTTGTCCATGCCCGTGCACTCCACCTTCGTCTCCCTAATATGAACATATCCAAACTTGCTTTCTTTTCCCCACATCAACGCCTCTTGAAGGCCAACATTTTTACCAACAATTAAATCACCAGGATATTGAACATAAACGGAAATTAAAAACTTTATGAACATGAGATGGCAAAATAAACAACTGATGAATCATGTCACAATCATATAATGAAGCCACAAAACATGGACATCCATAATTGAACACAATCGACACATTCATGCCACCCAGTTCCTCTAAATAACAGGATAGTCCCAAAAAGAGGCATAATGCTCAAAATATTTGTATTAAACATCAATTTTCCTTCCCTTAAGAGTTGTAGATATATGTGTTGTGGAGTCACAGTTAAAATTTCAAGAGGAAATTCCTGTTGTGTGATTTATGGTGAATTGTTTCATGAGAACTGTCGAATCTGTTTTTCAGACAGATTCTAAGGGCTGTAAAGATTGCTAGTTTCAGACATGTTACAGTTAAAACCTCAAAAATGTGCACTCAGGAAAAGTTATAGAAAAAGTTGTTATCTTTCCAACGAGACTAAGGTCATCAATTTCTATGGAGTGTGCAGGGACTGATCTTCGTTTTGCCAAACTGTGTCCAGACTAGATGAAATTCCGACAAGTTGTAAAGATGGAATGTTTACTCCTAATTAATGTACTGAACATATGGCATGTTTTATATGATTTTGGGGTAGAATTTCAAGTGCTACATGAATATAATTTTTCCAGAATTTAATTCTATATACAACTCAGGATTACTCACCGCGCACAACCATACAAATTCAGGATTGCTCACCGCACACAACCATACAAAACTCAGATTTGCTCAACGCACAAAACCATACAAAACTCAGAATTACTAAACGCACAAAACCATACAAAATTCAAAATTGCTCAACACACAAAACCATACAAAATTCAGAATTGCTCAACGCACAAAACCATACAAAACACAGGATTAACTTAAGAGAAGATAAAGCCACAAGAACAACAACAACGACAACAACCATGAAACTAAGCATGCAACTCTAATACTAGTTGGAGATGGAATCCTACCTTAGGGGTGATGAGAGACAAGGGGGGTAGCCCAAATCCCTACGGCTCCTCCTTCTTCAAATCATTCTCCTTCTCCTTCTCCTCCACAAGCTCCCAGAATGAGCAACATCACCAAAACGACGACAGGGATGCTACGAGGGTGTGCAAAGTGAGGGTGACGTAGCCCTACTTGTGCTCAGCCGCCCTAAAGTCTACGAGGGAGCAAGGGGAAGGAATGAATTCGGCCTGGTCTTGAGGAGAGGGTGAGATATTTTTAGAATAGTTTAGAAACAAGGAGAATTTGGGAGAAAAGAGTAGAAGAGCCAAGACTTACGTAGAAGAGTCAAGAAGCTCTATTTACAAGTTTGCCATTTCTCCAAATAAAAGAAAGAAAGGAAAAGAGAAGATAAGAGTCTGGAACGTAGGAGAATCATGTAACCAAGGATATTTCTTCCCAGAATCCTCTTATTTAAAAATTTGCCATTACTCATATTCCTTCACAATTGCCATCCAACTTACCTCCTTAATTACAAGTATTCCATTACTTCTCACATCCTCCTATGATGCACACACACACTCCAATAATTACAACAATGCCACTAACCTTATCCCCTTTCACACTAGCCCCTCTACACTAATCCCACACACCCATTCACCCACATACACACACCATCATTCATGCATCACATATCCATGCATCACCTCACCATTCATGCATGTACTCTATACCCACATTACTAAACACACTATATTACTAACACATAAGCATTTCAACGAACATCCATGGGTAACCATGCATGCAACCAATAAGAATATACAATTATCATCAAGTAGTAACACTAATAATGAGTCTATTTTCTCGTACTACTCCACACAATCATACAATATTACTATACCACTTCATAGTTCACTGCACGCACTACATGCACAACCAACCATATAAAGTACATGCAATTATGTACTCACTTATATACAAGCATGTATACAATACATATCACACAGATATACACTCTACTTTCACCCCAAAAATATAGGCCCTACGTATATGGCACTCTGAGCCATTACAGCCTGCCTTCCTCGCTCTGCCCATCGCCAAGCGCCACCGTTCGTCGCTCCTCTCCTCTCCGACTGAAGCCTGACACCTCCAGACCCGCGCTCTGCCCCCGCTTCTTCCACTTGATGGCAAACAACGCCTCTTCGAGTGCCTCCTCCCCTCAACCCATCTTCAACGTCACCGTAAGCTTCGACGTCGTCCAACGACCGTCGCACAGCTAGCCCCGAGCTCCGCCGTTCGAACCCATCTCCACCTCCTCCGTGTCTCCCCCGCCGTCGAAACCGCCGAACAGCTCCCTCCCTCCGCTCCTCGCTGACGCCACGATGCTACGCCACCTGTCGACGTCGCCTCGTCGTCGTAGACCACTCGTCACACTGCCTCCGACCATCGTCGCCCCAGTCCGCCGGCGGCCCTCGTAGAACGGAGGGAAACCCCCCTCCGAAATGGCATGCAAGAAGAAGAAAGAGGGAACATGTTTTAAAACGTGAATACGTATAAAAATACGTATATACTTCTTATAATACGTATTTATATATATTGATATAAGTGAAAATTAGTTTAAAATTGATATTAACTTATATATATTGCAGAAAAATACCAGGCCATCTCAAGAAATTCAGAAATGACGTTCTGGATCCAATGGTGCTTGTTTCATCTCAATCAGACGAGTAGTTTTTCTAGAATAAATTTTTAAGCCTAAATCTTAAATATTTTCATTTAAAAATTCATAACTCGATATTTTCACGTAAACTGGTAGGTGGAAAAATTATATGTTGTAGTACTCTTCGAGATGGTCATTTTAACAGCTCACGTGCAACTTTCCGATTAGTATTGCACCTAGAAGAAATCGTTGAATAAACACGTTACCTAATTAAAATTAGTTTTTAAATTGATTTTGAGCTTTTAAAAATTATAAAAATTACCAGAAGCTTCTAAAAAATATTTCCTCCGTCTGTAAAATTATTTTACTCATATTTCGCCTATATAAAAATTTAGAATATTTTTCGACACGTTTCATTCAGTTTAAAAATCAAACGATCAAATTAAATAAATAGAAAATATTGTGTGTTTTTAACTGGCTGTTTCTTGTGTTTGCAGGTACCAATTATCGTGTACCAACTCCATTGGAAGCTCTAGCCCCAACATCGTCTTACTACGACGATCTCGATAGTGTAAGTCACAAAGAATTCTAACTTTAGAAATTGAGATAGTGTACTTTATGGAAATACTGTATGCTCGAAGCATGGATCGGTATCATAGTTGTTGGACTTCAAACCATTAATCAGATCTGACATTCTCTGTTGAGATTTCTACCTTGACTTTTCAACAAGCAAAGCTCTTTGGAGTGTTGTTAATGCCTTTGAATACCTCTAAAGTGTAACCATTGTGCATAACTCCATTGGTCTGTAAGTCGGTCTATCACAACTGCCATTAGCATCTTTACTTTTGGAACAACGGATTGACATATCGTATTGAAACATAATGATTGAATGATATACCGTGTTGACATCATACTGCTGGAACATCGTATTGAAATTGAATGCTTAAAAGTAGTTGGCACATCACTGGGTTTTTGGGGTAACTTATATTAGAGAAAGTGTGGAAGCGACCGCGAGCCATCTACACATTGTACCGTACCGATCGTCTAAAATGAAATGTACCACCTAAAGTGATTTGAGATCCGCCTGGGTGAGTGCCCCCGTGGCAGGAGATGGGCTCAATGGCCGCACACTATACGTTCCTATATAAGTCACGAAGTTTCTAGTTTTACTATTTCCTGCTTGTCCTTTTTATTGTTACTACATCTTCCGGATTGCCCTACTATTGCCATCATATTGCATGTTGGTTGAAATGTTATTGCTACCATATGCCATGCCACAGTTGTTACTCTCGTACGTTACTTTTTGTACTTGCACATTCACCTTTACTTTATGCATTACATGCACTTTGCTTACCACACCTGAGTAGCTAGCTACCAGTAATTTACTTACCACTCTTGTATGCATGTCCGCTCTTACTTTACTTTCTGCACTTGCATACTCATCCTTAATTGTTTTCTATAGCCCATTCCATACTTTTGCACTCCTTTATTTCTATTGCTAGAATTGCTGTGACTTACATACGGTTCCATTTTGGTGGCACTGCAGACGACGTACAGGTTGAGGTAGATGTTTCTGAGTTGCAGAGCTAGAGTTCGACCTTGAGACCGCAGCTTTCAGAGTTATTTTTACTTATGTATTTTCTTTCTTTCATGTATCATTGTTGGAACATTTTGTATAGTATGGATTGTAATAATCGGATACTATTTGAGTATTTTTGTATATCTCTACAACGTGGCTATTTTGTTTTCACTGGTAATCTGCAGACATGCGAATAAATCAAATAAGTAACGGGCCCTCGAGAGAGGGTCGTTACAAGTTTGGTGGCCCACGCAGGTCCGCGCTAACTACCTCGTGAACAATATAGCAAGATCAGGGTGTACAATATACAATACTCAAATTGAACTCTCGAGTACAGGACATCTCGAGTGTTCACTTGTATTGGATATACGGGTGAAGTGTCCTTATTACCCATCTTCTTTGACCTTTTCCCCTTCTTTTATTCCATCCTCTGAGGGTATTTTATACGCCTTTTTTTCATCTACTTAGAGTGATCTTCCATTAGTGGACCTTTCCATCTTCATCGCCCTTCTTTTAGTATGTGGTTGCCTTTCGATTGACCTTCTTAGAATACGACGTCTAGTTCGCCTGAACTCTAGCAACATCTATTTTAAGGAGGGTAGCGTTCGAATTTTCAATCACCAAAAGTTCGAGTTCGACAATGGAAGCGAATCGTAGGACGCTCAGAAGCATTTGAGGACGGTGCGAGACAAATTAAGACGAACCAAACCGAGACGTGTAAGCTGATGCCGCTACTTCTTCATCTTTCTTGAACCCGTCTATATGGGCCAATTTTGACATGAGGCTAGCTATAGAAGCAATGGTGATGTCAATAGCATGTATTCATACACATCATCTCTTGTTTTCTTGATGCTATGATATCACATTATATTTCATGTTATTAACAACTTATTTTCCTATATCGTGATCGTTCATCAAGCCTTCCTTTCGATCGTTTAAATTGCTTAGGCAATGATCAGTCTTTTAATTCCGAGGACGGAATTATTTTAAGGAAGGTAGAATGTAACGACTCGTTTTTTCAATACATTTAATTAGTATTTAACGTATTTTCATTTTTAAAAATTATTGTATAGTGGTTGATCAGGAGTTTTAAGTGATTCCAAAATTTCTAATAAAAATATTTTGAAGCATCAAACTAGTTACGGTGTATTTCAGTAAATTTGGATTTCATCAAATGCCAATAAAAATTTTTATAATAATTCATTTCCAATTTTTATGGTTTTAGCGGAATGAATTAATTTTCTATAAAAACACCATCGAAACGTTTCCAAACTTCTACAGTATCATTCTATGATCATTTAGGGCGCTTCGTATTAATTTTGTAATTTTCTGAAGTCAAATCAATAGAAAACCCGCAAACCTGCTTCTTAAATGTTTTGGCCTAAAATTAGTATCTCCGTAGCTCAAACACCAAAATGGATCTCGTATTCATGATCCTCGCGACGATACAAACCGGTGGCTATGTTTTCGTAATTTTCCGGATACGTTTAGTCTCAGGGGCAAAATCGTAATTTCGTATTTTACCTTTTTTACTAATTACATTGGTTAATTATGTAATTACCTACCTTAATTATATACCTACCTAACACAGTCAAAGTGTTAAACGTGGCCACACGTTTAATTCCTTGCATACCTTGATACATCCCCTTAACCCAAAGTCAAGACCCACCTAACCCCATTAATTAGCATATTAATTAACATTTAATATTTAATTATTATTTTTTATATTATAAAATCCCCTGCAGCCTGATCGAACCCAAACCCGTCTTCTTCCCCTCCCCCTCTCGTTCGCACTCAACCCACGGCAAGCTCACCCCCCGACCTCTCTTCTCCGAATGCACACAACCCACGCTCAACCCCCTCTCACCCACACTCTGTTTCCTTCTCCACGGCGACGAGCTCGTCGTCCCACAATCACCAACGTCCGAACCAGCACCCCTCCACCTGCGACCCCCGGCCTTCCCTCCATCATAGCCGTCGGTGAACACCGAAGCTCCGGCAACATCGCAAACAGACTCCCGCCCTCCCTCACTCTCTCATCCGATTAAACCCAGGCCTAAACCCCACCCACACTGTGCTACACAGCCCCCAACTTCGTCATCGTGACCCAAGCCCCCTGCTTCGACGAAGCTCTACTGTCCCTCGCCACTCCCACCGACCCTCCGCCTCCATCCCGTCTCCGACGAGCCCCAGCTTATCCACGAGCTCCCTCAACCCACGCCACTCCCACCGACCCTCCGCCTCCATCCCGTCTCCGACGAGCCCCAGCTTATCCACGAGCTTCCTCAACCCACGCTGCCGTCGGCGAGCATCATCCGCTCCTCTCTCCGGAGTCTGAAGCTCAAACCAAGCCCACAACAAGCCTGCACTGCCATCGCACCCACCGCCTGCCTCCCTCGCTCCGTCCATCACCGAGCGCCACCATTTGCCGCTCCCCTCCCCTCTAACTGAAGCCCGACACCCCCAGACCCGCGCTCTGCCCCCACTTCTGTAACGACCACTTTTCGTTGTACGTTTTTCGTGCACATGCTTTTGGCCGTGCACGTGTTTGTTTTAGACTTTGTTCGTTTGTGAACACTTTCATGTGATATGCCGTTGTGAACGTCTCTAAGAGTATTAAATAGTGGCACTATCTTGGAACGACATTTCTTGAGTCGTTTTCCCACAATTTAAACTTACTCGATGAGACGTGACGATTTTCACTTTTGACGGGAGACGTTTCTATTTTTAGTTTCGTCGTCCGACGTCGAAATTGAGATATGTCTTCTTAGTTAGCTCACATTCGTCATCACGATCACCACGATATTTATTTTATAATTTTTGGAGCTTATTTGACCACTTATATATTTTTAACAAGTTTTATAATATTTTTAATAATTAAGTTTTTAATTAATTTCGGCCAAATAAAATTTATTTGAGTTTTAAATGTTTTAAAGAATTTTTGAGCCAATTTCCAGCTCATTTGGACCAAGTCAAATCCTTGGGTGAGTTGGAGAAGTTGAATTTCAAATTTCAAATTATTTTAAACTTCTAATTCTATTAGATTTAGCCCTAGACCAAGTCAACCCATCTACACTATATAAACAACCCCTAGGAAGACCTATTTTCGCAAGAAAATAACCCTAGCCTCTTCCAAAACCCAAATTGAACGTTGCGACGATTCGTCGCAACGTTGCGACGTTCAGCCACTGCACCGACCGAGAAAACCACCGCAAATCTCCCGCTCCGACCGCTAGCCGCTCCGCACCCAACCCCGCTCCGCATCACAGCGCATCGCCCCGCTCCGTTCCCTCGGTCTGACCGAGGGCTTGGCCGCACCCCGCTCGCATCCCCGCTCCGCACAGCGCTCCGCATCGACCCTCGCCCCGTTCGCTTGCCTCCGCTCGCGCCTGACCGATCGGGCCGCCCGCACCGACCGACGATTGCAACGCTGCAACGTTGCAACGTCGCAGCCCTCGCATCCTAGTGCACGACCGACCCGCCCCACCGCTCTGACCGAAGGAGGCCCCCGCACCCGCTGCTGCGACCGACCCAAACGCTGCACAGCCCCGTTTCCCCGCAGCGACCGAGAGATTTCCCCGCATTGGCTGTGTACGACCGAGAGCCACTCGTCGCAACCCCGCATCTGTCGCACCACTTGCCTCCGTGGGCCCCCCAAGTTCTCCAGAGGTATTGTGGGTCCCCCAAAGGTCCCTAGGACTACTGTGGGCCCCACCTAGGTGCGTTCTCTTTGACGACTTGCCGCGTACGACGTCGTCGCACGTCGTAGCCCGTTGTCGCACGTGCTAGCTTTGGAATCTGGAATCGTCGCCTGGGTTGATTGCTCTGAAATTTCCAGCGAGGAATCTAATTGGAATCTGGACTTGGAGCGCGATCTTTTATTCCAACCCCCGGCGTCGCTACGCGACGTCGGTGTAGCTTTCGCGTCGTGTTGAGGTAACGCTTTGCACCCCTAGGACCCCCAACCCAATGCATGATAATCAAGACTAAAATCAGTATTTTTAAAGTATTTTAAATGTTTTAAATTCACTAATCAAGATTAATAATATGGACTTTAGGCCGGTGGACTTGTGCACGTAGGATAATTGTGATTCTTGGACTCATTGGACGGTGTGCTCAGACGTTGTACTTGCAGGCAAGTGAAACTTGCCAACTCTTGTGTAGGGCCATGTTTTTAGGCCACTTTCTTGTTTTCAGCGTAAAAGAGACTAGTCAGTGAAATGATAGCTGGCTAGACGCCTACTTGATCTAGTTTGACAACGAAACTAGATCCGTCACCTAAATGGATCTAGCTTGACAACGAAGCTAGATCCAACCCTTTAAACTTGTTGTTCATGCATACTAAATTGTCACGTTTACTTTCCTTATCTGTACGCACTTTTAACTGCCATGCATTGCATTCTACATGTCATCCAAGTTGATTGTTGCATTCGTAGCACACGCTACAATACTTGTACTCCTTGAATACTACTTCTGGGGAAACGGGCCTCATGTGTTGGTCAAAAGTCAATGCCCGGTTTTCCTGGACCGGCTAGGTGCACCCCTATGCCATACTTGTTAAAAACACTTCCTGGCCCGTGATCCAGAAGCGAGCATTCCCGTTCGGGGGTAAGGCCCTGGCTCGACACACGTGGAGGGATAGGGATAAACAGTTACTTGAGCTTAGGAGTGGCCTGATCAGCCCTCTAGCCAAAAGACGGAATCCCTGTGCACGAGGTGCTTACTTTTCTTGTCTTGTACTTGTCTTGTGAATGATTCATGTAATACTTGTCATCCATGCCATGTTTAAATGCTATGCTCGTACTTTACTTTACTTTACCTTACCTGTTGCACTCATACTTTAACTGCCATGTCATCGCATTCATACTAGAACTGCTAGGTTGCTTTACTTTTGCCTACCTTCAGTTTCCTTGCACAAGTCTCTTGTAGACTTGCTGACATGTGCCATTTGCTCTTTTGGGTGTCACATGTTAGACCTGAGCCAGAGACCGTTGCTGTGTACGTGATGAGTTGCTGACGCTGAGCCTGAGTCCATGTCTGCCTAGGAGGAGTTTTGTGGATGTCAGTGATCTTTCTTGGTGACTTTTGCTGAGCTTTCTTTTGTTTTAGGTTTGTTGTTAGTTGTCGGTGCGTAGCACCGTTGTTTTGTACGTTGTACTTTTGTTGGCCATGTTGGGCCTTTAGACTCTCTTTTATTTCAGCCTGGTGGCTTTTCTGCGATGTTGGAATTTATATTTATGGATATTCTGAGATTATTCTTTGGTCTCATTTCATTATTATTATCTTGTTTCGCTCGCATTGCAAGGACCTGCAGTTTTAAATTTGATTGACGCTTATCGGACTTGCAGCTTTGTAGCTTCAAGTCTGAGCGGACCTTCTCACGCTTCGCCTCCATATTTTTGGGAAGCGGGGCGTGACATCTTCTTCCGCTTGACGGCAAACAACGCAGCTCCGAGTGCCTCCTCCCCTCAACCCATCTTCGTCGTCGCCCTAAGCTTCGACGTCGTCGAACGACCGTCGCACAGCTAGCCCCGAGCTCCGCCATCCAAACCCATCTCCATCTCCTCTGTGTCTCCCCCGTCATCGAAACCGCCGAACAGCTCCCTCCCTCTTCTCCTCGCTGATGCCACGATGCTACGTCGCCCGTCGACGTCGCCCCGCCACCATCGACCACTCGGCACACTCCCTCAGACCATCACCGCCCCAGTCCGCCGGCGGCCCTCGTCGAACAGGGGAAAACCCCCCTCCGAAACGGCATGCAGGAAGAAGAAAGAGGGAACGTGTTTTAAAATGTGAATACGTATAAAAATACGTATATACTTCTTATAATAGTTTAAAATTGATATTAACTTATATATGATGCATAAAAATACCAGGCCAGCTCCAGAAAATCAAAAATGACATTCTGGATCCAATGGCGCTAGTTTCATCTCAATCAGACGAGTAGTTTTTCTTAAAAAAATTTTAAGCCTAAATCTTAAATATGTTATTTTCATTTAAAAATTCATAACTCGATATTTTCACGTAAACTGATACGTGGAAAAATTATATGTTGTAGTACTCTTCGAGACGGTCATTTTGACAACTCACTTGCAACTTTTCGATTAGTATTGCACCCCGAAGAAATCGTTGAATAAACACGTTACCTAATTAAAATTAGTTTTTAAATTGATTTTGAGCTTTTAAAAATTATAAAAATTACCAGAATCTTCTGAAAAATATTTCCTCCTTCTGAAAATTGTTTTTACTTCTATTTAGCCTATATAAAAATTTAGAACATTTTTCGACAACGTTTCAATCAGTTTAAAAATCAAACGATCAAGTTAAATAACTAGAAAATAGTGTGTTCTTTAACCGGATGTTTCTTGTGTTTGCAGGTACCAATTATCGTGTACCAACTCCATTGGAAGCTCTAGCCACAACCTCGTCTTGCTACGACGATCTCGATAGTGTAAGTCACAAAGAATTCTAACTTTAGAAATTGAGATAGTGTACTTTATGGAAATACTGCATGCTCGAAGCATGGATCAGTATCATAGTTGTTGGACTTCAAACCATTGCTCAGAACAGACATTCTCTGTTGAGGTTTCTGCCTTGACTTTTCAACAAGCAAAGCTCTTTGGAGTGTTGTTAATGCCTTTGAATACCTCTAAAGTGTAACCATTGTGCATAACTCCATTGGTCTGTAAGTTGGTCTATCACAACTGCCATTAGCATCTTTACTTTTGGAACAACGGATTGACATATCGTATTGAAACATAATGATTGAATGATATACCGTGTTGACATCATACTACTGGAACATCTCATTGAAATTGAATACTTAAAAGTAGTTGTCACAGCACTGGGTTTTTGGGGTAACTTATATTAGAGAAAGTGTGGGTGCGATCGCGAGCCATCTACACATTGTACCGTCCTGACTGTTTAAAATGAAATGCACCGCCTAAAGTGATTTGAGATCTACCTGGGTGAGCGCCCCATGGCAGGAGATGGGCTTAATGGTCGCACACTGTACTTTCCTATATAAGTTACATAGTTTCTAGTTTTACTATTGCCTGCTTGTCCTTTTTATTGTTACTACATCTGTCTTATTGCCCTACTATTGTCATCACATTGCATGCTGGTTGAAATGTTGTTGCTACTATATTCCATGCCACAGTTATTGCTCTCGTACGTTACTTTTTGCACTTGCACAGTCACCTTTACTTTATGCATTACATGCACTTTACTTACCACACCTGAGTAGCCACCAGTCCTTTACTTACCACTCTTGTATGCATGTCTGCGCTTACTTTACTTTCTGCACTTGCATAATCATCCTTAATTGTTTACTATAGCCTGTTTCATACTTTTGCACTCCTCTATTTCTATTGCTAAAATTGGTGTGACTTACCTACGGTTCTATTTTTGTGGCACCGCAGACGACTTACAGGTTGAGGTGGATGTTTCTGAGTTGCAAAGCTAGAGTTCGACCCTGAGATCGCAGCTTTCAGAGTTATTTTCACTTATGTATTTTCTTTCTTTCATGTATCATTGTTGGAACATTTTGTACAGTATAGATTTTAATAATTGGACACTATTTGAGTATTTTTGTACATCTCTGTATCGTGGCTATTTTGTTTTCACTGGTAACCTGCAGACATGCGAATAAATCAAAGAAGTAACATGCCCCCCGAGAGCGGGTCGTTACAAGTTTGGCGGCCCACGCAGGTCCGTGCTAACTACCTCGTGAACAATATAACAAGATCAGGGTGAACAATATAGAATACTCAAATTGAACTTTCGAGTACAGGACGTCTCGAGTGTTCACCTGTATTGGATATACGGGTGAAGTATCCTTATTACCCATCTTCTTTGACCTCTTTCCCTTCTTTTATTCCATCCTCTGAGTGTATTCTTATACACCTTTTTAAATCTACTTAGAGTGATCTTCCATAAGTGGACCTTTCATTCGCTTCATCCTCATCGCCCTTCTTTTAGTATGTCGTTGCCTTTCGATTGACCTTCTTAGAATACGACATCTAGTTCGCCTGAACTCTAGCAACGTCTATTTTAAGGAGGGTAGCGGTCGAATTTTCGATCACCAAAAGTTCGAGTTCAACAACAGAAGCGAATCGAAGGATGCTTAGAAGCATTTGAAGAAGGTGCGAGACAGATTAAGACGAACCAAACCGAGACGTGTAAGCTGATGCCACTACTTCTTCATCATTCTTGAACCCGTCTATCTGAGCCGATTTTGACTTGAGGCTAGCTATAGAAGCTATGGTGATGTCAATAGTATGTATTCATACACATCATCTCTTATTTTCTTGATGCTATGATATCACATTATATTTCATGTTATTAACAACTTATTTTCCTATATCGTGATCGTTCATCAAGCCTTCCTTTCAATCGTTTAAATTGCTTAGGCAATGATCGGTCTTTTAATTTCGAGGACGGAATTATTTTAAGGAGGGTAGAATTAAACGACTCGTATTTTTCAATACATTTAATTACGTATTTAACATATTTTCATTTTTAAAAAGCATTTTATAGTGGTTGATCCAGAGTTTTAAGTGATTTATAAATTTCTTATAAAAATATTTTGAAGCATCAAACTAGTTATGGTGTATTTCAGTAAATTCGGATTTCATCAAATGCATCTAAACAATTTCAGAATAATTCATTTCCAATATTTACGGTTTTAGATGAATGAATTAATTTTCTATACAAACATCATCGAAACATTTCCAAACTTCCACAGTATCATTCTATGATCATTTAGGGCTCTTCGTATTAATTTCGCAATTTTCTGAAGTCAAATCAATAGAGAACCCGCAAACCCGCTTCCTAAATGTTTTGGCCTAAAATTAGTACCTCCGTAGCTCAAACACCAAAATGGATCTCGTATTCATGATCCTCACAACGATACAAACCCGTGGCTATATTTTCGTAATTTTTCGGATACGTTTAGTCTCATGGGCAAAATCGTAATTTCGTATTTTACCTTTTTTACTAATTACATTGGTTAATTATGTAATTACCAACCTTAATTATATACCTACCTAACCCAGCCAAAGTGTTAAACATGGCCACACGTTTAATTTCTTGCATACCTTGATACATCCCCTTAACCCAAAGTCAATACCCACTTAACCCCATTAATTAACCTATTAATTAACATTTAATATTTAATTATTATTTTTTATATTATATAATCCCCCTCAGCCTGATCGAACCCAAACCCGTCTTCTTCCCCTCCCCCTCTCGTTCTCACTCAACCCATGGCAAGCTCACCCCCCGACCTCTCTTCTCCGAACGCACACAACCCACGCTCAACCCCCCTCTCACCCCCACTCCGTTTCCTTCTACACGGCGACGAGCTCGCCGTCCCACCATCACCAACGTCTGACCCAGCACCCCTCCGCCTGTGACCCACGGCCTTCCCTCCATCATCGCCGTCGACAAACTCCGAAGCTCCGGTAACATCGCACACAGACTCCCACCCTCCCTCACTCTCTCCTCTGATCAAACCCAGGCCTGAACCCCGCCCACGCTCTGCTATGCAGCCCCCACCTTCATCGTCGTGACCCATGCCCCCTGCTTCCGATGAAGCTCCGTTGTCCCTCTCCACTCCCACCGACCCTCCGCCTCCATCCCATCTCTGACGAGCCCCGGCTTATCCATGAGCTCCCTCAACCCACGCAAAGCCGGCGAGCATCAGCCGCTCCTCTCTTCGGTGTCTGAAGCTCAACCCAAGCCCACAGCGAGCCCGCACTGCCGCCGCACCCACCGCCTGCCTCCCTCGCTCCTCCCATTGCCGAGCGCCACCGTTCGCCGCTCCCCTCCTCTCCAACTGAAGCCCGACACCTCCAGACCCGCGTTCTGCCCCCTCTTCTTTCGCTTGACGGAAAACAACGCCGCTCCGAGTGCCTCCTCCCCTCAACCCATCTTCAACGTCGCCCTAAGCTTCGACGGCGTCGAACGACCGCAGCACAGCTAGCCCCGAGCTCCGCCATCCGAACCCATCTCCATCTCTTCTGTGTCTCCCCTGTCGTCAAAACCGCCGAAAAGCTCCCTCCTTCTGCTCCTCATTGACGCCACGATGCTACGCCACCCATCGACGTCGCCCTGCCACCGTCGACCACTCGTCACACTCCCTCCGACCATCGCCACCTCAGTTCGTCGGCGGCCCTCGTCGAAAGGGGGCAAACCCCCCCTCCGAAACGGCATGCAGGAAGAAGAAAGAGGGAACGTATTTTAAAACGTGAATACGTATAAAAATACGTATATACTTCTTGTAATACGTATATATATATATTCATATAAGGGAAAATTAGTTTAAAATTGATTTTAACTTATATATGATGCAGAAAAATACCAGGCCAGCTCCAGAAAATCAGAAATGACATTCTGGATCCAATGGCGCTAGTTTCATCTCAATCAGACGAGTAGTTTTTCTAGAAAAAAATTTTAAGCCTAAATCTTAAATATGTTATTTTCATTTAAAAATTCATAACTCGATACATGGAAAAATTATATGTTGTAGTACTATTCGAGACGGTCATTTTGACAACTCACTTGCAACTTTCTGATTAGTATTGCACCCAGAAGAAATCGTTGAATAAACACATTACCTAAATAAAATTAGTTTTTAAATTGATTTTGAGCTTTTAAAAATTAGGGTTATTTAGTACCGGCACCCTATGGTTTCGTCGTATTTAGTAACACCCCCTTGATGTATTCAATATTAGGGAGACACCCCCTGATGTATCCAATTTGGACTCTCCCGCCCCTGTTTGGAGTCCAAATTATGCACGGAGGTTAACGGGGGGGGGGGGGGGGGTCTCCCTAATATTGAATACATCAGGAGAGTGTTACTAAATACGGTGAAACCATAGGGTGTCGGTACTAAATAACCCTAAAAATTATAAGAATTACCAGAAGCTTCTGAAAAATATTTCCTCATTCTGTAAAATTATTTTACTCATATTTAGCATATATAAAAATTTAGAACATTTTTTGACAACATTTCAATCAGTTTAAAAATCAAACGATCAAGTTAAATTAATAGAAAATAGTGTGTTCTTTAACCGGCTGTTTCTTGTGTTTGCAGGTACCAATTATCGTGTACCAACTCCATTGGAAGCTCTAGCCCCAACCTCATCTTACTACGACGATCTCGATAGTGTAAGTCACAAAGAATTCTAACTTTAGAAATTGAGATAGTGTACTTTATGGAAATACTTCATGCTCGAAGTATGAATCGGTATCATAGTTGTTGGACTTCAAACCATTGCTCAGAACTGACATTCTCTGTTGAGGTTTCTGCCTTGACTTTTCTACACGCAAAGCTCTTTGGAGTGTTGTTAATGCCTTTGAATACCTCTAAAGTGTAACCATTGTGCATAACTTCATTGGTCTGTAAGTTGGCCTATCACAACTGCCATTAGCATCTTTACTTTTGGAACAACGGATTGACATATCGTATTGAAACAAAATGATTGAATGATATACCGTGTTGACATTATACTGCTGGAACATCTTATTGAAATTGAATGCTTAAAAGTAGTTGGTGTTGGATCCTGTCCAAAACAGAGTTAGGATCGATAATATGAAGTTTAGACTTACGCTTGCGTATGCGGCACGGTAGTCTACGAACTTCGCCTTCGGATTCGCCACGACGGATCGAGTCTTCTTACGAACGGAGTAAGGCTACTAAATCCACAATCTAAATCTCTACTTTAGATTAAGAACTTGGATAGAGGAAGAGAAAGGATTTCTGCAGAGCTTCGCTAGAATGAAGTTGCATGCATGAATTTCATGCAAAAGGTGTAAGAAATGGCTTACCCTTGGGTCTTATTTATAGCCCCCAAGGTAGTTATTTTAGGGTAAGTTGTTCCTTTGGAACAACTTAATTAAGGTGTACCATGATACATGGCACATTATAAGCTTAAGTTGTACCATATGCATGGTACAACATAAGCTTAAGATATTCCCCCTTTATAAGCCATATGTCGCATGCACTTATGCATATATAATGCGACTTTCCCACTCATCCAGAGATCCTCTCCGCAAGGGAACAGATTCCCTTTGCACACGACTTCGTGTACGCGACGTTCGAGGTCTGTATTCCCTCGTACATCCCCTACAAGGGTGTACAAACGTCTTCCATATCCAACATCTCCCACTCACACTTGAGGGGATTGTAAGAGAACATCTTTCTCTTAGTTCTTTCATCTATCATACCGAGAAATAGACCATGCGACCGTCATGCGTGTAGAGTCTGTTGTTGTGCACTTGTTAGAGATACACAACGACCTCGAAGGTGCAAAGTTGAGTAGTTCAACGCATGCTTTACCCTAGATTATTTCTTCACATTTCTTATACTTTATATTCAACAATTGAATCCCATCTGGATTACAATTGGCTGGCCAGCTTTGAATCATTAAAGTCCAAATGTGAATATGAAATCAATCTTCCTCTTCTTGCGAACCTTCTGATCTTGACTATACTCGCTTTTCTAACGTGCCCCACCGAGCCGAATTATCATAGCCCATAAGTAACACGCTAAGATAGCGATCATTTCGTCAAATCTAAAGGAACCAATTGGAGTCCTTGAGGGTAAGAGTTAAGACCCATATGGCCTTTGAGTCTCACATAATAGCAAACACTATTGCTACTAACTCAGTGGTCGAAATGCATACGTGGTATGAACACGTATTACAACATCACTCCTTTCCCGGGGAGAGTATGTCTTAATGATGTTGTACGGATGAAAAGATCAGACACCACAGTGACTATCTTTTTGAGTCCCCTTACTACTCGTGAAATATTCACGGACTCTCATCCTGCATAAGACAGATAGGAAAAAATCCTATGAGATCTCTTTCAAATATCCTTGTGATACAGATCTCAGATCTTTTGTAAGCATCCATATGATGCAGATCTTTCATTCGACTATCTTGTTTAAGTCATGACTCTAAATCATTCGTCTAATGATTTTGACTTTAAATTAGTCTCATCTCTATCTTATCCATCTGATAAGATAAGGCGGTTGCTCATGTGAGAGAGCCAACCTTAATCTGTCCGACATACACACAATTCAGCTGAGATTTCAAAAATGTACACAAACATTTCTTAAGAAATTCATATGCAATGTTTGAAAAAGAACTTATTCTTTTATTAATTTTGATCATTTACAGACATGGGAATTTACGTTGGTACAACTCAGCTCTTACGCAATCCTTGAGATGATAAGTGTTTGTAAAACACATCTCTGGGGATCGCCTTCGTAAGCGGATCCGCTATCATCTCATGCGTAGATATGTACCTTATGTCTACCTTCTTGGTCTTATCATAGTCTTTTGCAAATTTGTAGCGGATATCTATGTGTTTGGTCTTACAATGGAATTTCGGATCTTTGACATAGGCTATAGATGCTTGACTGTCGCTGTGTATAGGTACAGCACCTGAGTCACTTGCATTAATTAGCCTGTCTAAGAACTTCCTAAGCCAAACAGCCTCTTGAACTGCCATGCTAAATGCTACAAACTCGGCTTCCATGGTTGAAAGTGCGATGCAGGATTGTTTCTTGCTACTCCAGGATATTGCACCAGATCCGAGTAGAAAAACATATCCTGAGGTCGATCGTCGCTCATCGAGATCACCCGCCCAATCAGCATCAGTGTAGCCTTCGAGCCTCAAGGCATCTCCTTGATAGCATAAAGCAAAGTCTGCAGTTCCTTTGAGATACCGCATTATCCTCTTAACCGCTTTCCAGTGTACTTGCCCTGGGTTGGATTGGTAACGACTTACCATTCCAACGGCAAAACAGATGTCCGGTCTTGTACACATCATAGCGTACATTAGACTACCAACTGCACTGGAATATGGAACTTTTTCCATAATCTCCTTCTCTTTTTGGTTCTTTGGACATGATTTCAGACATAAATTATCGCACTTGCTTATTGGAGTATCAATGGACTTGCAGTCCTGCATATTAAAACATTCTAGAACCTTCTTTATATAAGTCTCCTGTGAAAGAGAAAGAAGTTTCCTTGAACGGTTCCTTGAAATCTTAACTCCAAGGATATATGCGGCTTCTCCCATGTCTTTCATCTCAAAAACTGATGAAAGCCAAGCCTTGATATCCATCACAAAGCCCTTGTCATTTCCGGCTATTAAAATGTCATCTACATATAGAGACATAATAACATACTTGTTCTTATTCCTCTTGATATATACACAGTTATCTTCATCAAGCATGGAAAATCCATTTGATAAGACAACCTCTTGAAATCGTATATACCATTGCCTCGAGGATTGTTTAAGACCATATATGGATTTAAGAAGTTTACAAACCTTATGTTCGTTCCTTCTTTTACAAACCCTGTTGGTTGTTCCATATAGATCTCCTCGTCCAATTCTCCATTGAGAAAGGCAGTCTTTACATCCATTTGATGTAATTCGAGGTCTAAGCAAGCTACCATTGCCAGAATCAGGCGAATTGAGGTAAAACGAACAACAGGTGAGAAAGTCTCTTCGTAGTCTATCCCTTCCTGTTGCGTAAAACCTTTCGCGACAAGGCGAGCTTTATATCTGTCAATAGAGCCATCAGCCTTATGCTTGATCTTGAGAACCCATTTGTTCCCAATAGCTCTACGTCCTCTGGGTAAGTCAACCAAGTCCCAGACTTGGTTAACTTTCATGGATTCTAACTCCTCTTGCATCGCTTCCATCCATTTGTCTTTAGCAGGGCAAGATACGGCCTGTTTGAAAGTAGCAGGCTCGTCATCTTCTTGTAGTAAAGTCATAAAGGTTTGCGGAAATTCATCCTCAAATCTTAGAGGAGCCAACCTTGTACGACTACTACGGCGTATTTGAGATTCTTCAAGTCCTTGTTGACTTGAATTTAGATCAATTCTAATATCACTCCCACTTGGAATGTCGTTAGAATTGCTCCCACTTGGATCATTATTCCCGTATGGAATAGGATAATCGTCATTCGTATAATCCATTGATGAAGGTTGAAACGTATTTTCATTTTCACCAAGAATTCTCCCACTCGAATGAGGTAATCCTTCTTGATCATAAATCTCAAATAGAGATAAGTCCTGACTTATCTCGCCCTGTCTTGGAAACTCGTTTTCCAAGAAAGTGACATCCCTCGACTCAAACTCAATTAGCCCACCATTGTCTTCCTGACTAATGAAAACATAACCTTTAGAGTTTTCTGCGTATCGTATAAAGATACATTTCCTTCCCCTTGGCCCAAGTTTGCCATACTTATGGAAGAAAATATGTGCGTAGGATGCACAACCCCAAGGTTTCAAAATGTTTAAGTCAGGAGACCTTTGGTTCCACAACTCATAAGGAGTGGAGCTAACTGATTTCGAGGGTACGCGGTTTAAAATGAAAGTGGCCGTCAATAATGCATCACCCCAAAAGGTGATTGGCAAGTTAGCTTGCGCCATCATTGAACGGACCATTTCCATCAAAGTCCTATTTCTCCTTTCTGCAACACCGTTTTGTTGAGGAGTATAAGGCATAGTTACCTGATGTACTATGCCTTTTTCATCACAAAGTTCCTTAAAACTTATTGATTGATATTCACCACCCCTATCGGTTCGCAAGACCTTAATCTTGCGATCTAATTGATTCTCCACTAAACTCATATAGTTTTTAAAGCAAGCCAAAGCTTCACTTTTGTGGGATATCAAATAGATATGTCCGAATCGGGTGAAATCATCAATAAAAGTGATGAAATAGGACTTTCCGCGTCTTGTCTTGACATTCATTGGACCACATATGTCCGAATGGATAAGCTGTAATGGAACCTCGGCCCTTGTGTCGGTTCCAAACGGCTTGCGACAAGATTTCCCCACAAGGCAATGTTCGCAGGTTGACATTTCAACCTTTGAAACATTGGTTAGAAGGCCACGTTTGGCAAGTCTATCCATACGCGTTGGTCCAATATGACCAAGCCTTGCGTGCCAACAATTCACATCAGACTCATAAGTCTTAGAATTTGCAACAAGGAAATTTTCATTACATGAGGAATCATACATTGTACTCATTACAATAAATCCTTTAAATACAAACCCAGTACCAATAAGAGTATTATTACAACTTAAGTCCACATTACAATCATGAAAAAAACCAGTTATAGCCAAGACCCATTAATACAACCACAGAAATTATATTCCTTCGAATATCTGGAGCGAAGAGGACATCATGAAGTAGGAGAGTGCGGCCGTTGTCCAAGACTAGCTTGCAAGTCCCAACGCCTTTCACTTCAACACGTGTGTTGTTTCCTACATAGATCCACTTCTTTCCTTGGGGTATCCGGTGATACTCCACGAAGGACCGTCTGTCCCTTGCTATGTGGTCGGTGGCACCTGAATCAATTATCCAAAATGGATTAGATTCCACAAGAAATATTGAACTAGAAACACATATGTAACTAGTATATTTACAAGTTACCTCGTCGCCTCCACTCGTACACGAACGAGCATAGTGACCGAGCTTGTTGCACTTGAAGCACTTGATCCTCTTCAAGTCTTTCTTCTTGTGCCATTTCTTGTGCCCACCCTTATGTTTGGGTTTCTTGGTAGACTCAGGTTGCTTATTACGTTCATTAGTGAACTTCGAACGATTTTTCCGTTTCTTTCCCCCGTGTGAGGAACTAGCAACCATGTGCACTTCTGCACTTGGCTTGGCAGCCGCAAGCCGCTCTTCCTCTAATTCGAGGTGCTTGGAAACATCGCTGAAGGTCTTGATGCTCTCATTGTGAGTGAGATGCATCTTCATTTGGTCCCACCCATTTGGTAGGGAACGTATGACTGCTTGGATTTGTTGCTCATCCGTGAGCACATGACCTGCGTCCTTTAACTCTGATATAAGGTTCGCCATATGTCGCAGATGTTTCCCCATGGAATGATCTGGACGTTTCTTATATGTATCGAACTTTATAGTTAAGGCGCGAAGTTTGGACACCGATGTGCCACCGAACTTCTCCTCTAGCTTGGACCATATGTCCATGGCTAGGTCATGTTCTCGGAAGATGCGCATTATGTCATCAGCCATACTGCTTAATAACGTAATGCGCGCTATCTTATTCTTCCGAGACCAAGCATCAAAAGCTTCCTTGTCTCTTCGGTGTTGGGCCGTAGTGCCCAACTCCGGTTCAATCATAACGTTCTTTAGAGTTTCGAGCACTTCTTGCTCCTCTAGAACGTATTGTATCTTAATGGACCAAAGTTTGTAATTATCGCCGTTGAGTTTTTCACCTTTGTTTAACTCAGCGACGATATTCTTTGAAGCGGAAGACATTTTACTTTTAAAATGCTGCAAAAGACATAAAAAACCGAAGGTTCGATCAAAAACACATTGCATAAAATTCTTAAAATATAACTCCCACTTGAAATTATATTATATTTGATAAGTTACTTTCGAAAAATATTGAAGATGTTGTTCTAGAATCGAAAAGGTCTCTTTGATTCCAATCACTATCTAGAACAACCTTCAATATTCCCCCATCACTTATCAAACAATAGTACTCTTATAGTACTAGCAGCGGAAAAACGAGTTTGAAAACGTATTTTTCAAATATAATTCCCACTTGAAATGATAATAGAATATCCCATATGGATAGTTCTAAAATCAACTCCCACTTGGAATGATATTCATAATTTGATAAGTTACTTTCGAAAAATATTGAAGATGTTACTCTAGAGTCGGAAAGGTTACTATGTTTCCAATCACCATCTAGAGTAACTTTCAATATTTCTCCCTCACTTTATCAAATGTTAGTACTCTTATAGTACTTTGCAGCGGAAAAGCGTTTTTGAAAAACGTATTTTTCAAAAATTCAAAATACATTGGCTAATCTCCGTAGAGTAGAGCACAACGTCATAAGTACATTGGCTAATCTCTGTAGAGTAGAGCACACTGACTTGGCTAATCTCGCATGAAGTAGAGCACTATGGCTAGTCTTCAAGGAGTAGAGCCCAAAAAAAACTTCATTAAAACGTTAGTCCCGTATGAACTAGTTGGCACTGTGGTTAGCCCCGTATGGACTAATCGACACATTCGAGTTTAACCAAGGCCTTTTGTTACCCCGTATGGGTCATTAGGCAAATTTGCAATCGACCCAGACCTTCTGTCGGATTGGTCGACAAAAAACACCAAATTGGTCGACCAATTTTTGGTCTTGCAACTTCTTCCCGGCCAGGGCCTCTGCCCTGGCCGGGGCTTGGCCAAGGGCCGGCCAGGGCCTCTGCCCTGGCTGGCCAGGGGCCTTGGCCCCCTTGGCCAGGGCCTCTACCCTGGCCAAGGCCGGCCAAGGCCGGCCAGGCCCTGGCCGAGGCCGGCCAGGCCCTGGCCGAGGCCAGGGCATTGGCCCTGGCCCCTGCCAGGGCCGGCTGGCCTGCCCTGGCCGAGGCCAGGGCGCCGGCCCTGGCCCCTGCCAGGGCAGGCCAGGCCCTGGCCGAGGCCAGGCCCTGGCCGAGGCCAGGGCGCCGGCCGTGGCCCCTGCCAGGGCCGGCCAGGCCGGCCATTGCCGGCCTGGCCTTGGCCGGCCACTGCCGGCCTGGCCTTGGCCGGCCACTGCCGGCCTGGCCTTGGCCGGCCACTGCCAAGGCCATTTGGCATTGGCCGGCCATGGCCCCTTTGGCCATGGCCGGCCACCCCCTTTGAATGGGGTTGCCGCACATACTCCTCCTCCTTGATGGGGTGGTCGCCGGTGGTTATTGGCCGTAGCCAACCCCCTCCGCAAGTGGAGGGGGGTGCATAGCCTTCATAGCCCATTTGGCCATGGTGCACATGCACCAATTTCCTCTTACCCGATGGAAATAACTACCATCATCTTCCTCGATGAAGCACCCGTTCGACGATGAAGCACCCGTTCGTCGAGAAATTAGTTATTTCCTAATGGCCGTGTGCCAAAAATGAAAAATAACATACTACGTTAACGGTCGGTTCTTCCCGTCACGGAGAGTTCCTACCATATCCGTAATGATAGGAGACCCTAACGTGAAAAGAACAACCGCTGCGTTCTCTCCGTCACGAAGCGTTCCTACTATATCCGTAATAGTAGGAGACCCATTCGTGAAAAAGACAACGACTCGTTCATAGTTTCGACGGGGCGGTGGTTTGACCGGGGCGAACCCATATGGCTCTGATACCAATGTTGGATCCTGTCCAAAACAGAGTTAGGATCGATAATATGAAGTTTAGACTAACGCTTGCGTATGCGGCACGGTAGTCTACGAACTTCGCCTTCGGATTTGCCACGACGAATTGAGTCTTCTCACGAACGGAGTAAGGCTACTAAATCCACAATCTAAATCTCTACTTTAGATTAAGAACTTGGATAGAGGAAGAGAAAGGATTTCTGCAGAGCTTCGCTAGAATGAAGTTGCATGCATGAATTTCATGCAAAAGGTGTAAGAAATGGCTTACCCTTGGGTCTTATTTATAGCCCCCAAGGTAGTTATTTTAGGGTAAGTTGTTCCTTTGGAACAACTTAATTAAGGTGTACCATGATACATGGCACATTATAAGCTTAAGTTGTACCATATGCATGGTACAACATAAGCTTAAGATATTCCCCCTTTATAAGCCATATGTCGCATGCACTTATGCATATATAATGCGACTTTCCCACTCATCCAGAGATCCTCTCCGCAAGGGAACAGATTCCCTTTGCACACGACTTCGTGTACGCGACGTTCGAGGTCCGTATTCCCTCGTACATCCCCTACAAGGGTGTACAAACGTCTTCCATATCCAACAGTTGGCACAACACTTGTTTTTTGGGGTAACTTATATTAGAGAACGTGTGGGAGCGACCACGAGCCATCTACACATTGCACCGTACCGACCGTCTAAAATGAAATGCACCGCCTAAAGTGATTTGAGATCTGCCCGGGTGAGCGCCCCGTAGCAGGAGATGGGCTCAATGGTCGCACACTGTACTTTCCTATATAAGTCACGTAGTTTCTAGTTTTACTATTGCCTGCTTGTCCTTTTTATTGTTACTACATCTGTCAGATTGCCCTACTATTGTCATCACATTGCATGCTGGTTGAAATGTTGTTGCTACCATATGCCATGCCACAGTTGTTGCTCTCGTATGTTACTTTTTGCACTTGCACAATCACCTTTACTTTATGCATTACATGCACTTTACTTACCACACCTGAGTATCCACCAGTCCTTTACTTACCACTCTTGTATGCATGTCCGCTCTTACTTTACTTTCTGCACTTGCATAATCATCCTTAATTGTTTACTATAGCATGTTCCACAATTTTGCACTCATCTATTTCTATTGCTAGAATTACTTTGACTTACATGTTGGATATGGACGACATGTATACACCCATGAGGGGATGTATGAGGGTCTATGGACCTCAGATGTCGCGTGCATGAAAGCATGTGCGAAAGGAACCTTTTCATGTGTGAAAAGGACCACTCGATAAGTGGAAAAAGTCACTTTATAAGTGCATAAAGGCACTTGATAAGTGCATAAGGAAGAGGATAAGGAATGGTGCTAATATATGCTAATAAGCTTATATGTAGTTATTTCCTACAATAACTACCCCCTTGGCCTATAAATAGGACCCAAGGGTATGGCTTTTAAGGCTAATCCTTCATGCCATAAGTTTGCATAAGGCAACTTACTTTCCTCTTCTCCCTTCCATTAAGTTCTTCTTCCAAGTAGAGATTTAGACGGTGAAACGCTGCTTTGATCCTCTGTGACAAAGTACCGACTGTTGTGGCGAATCCAATGGCGAAGTTCAGAGACTATAGCGAAGCATACGCTAACGTAAGTCTCCTCTCTTTCGATCCTCTATCATCGCATGATGGGATCCTACATTGGTATCAGAGCCACACGGGTTCGCCCCGGTCTCACCGATGAATGACACGTTGTCTCTTTCACGAATGAGTTTCCTTCCATTATGGATATGGTAGGAGCGCATCATGACAGAGAGAACGTAAAAGTTGTTCTTTTCACGTTAGGGTCTTTTGCCATTACAGATATGGCAGGATCTCTCCGTGACGGGAAGAACTGACCGTTCATCTCGCCAAACTCGCACTCCTCATGGATGCTGAGTCTCCATTCAATAGGGAATGTGAACTCTCTTCATGTAGAGCGTGAAGTTTGCGGCCTTGAAAGTGTGTTATTTTTTTGGCACACGGCCATTAAAGTATAACCACTTTCTCGATGAACGGGTGTCTCATCGGAGAATATGGTGGTTACAAAACTTCTCATCGGAGAAGAAGTTTGCCATGGAAGGGCATGGTGAATTTTCACCATGTAGTATGGAAATAGCATATCTCTTTGGTGCATGATCACCATTTCCATGTGGGTCATGGTGGCTATGCACCCCCTCCCCATTGGGGAAGGGGTTGGCTTTGGCCAATGACAACCAATACCAGCCCCATAGGGGGGAGTGCGGCCGGACTCCATGGAGGCCGGCCGGCCGGCCAGGGCCTTGGCCAGGCCGAGGAGGCCCTGGCCGGTCCTGACAGAGGCCAGGGCAGAGGCACCGGCCCTGGCCTCGGCCAGGGTCAATACCGGCCCTGGCCGTCGCCAGGGCAGAGGCCCTGGCCAGCCCTGGCCGAGGCAAGGGCCAGGCCGGGGAGCCCTGGCCTCGGCCAGGGCCAGGCCGAGATGGTCCGGCCCTGGCCTCGACCAGGGCCACCGTACCCCGGCCTCGACCAAGGAGTAATGGGGGGCCTGCATGGCCGGCCCATACGGGACTGGCGGCAGTTGCCTGCGGCAAAGCCCCCTGCAGGGGGGAGAATCCGGCCTTGGCACGGCCACGGCTCGACCCCGGCAATGGCCGGGGCAGGCCACTACCTCCAGCTGCAAAATACGTTTGCAAAATACGTTTTCAAAAATACTTTTTCAAAATCGCTTTTCCGCTGCAAGTACTATAAGAGTACTATTGTTTGATAAGTGATGAGGAAATATTGAAAGTTGTTCTAGATGTTGATTGGGATCGTAATGACCTTTCCGATTCTAGAGCAACATCTTCAATATTTTTCGAAAGTAACTTATCGAATGTAAAACTTATGCAATGTTTTTGATCGAACTCTTTTTATGTCTTTTTGTAGCATTTTAAAACTAAAATGTCTTCCACTACTAAGAACATCGTCGCTGAGTTGAACAAAGGTGAAAAACTCAACGGCGATAATTACAAACTATGGTCCATGAAGATACAATATGTTCTAGAGGAGCAAGATGTGCTCGAAAATCTGAAGAACATAATGATTGAACCTGAGTTAGGCACTACGGCCCAACACAGAAGAGACAAGGAAGCTTTCGATGCTTGGTCTCGGAAGAACAAAATTGCTCCCATTACGTTGTTGTCAAGTATGGGCGACGACATAATGCGAATCTTCCAAGAATATGACCTAGCTATGGACATATGGTCCAAGCTAGAGGAGAAGTTTGGTGTCACCTCGGTGACCAAACTTCGTTCTTTAACTATAAAATTTGATTTGTACAAAAAACGTCCAGATCATTCCATGGGAATGCATCTACGACACATGGCGAATATTATTTCAGAGTTAAAGGATGCAGGTCATATGATCACTGATGAGCAACAAATCCAAGCGGTCATACGTTCCCTACCAATCGAATGGGACAACATGAAGATGCATCTCACTTATAATGAGAGCATCAAGAACTTCAACGATGTTTCTAAGCACCTCGAGTTAGAGGAAGAGCGGCTTGCGGCTGTCAAGCCAAGTACAGAAGTTCACATGGTTGCTAGTTCCTCACACGGGGTAAAGAAACGTAAACATCACTCAAAGTTTGCTCATGACCATAAAAAGCAACCAGTGTCTACCAAGAAACCCAAACAAAAGGGTGGGAACAAGAAATGGCACAAGAAGAAAGACTTGAAGAACATCAAGTGCTTCAAGTGCAACAAGTTAGGTCACTTTGCCGTTCATGTGCGGATGGAGGTGACAAGGTAACTTGTAATAATACTAGTTACATATGTGTTTCTAGTTCAATATTTCTTATAGAATCTAATCCCTTTTGGATAATTGATTCAGGTGCCACCGACCACATAACAAGGGACAGACGGTCCTTCGTGGAGTATCACCGGATACCCCAAGGAACAAAGTGGATATATGTAGGAAACAACACACGTGTTGAAGTGAAAGGCGTTGGGACGTGCAAGCTCTTCTTGGACAACGGCCACACTATCTTACTACATGATGTTCTCTTCGCTCCGGATATTCGAAGGAATATAATATCTATGGTCGTCTTAATGGGTCTTGGTTATAGTTGGTTTTTTCATAATTGTAATGTGGATTTGTATTGTAATAATTCTGTAATTGGTTCTGGGTATGTTTTTAAAGGATTCATTGTATTGAATACGATGTACGATTCCTCAAATTTTAATGAAAAATTTCCTTGTTACAAATTCTTCGATTTATGAGTCAGATGTAATTTGTTGGCACGTAAGGCTTGGTCACATTGGACCAACACGTATGGATAGACTTGCCAAACGTGGCCTTCTATCCAATGTTTCAAAGGTCGAAATGTCGACTTGCGAACATTGCCTTGTAGGGAAATCTTGTCGCAAGCCATTTGGAACCGGCACAAGGGCCGAGGTTCCATTACAGCTCATCCATTCAGACATATGTGGTCCGATGAATGTCAAGACAAGACGCGGGAAGTCCTACTTCATCACTTTTATTGATGACTTCACCCGATTCGGACATATCTATTTGATATCCCACAAAAGTGACGCATTAGCCTGCTTTAAAAACTATATGAGTTTAGTGGAAAATCAATTAGATCGCAAGATTAAGGTCTTGCGAACCGATAGAGGTGGTGAATATCAATCAGCAAGTTTCAAGGAACTTTGTGATGAAACGTGCATAGTTCATCAAAAAACTATGCCTTATACTCCGCAACAAAATGGTGTTGCTGAAAGGAGAAATAGGACTTTAATAGAAATGGTCCGTTCAATGATGGCGCAAGCTAACTTGCCAATCACCTTTTGGGGTGATGCATTATTGACCACTGCTTTCATCTTGAACAGCGTACCCTCGAAATCAGTTAGCTCCACTCCTTATGAGTTATGGAACCAAAGGTCTCCTGACTTAAGCATTTTAAAACCTTGGGGGTGTGCATCCTATGCACATATTTCCTTCCATAAGTATGGCAAACTTGGGCCAAGGGGGAGGAAATGTATCTTTATACGATACGCAGAAAACTCCAAAGGTTATGTTTTCATTGGTCAGGAAGACAATGGAGGACTGATTGAATTTGAGTCGAGGGATGTTACTTTCTTGGAAAATGAGTTTCCAAGACAGGGCGAGATAAGTCAGGACTTATCTCTATTTGAGATTTATGATCAAGAAGGATTACCTCATTTGAGTGGGATAATTCTTGGTGAAGAAGAAAATACGTTTCAACCTTCACCAATGGATGATACGAATGATGCGAATCATATTCCATATAGGAATAATGATCCAAGTGGGAGCAATTCTAATCACATTCCAAGTGGGAGTAATATTAGAATTAATCCAACTTCGAGTCAACAAGGACTTGAAGTATCTCAAATGCGACGTAGTAGTCGTACAAGGTTAGCTCCTATAAGATTTGAGGATGAATTCCCACAAACCTTCGTGACTTTACTACAAGAAGATGACGAGCCTGCTACTTTCAAACAGGCCGTATCATGCCCTGCAAAAGACAAATGGATGGAAGCGATGAAGGAGGAATTAGATTCCATGAAAATTAACCGAGTCTGGGACTTAGTTGACTTACCCAGAGGACGTAGAGCTATTGGAAACAAATGGGTTCTTAAGATCAAGCATAAGGCTGATGGTTCTATAGGCAGATATAAAGCTTGCCTTGTCGCGAAAGGTTTTACGCAACAGGAAGGGATAGACTACGAAGAGACCTTCTCACCTGTTGTTCGTTTTACCTCGATTCGCTTGATTCTGGCTTTGGTAGCTTGCTTAAACCTCGAATTACATCAAATGGATGTAAAGACTGCCTTTCTCAATGGAGAATTGGATGAGGAGATCTATATGGAACAACCAACAGGGTTTGTAAAAGAAGGAAACGAACATAAGGTTTGTAAACTTCGTAAGTCCATATATGGTCTTAAACAATCCTCGAGGCAATGGTATATACAATTTCAAGAAGTTGTCTTATCAAATGGTTTTACCATGCTTGATGAAGATAACTGTGTATATATCAAGAGGATCAAAAGCAAGTATGTTATTATGTCTCTATAGGTAGATGACATTTTAATAGCCGGAAATGACAAGGGCTTTATGATGGATATCAAGGCTTAGCTTTCATCAGTATTTGAGATGAAAGACATGGGAGAAGCCGCATATATCCTTGGAGTTAAGATGTCAAGAAATCGTTCGAAGAAACTTCTTTCTCTTTCACAAGAGACTTATATAAAGAAAGTTCTAGAACGTTTTAATATGCAGGACTGTAAGTCCATTGATACTCCCATAAGCAAATGCAATAATTTATGTCTGAAAGTGTGTCCAAAGAACCAAAAAGAAAAGGAAATTATGGAAAAAGTTCCATATTCCAGTGGAGTTGGTAGTCTTATGTACGCTATGAGTGTACAAGACCGGACATCTGTTTTGCCATTGGAATGGTAAGTCGTTACCAATCCAATCCAGGGCAAGTACACTGGAAAGTGGTCAAGAGGATAATGCGGTATCTTAAAGGGACTGCGGACTATGCTTTATGCTATCAAGGAGATGCCTTGAGGCTCGAAGGCTACACTGATGCTGATTGGGCGGGTGATCTCGATGAGCGACGATCGACCTCTGGACATGTTTTTCTACTCGGATCTGGTGCAATATCCTGGAGTAACAAGAAGCAATCTTGCATCGCACTTTCAACTATGGAAGCCGAATTTGTGCATTTAGAATGGCGGTCTAAGAAGCTGTTTGGCTTAGGGGGTTCTTAGACAAGCTAATTGATGCAAGTGACTCAGGTGCTGTACTAATGTACAGTGACAGTCAAGCATCTATAGCCTATGTCAAAGATCCAAAATTCCATTGTAAGACCAAACACATTGATCTCCGCTACAAATTTGCAAAAGACTATGATAAGAACAAGAAGGTAGACATTAGGTACATATCTACGCATGAGATGATAGCGGATCCGCTTACAAAGGCGATCCCCAGAGATGTGTTTTACAAACACTTATCATCTCAAGGATTGCGTAAGAGCTGAGTTGTATCAATGTATTCCCATGTCTATGAAAGATCAAATTTAATAAAAGAATAAGTTCTTTTCGACATTGCATATGAGTTTCTTGAAAATGTTTGTGTACATTTCTTTTAATCTCAGCCATATTTTTCTAGTATGTCGGACAGATTGAGGTTGGCTCTCTCACATGAGCAACCGCCTTTATTCTATCAGACGGATAAGATAAAGTTGAGACCTGTTTAAAGTCAAAATCGTCAGACGGATGATTTAGAGTCATGACTTAAACAAAATGGTCGTATGAAAGATCTGCATCATATGGATGCTTACAAAAGATCTAAGAGGATTTTTGAAATCTTATCTGTCTTATGCGGGATGTGGGTCCAGGAAATTAATGAGTAATAAAAGGGACTCAAAGTCAGACATTGTGGTGTCTGATCATCATCATTACAACATCATTAAGACATACGCTCCCTGGGAAAGGAGTGATGTTGTAATACGTATTCATACTACGTATGCATTTGACCATTGGGTTAGAATAGTAATTGTGTTTACTATTATGTGAGACCCAAAGACCACATGGGTCTTAACTTCTTACCCTTATGGACTCTAATTGGTTCCTTTAGATTTGACTAGGTGATCGCTGTCTTAGCATGTTGCTTATGGACTATGGTCAATTCGGTCCGGCGGGGCATGTTAGAAAAGCGAGTCAAGTCAAGATCGAAAGGATCGCAAGAAGAGAAAGATTAATTTTATATTCACATTTGGACTTTAGAGATTCAAAGCTGGCCAGCCTATTGTAATCCAGATGGGATTCAATTGTTGAATATAAAGTAAAAGAAATGTGAAGAAATAATCTAGGGTAAAACATGCGTTGATCTACTCAACTTTGCACCCCAAGGAGTGTTGTGTATCTCTAACAAGTACACAACAGCGGACTCTATGCGCATGACGGTCACACGGTCTATTTCTCAGTATGATAAACATAAGAACTAAAGGAAAATATGTTTCCTTACAATCCCCTCAAGTGTGAGTGGGAGATGTTGGATATGGATGACATGTATACACCCATGAGGGGATGTATGAGGGTCTATGGACCTCCGATGTCGCGTGCATGAAAGCATGTGCGAAGGGAACCTTTTCATGTGTGAAAAGGACCACTCGATAAGTTGAAAAAGTCACTTTATAAGTGCATAAAGGCACTTGATAAGTGCATAAGGAAGAGGATAAGGAATGGTGCTAATATAGGCTAATAAGCTTATATGTAGTTATTTCCTACAATAACTACCCCCTTGGCCTATAAATAGGACCCAAGGGTATGGCTTTTAAGGCTAATCCTTCATGCCATAAGTTTGCATAAGGCAACTTACTTTCCTCTTCTCCCTTCCATTAAGTTCTTCTTCCAAGTAGAGATTTAGACGGTGAAATGCTGCTTTGATCCTCTGTGACAAAGTACCGACTGTTGTGGCGAATCCAATGGCGAAATTCAGAGACTATAGCAAAGCATACGCTAACGTAAGTCTCCTCTCTTTCGATCCTCTATCATCGCATGATGGGATCCTACATTACATACGGTTCCATTTTCGTGGCACCGCAGACGACGTACTGGTTAAGGTAAATGTTTCTGAGTTGCAGAGCTAGAGTTCGACCCTGAGACTGTAGCTTTCAGAGTTATTTTATCTTATGTATTTTCTTTCGTTCATGTATCATTGTTGGAACATTTTGTACAGTATAAATTGTATTATTTGGACACTATTTGAGTATTTTTGTACATCTCTGCATCGTGTCTATTTTGTTTTCACTGGTAATTTGTAGACTTGCGAATAAATCAAATAAGTAACTGGCCCCCGAGAGCGGTGTTGAATATTGGACTCCCCGGATTTGGTTTTGGATGATGAGCAAACATAAATAATTCATGAACTAACAATTTGTGAGCGCAGTATTGGAGATCGTAGCCAATTTCACGAGAATATTCAAAGCGACATCTCAACACTTCCAAAAGCTCGTATTCATGCCTAAAGCTTCGTTGAAGCTCTTGCGCCGTTTTGGAAGTTATGAAGATTCAATCGAAGCTCTCGAAGACCGTTTATTAAGGTTTTATTTATAGTCTTTTAGTCTCGATTGATAGAATGTTAAGCCTTGAGTATATCTTACGTTTCTATCTTCATTATGCTCTTTACGTAGCTCTAGGATCCTTGCACAAGTTCATTCTAACTTCCTCGAAGCGTCGCGCTTCGATTCGGATTTGTTTGTGCATGTTAGTTGGTATAAGAACAAGTACTGACCGACTAGATGGTGATCTAGTCGGTCGGCAACTGTTCTAGGACCGACTAGTTTGATTCCTTAATTTCTTGGACTTTACTGTTTACAGTTAGTCGGTCTACGTTGACTCACCGACCGACTAGTTTGTGAACTAGTCGGTCAGTGATGCTTCTTTGACCGACTAGTTGTGACTTACTGTTCACTCTAAATTTCTCCTAAGCTACTGTTTACCGTTAGTCGGTCTAAGAACGTTTGGTGACCGACTAGTTGACAATCTAGTCGGTCAACTTTTGTTCTTGGACCGACTAAGTCAACTTGCCTTCAGACTATTTCATTTTGCCTCTTAGTCGGTCTACGTTCACTGACTGACCGACTAGTTGTGAAACTAGTCGGTCAGAAAGTATTCTTGGACCGACTAGATTTCTAGGTCTGAAATTCTATCTCTTCTCAGATCTACTCTTAGTCGGTCCACGTTGTTTGGCTGACCGACTAGTTGATGAACTAGTCGGTCAGTGATTGTTCTTTGACCGACTAAGTCTCACAGATTTCTATCCGTTGGTGAATGACCTAACTTGTGTTTTTGGGTTCCTATAAATACGAACCTAGGTCATTTCTATCTAGGTTAGAGCTTCCATTCAGAGATTCATTGAGATCAAAAGAGATAGCCATTCTCCCTCAAATCAAAAGCTCTCTTCCTCACAAGAAACCCATTCTCTCTCATTTCTAGATCTAGAGAGAAGCTTGTTCTTGGTGAGCTCTTCAAGCTATTGCTTGATTCAAGTTTCCAAATCAACCCTAGGCACCCATTGCTGGTCATTTCCTTGGTGCTAGGTTTTGGTAACTTCATCTTCCTCAAATCCTTCATTCCACCTATTGGGTAAGAAAAACTCAAGGTATAGGATTTTGTGGTAAGAGTATTTATTTCATCTAAACTCTTTTATATTGCTTATTGGCTCTCTCGGTTGTGAGAGAAGTTTGTGATCCTGGGTTGTGGGATTCACTTTGCCATTGCATGTATGATTTGATCTTGTGAAGGTTTTTCACAAGATATTCATAGTGGAAATCTTGAGTTAGGGTTTCTAACTCAAGTATCCGGAGGGGATCCGGGTGGTTGGGACGTAGGATCACCGGGAACAAGTCGGGGAGACTTGGGTGGATCCGAACCCATTAACATCGTTTGTTAGCATTGTTAATTTCATTGTTGTCATTCAATTTAAGCTTCCGCAAATTGATTTGGTAGTTGTGTGCAATTTAATTTGGAATTATACGCCTTATTATTTTAAAGTACTATTCACCCCCCCTCTAGTACTTGTGCAGTAGCTGGTAGGGCATTACATTTGGTATCAGAGCCAGATACTCAGCTATGTCTGCCAACGACAACCAGACCGTGCCTCCACCTTCCAACTATGACACCTTCAGGAACCGTGAAGGAGCATCTTCGGTGATGGAAGGACATTCCTCTACGAGGCCTCCATTCTTCAACGGTACCAACTACGGGTACTGGAAATGCCGGATGGAAACCTTCCTCCGGAGTGCATCCTTATGGAGGACTACTATGAAGGAATACATGGAACCCAAAGAAGAAGATTTTGAGAAATGGACTACCGCGGAGGTCGCCGCGGAGGTAAGCAATGCCAAGGCAATGAACGCCTTGCAATGCGCATTGGAGCCCGAGGATTTCAATAAGATATGCACATGTAAGAGTGCATATCAAATTTGGAACTCTCTCCTCATACTACATGAAGGGACGAGTCGGGTAAGAGACTCTAAACTCGTAGTCGTAAACAAAGATTACGAAATGTTTCATATGCAACATGGCGAGAAGATGAAAGAATATTACGCTCGTTTTGTTGACATAATAAACGAGTTAGAGGCCCTCGGCAAGTCCTACACTCAAAAGGAGAAGTGCTCAAAGATTATTGAAGGACTTCCCTCTTCTTGGGAAAAACGTACCTTCGCCATCGAGGAAGGTAATGACATGAATAAATATACCGTTGTTCAACTAATGGGTACTTTGATGTCATACGAGGTACGCAAAGATAGCAAGGTGAAGTTACAAGAAAAGATGAAGTCCTATTTGAACCTAGATGCGCCTAAGAAAAAGGCGATTGCATTCAAGGCGGCTTCATCCACCTCTACCGATGATGAGGACTTGGAGGAAGAAATGGACATGGAATCCATTGCACTCATGGTAAAGAAGTTCAATCGCTTCTTCCGAAAGGGTAACTTCAAACAAAAATCTAAGTTTACTTCTACTAACGCCTCTCCACCTTTGTGCTTTAAATGCAATAAGCCAGGACACATCAAAGCGGATTGTCCTCAAAACAAGCAAAAGGAGAAGTGGAAGGCGCCGAAGTTCGACAAGTCAAAGAAGTACAAAAAGGGGTATAAAAAGGGACTTGTCGGAACAACATTCACCGACTCCGAGGATTCCTCAAGCGGAGAGTTGGACGATGAGCACGTGGAGCAAGCGCACATGTGTTTCATGGCAAGAGAGGAGCACGATCAAGGATCCTCCTCTTCCGATGATAGTAATGACGAAAGCGATGAGGTAACGATGGATGATCTTAGAAATACTAACTCTCAACTTTGGTCAAAATACATTAAGCTAGTAAATAGATATACTAAGGTAAAAGATGACCTAGCTAGCATTCAAACATCGCCTAAGAATATCATCACCAACAACGACACCGTTGTTGAAGAGTTAAGAAATGAGATTGTAAATCTCAAATCGAAACTTGAACATGTTAGCATTAAGGATGCGGAAGAACATGAGATAGCGGATTTAACTTCTCAAAACTCGACTTTGAGTATTGAGAACGAGAATCTTAAATCTCGTGTTTATGTGCTCACATCGCAAGTATCCAATTTGGATACTTCTATGCGTTCTCTCAAAGAGAAATATGAGAACACATTGGGTCGAATTAACAAATTCAACAAAGGTAAAGACCATTTGGATAAAATCCTAAGTGACTTACTTCCGGCCAATCACCACATTGGCTTGGGGTATATGATTGGAAATTCATCCAAGTCGGTCACTACTTTTGTTAGGCCAACTTCCGAAGCCTCAACGAGTGGGAGCAAACACTCTATTGGTAGTTCATCTACCAATGGTGCTTCCACCTCGTCCACACCCTCTTTCGGAAAGAAACCCACTTTGGGTGGACCTCCAAAGAAGGGGCATGCCTACATGTACACCAATAACATGCCACGTAGGAACACACGTCCTACTTCACCATCTCACACATATGATGATTTTTATGCAACACATTCTCGGGCACGTGCACACCATGTGAGACACCCTCACGCACGTGTTCCCACACATGCATATGTACACACACCACATCATATGAATAATTCTCGTCGTGCACCATTCCATCATGTCCCGTATGCCTATCCACAACATGCATCACGTAGAAATCAACGTCGCATGCATGCACCCAATAGGATGATGGCTCCCAAAATATTCACTATTTGGAGCCCAAAGGACACAAGCATGGACGAAAAACAAATGTATATGAATGCTTATTTTTCGGATGTTGTGCATAGTAAGAATTATGTGGGGAAGTCTAAGTCCACTTGGACTTGGCTTCCAAAGGTCTAATCCCTTGGACCCAATGACCTTGGGTACCATGATATGAAAGTGTCTATCTTTAGGTACTCAAGGAAAAGAAAAAGAAGAGGAGCAACAAATTTAAATTTAGCTCCAAAGGGAATTGGATACTCGATAGCGGGTGTTCAAAACACATGACGGGTGACGCTCGATTGCTCTACGGAGTGGTTCCCATTGCGAATGGAAACCGCGTCGTATTTGGAGGCAACGAGAGCGGAACCATCATAGGTGTTGGTAAAGTCGGTAACCCTTCTAAACCATTAATTAGTGATGTTTATCTTGTTAGTGGTTTAAATCATAATCTTATTTCAATAAGCCAACTTTGTGACAAAGGTTACAAAGTTAGCTTTGCGAAAGGATTGTGTCATATTTTAAGAAAAGATAATGAAAAATTATTATTTTCCGGAACTCGTCGTAAAGACATTTATATTTTGGATCTTCCTAAGTCATATGAACAATGTCTCGTTGCCAACACAAGTGAACAACACTTATGGCATCGACGCTTTGGACATGTGAACTTTGGAACACTATATAAGCTTTCAAAATTGAATTCTATTAAAGGTTTTCCGAAGCTTGTTTTTGAAAAGAAAAGTTTTTGTGATTGTTGTCAACGCGGCAAGCTTCCTAAATCTTCATTTAAACCTAAGAAAAGCATCTCTACTAAACGGCCACTAGAGCTATTACATCTAGATTTATTTGGTTCAACTAGAGTAGCTTCCTTAGGAAATGCAAGGTATGGACTTGTCATCGTAGATGACTATTCAAGATTTACTTGGGTATTTTCATTGTGTAATAAAAATGAAGCTTTTGAAAACTTCACAATTTTTGTTAAGAAAGTACAAAATCTCTTAGGAACCACCATTGTCACTATTCGTAGTGATCATGGAGGTGAATTTGAGAATGAGTCTTTTGAGACATTTTGTGATGAAGTTGGTATTACTCACACCTTCTCTTTCCCTCGTGCACCTCCTCAAAATGGTGTAGTTGAGAGAAAGAATAGGACGCTAGTGGAATGTGCTCGCACTATGCTTGATGATAGCCAACTTGGCCATCAATTTTGGGCGGAAGCGGTACACACCGCTTGCTATGTGTTTAATAGAATACTTTTGAGGCCCGGCACTAAACAAACTTGTTATGAATTGTTGTTTGGTAGGTTGCCTCAAGTTAAACATTTTCGAGTTTTTGGTTCGAAATGTTTTATTAAGAACACATATGGTAGTTTGGACAAATTCGATCCAAGATCCGATGAGGGGATTTTTGTCGGATATTCTTCACGTAGCAAAGCCTACCGGATATTCAACAAACGAACCTCAACGATCGAGGAGTCGCTTCATGTCTCATTTAATGAAGGATTTGTTCCAACTAGAATTTCAAATGATAATGATTCTTTGGATGTTTTATGTGATTCATTTGATAATTCTAAGTCTAATGATTCTATTGATTCTATTGAGACTAACCCAACTAATGAAGTTGTTGAGAATGTTCCTAGTGATCAAGGTATTCCCAAACGGCTTCATATCGTTCGTGACCATCCCCATGAGCAAGTCATTGGCAATATTCAAGATAGTGTCAAGACGAGATCGCAAGTCCACCACTTCGCAAATTGTGCCTTTGCCTCATCGATAGAGCCAAAGAATATTAATGAAGCATGCGAAGATAGCGCTTGGATCTTAGCCATGGAGGAGGAGCTCATTCAATTCAAGAGAAATGAAGTTTGGGAGCTTGTTCCTTTACCATCGAAGAACCACACCGTCATAGGGACAAAGTGGATCTTCAAGAACAAAACCGACGAAAACCAAGTCGTCGTCCGGAACAAAGCTCGGTTAGTAGCTCAAGGCTATCGTCAAGAGGAAGGTATCGATTTCGAAGAATCTTTCGCTCCGGTAGCTAGATTAGAATCAATTAGATTACTTTTGTCTTTTGCATGCCATAAGAATTTTAAATTATTTCAAATGGATGTTAAAAGTGCATTTTTAAACGGAGATGTCGTTGAGGAAGTTTACGTTTCTCAACCTCCGGGTTTCATAAATGAAAAATTTCCAAATCACGTTTTTAAACTAAAGAAAGCTCTTTATGGTTTGAGACAAGCTCCTCGAGCTTGGTATGATCGCCTAAAGAATTTTCTTTTGGATTTGAATTTTAAAATGGGCGAAGCCGATTCTACACTTTTTATTAAGCATGCGAATAACGATATTTTATTAGTTCAAATTTATGTTGATGATATCATTTTCGGTGCTACTAACTTTGCTCTTTGCGAAGAGTTTTCTAATGTTATGAAGGAACAATTTGAGATGAGCCACATGGGCGAACTCAAATATTTCTTAGGTCTCCAAATTCGCCAATTGAACGATGCAATCTTCATCCACCAAACAAAGTACACGGTGGAGTTGCTAAAGCGATTTGGAATGGAGAATGCCTCCGGGAAAAAGACTCCTATGAGCACGACTACGCATCTTGATAAAGATACGGGCGGAAAAGATGTAGACATTCGTCTATATCGAGGTATGATAGGTAGTTTACTTTATCTTACCGCGAGTAGGCCCGATATTATGTTTGCCGTATGTATATGTGCTCGTTATCAGTCTCAACCTAAGGATTCTCACTTAGTAGCGGTAAAGCGTATTTTCCGTTATCTAAGTTACACTTTAGATTTTGGATTACTTTATCCGAAATCTAGCACGTATGAGTTAGTCTCATACAGTGACGCTGATTATGCGGGATGCAAATCCGACAGGAAAAGTACTAGTGGCACTTGCCATTTTCTAGGAAATTCTCTTGTCTCTTGGTTTTCCAAGAAGCAAAATTCGGTATCACTTTCAACCACCGAGGCGGAATACATTGCCGCCGGTGCCGCTTGTGCCCAGGTTCTTTGGATGAGACACACATTGAAGGATTTTGGTATTCATTGTGATACTAGCCCTATCATGGTGGATAACCAAAGTGCTATCTGTCTTTCAAAGAATCCGGTGCACCATTCCCGATCAAAACACATAGATGTCCGACACCATTTCTTAGATGATCATGTTGCTAAAAAGGACATCATATTAGTGTACGTTGAAACCCAAAAGCAAATCGCCGATATTTTCACGAAACCCCTAAAGGAGGACTCCTTTGTGCGGTTGCGTCGAGAATTGGGGATTATGGGTGAATCCGAGATATAGGATTCATATCTAATGCAATCATCTTGCATGCTAATATATTTCGCGATATTTCATTCATGCTAGATTTATTGAATTTTTGGGAATTTTATGTGATTTATTTGAATTTATGATCGAATTCGTATTTGAAAGTCGTATTTAAGATTTCGACGTTTTATGGGGTAATTTAGATGACTAATGAGTGAGTTATGATATTTCATCCAAGTGGTTTGTGAAGAGAAATCAATTATCAATTTTTGGACTCCTCTAGTCGGTCTAAGTTCACTTGTCAACCGACTAGATGCTCATCTAGTCGGTCAGCAAATGAACTCAGACCGACTAGATCAAGCCTATATCTAACTCCTATCATTTTCTTTCATTAGTCGGTCACAGTACACTTACCGACCGACTAGATTGAAAACTAGTTGGTCAGTGAATATACTGCGACCGACTAATTCTAGCCCTAAAAATCCTTCTGAGCCACTGTTTCGACTTAGTCGGTTCAAGCTCATTGACCGACCGACTAGATCGTAATCTAGTCGGTCAGTGCTTGAACTGTGACCGACTAAGTGTGTTAGGGCATTTGTGTCTTTTAGCTTCCAGACCGACTTATACTCATTTTGATCCGACTAATTTCATTATTAGTCGGTCTTCTCTCCAGCTCAAGCCCGAAAACCCCCAAACCCCACTCGAAACCCTTCGTCTTCCGGCCGTTTCTCCGTCGATCGCCGCCGTCCGCCGCCGTCGACTCCTCCTCCTAGGTAAAACCCCCTCTCCTAGGTGTCTATTTCCTATTCTAGGGTTTGCTTTCCTTGATTTCAAGCTCTAGCTCCTAGGGTTTCAATTTCTAACCTAGGGCTTGTGTTTTTCGAATCTTAGGGTTTGTTAGCTTGTGATCTCTAGGTTGTTTTTGATCTTATCGTCGTGTGCTTGTGCTCGTAGTGCTATGGCTAAGACTAGAATTCCTATCGCCTCTTCCGGGGCTTCTCCTATGACCGTAGGGCCTTCCGACCCTAGGAATCCCCCGAAGCCTAAGCGTCGTGCCAAGTCTACCCAAGGCTCTCCATCTTCGCCTCCTCCTAAGAAGCCTAGGACTGCGACAGTTAAACCCCGCAAATCCAAGACCAAAAAGCCTATTCTCCACACTCCGGCTACTCCTCCCGATTCCGACACTGATTTTATCCCAGAGGATGAGCCTACTAGGGAACCTACTCCACCTCCGAAGACCCGTAAGGCTAAGGGTAAAGCTCCTATGCCAGTTGGCAGTGTAGACATATCGTTGTGCCGCGATGACCCTCAGTGTCTCGCAGCGTACAACCGTATAGAGCACTGTCCACTGTTGTTAGAGCATTACGTTCAGTTCTCTGATTTTCTCGGCCTTGCTGATCTTCTGTCTTATAGTGGCCTTCTAGATTATCTCCGATACGACCCTAAGGCCAATCCCAAACCGTATCCTCGCCTAGTGAAATTGTTCTATGACAATCGTATTCGAGGCCAGTACGACGCCAGCCACTCCATTGAGACGACTGTCTTGGGAACTCCTATAGTTCTCACGGCAGAAATCTTGGGGGAGATTCTTGGTTGTTCGTCGTGTGGTCTCCTCCCTTCGGACATTTCAGTAGACGACATTTCTTCCTTGGATCAGACTATTCTTTCTGAGATTTTCCAGGTTATCCCCTCCGCATTCATTGGTGTTCCATCGAAATCTTTTAAGCCGAATGCGTGGGTTCTTAACCTGATTTTGAAGTCATGTCTCCTCCCTAAGTATGGATCCTCTTCACTCCCATCCCAGCCGTTCTTGAAATTGATCTACGCTCTTTTCTTGGGGTGCGAGATTAATTGGGCTCGCTTGATACTCGATAAGATGGATTCTTTCGAGTGTATACGCAAGACCAATAAGTCTGCGCACATTCCATACCCCTGCCTGTTGACTCTCGTATTCCGTCATTTCCGAGTCCCCCTCCCTCCTGACGATGAGCGTCCCTTGGGTACGCCTCTGAACGCGACGGCCGTGAAGAAATCTCTAGCGGCACTTCGTCACGTGCAGAGGTCTACCGCATCTGCATCTCAGTCTACTCCGTCAGCTGCTGCAGCCTCCTCTTCCCCTGCTACATTGGACGATGTCGTACGCCTACTTCGTCAGCACGACTCCCGTTTGGCTCGTACTGAGGAGGTAGTCTGCCGTATGGCACGTATGATGGGGATTGATCTTCCTCCGTCTGTGTCTGAGGCCGAGGAGATGGACGATGAGGAGCTTGACGAGCTTGTCACTTCTTTTGCCCGTGGTGATGAGGCCACTGCTGCTGCTGCTGGTACTTCCACTTCTGCTCCTAGAGTTGGCACCACTGCCGGTGTTCCAGAGCCTTCTGCTTCAGCTCTTCAGCCTACTGAGCCTGCTGCTGACCAGTCTTCCGAGCCTGCTCATGTATCTCCTGCTGCTGTTGACACTGCCACTGCTGCTGCTTCTGTCGAGACCCCTGCTGCTGTTGAGATTTCCGTTGATGAGCCTGTTGCTGAGATCTCCACTCCTGCCCCGACGATTCCATCTGTTGAGACACCTCTACTCCCTGCAGAGCCTGAGTCCACTCCGTCGACTGGACCCACGGAGACTGCAGATCCTGCCACCTCCTCGTGATCGCTTGTTTCGAGGACTCTCCACTACGCTTTGGATGATTTATCTTAGTGAGAGTATTTTGGGTTAGGATGGGGTTGAGAGATGTTTGGATGTATTTTTTTTGTGCTTTCCGGATGTCGGAGTTGGATATTATGTTATGATTTGTTTTGATGTATGTTGATATACTTTGATGATGTTAATGATGATGATGTATTTTTTTTGTTTATATAGATGATATGTAGCACTTGATATGATGTACCTCATATATTCGATGTGATATCTTTTTGGATGTACTCATGTTGTCTCTACATATATATATGTTCATCGTCATTCACTTTGTCATTTATTCGTCGTGCATTTGTTATATATATATTCGTTGAATGCATTTGAAATGTGAATTCGTCGCTCGACGATTAAAAACTTGGTTAAAAAGATTTAAATTCTATAATTGTATAGAATTGTTTTCCATGCACAAATTTAGCCAAGAACATTGAATATTGAAGAGTATGTTTCTTTATTCAAGAAATGAATAATTAATTGGTATTTTTGATGATTTTTGATTTTTTTTGTGATAGTGGACATTTTGGCACACCTTGATTTGATTTCCACATTTTTATTCCCTTGGTGTCAAGTTGGTCCATTGTCTATGTCTACGACTCCCGATGCTGGATTTTACATTTCCTAATTGTTGTCGTTGTATGCCCCCCATTTTTGGGATAATGCCAAAGGGGGAGAGATAATGATAATAAATAGCGCAAATGAAAATTTAACTCAATTTCCAAGAATCTAGTTTGATATGTTAGATTCAGGGGGAGTTAAGATACATATAAGGATTTTCAAAATCCGATATTTCAAAAATCGATTCTCATTATATATCTTACTCGTCTGCTTGATGCAATTCATACATATTCATTTTGGAATTAACGTGTCATCAATGCAGGGGGAGTAAGTATTTTACATTTGAATTACTATTTTTGATTATTATTTATGTTGGTTTGTCATCACCAAAAAGGGGGAGAATGTTGAATATTGGACTCCCCGGATTTGGTTTTGGATGATGAGCAAACATAAATAATTCATGAACTAACAATTTGTGAGCGCAGTATTGGAGATCGTCGCCAATTTCACGAGAATATTCAAAGCGACATCTCAACACTTCCAAAAGCTCGTATTCATGCCTAAAGCTTCGTTGAAGCTCTTGCGCCGTTTTGGAAGTTATGAAGATTCAATCGAAGCTCTCGAAGACCGTTTATTAAGGTTTTATTTATAGTCTTTTAGTCTCGATTGATAGAATGTTAAGCCTTGAGTATATCTTACGTTTCTATCTTCATTATGCTCTTTACGTAGCTCTAGGATCCTTGCACAAGTTCATTCTAACTTCCTCGAAGCGTCGCGCTTCGATTCGGATTTGTTTGTGCATGTTAGTTGGTACAAGAACAAGTACTGACCGACTAGATGGTGATCTAGTCGGTCGGCAACTGTTCTAGGACCGACTAGTTTGATTCCTTAATTTCTTGGACTTTACTGTTTACAGTTAGTCGGTCTACGTTGACTCACCGACCGACTAGTTTGTGAACTAGTCGGTCAGTGATGCTTCTTTGACCGACTAGTTGTGACTTACTGTTCACTCTAAATTTCTCCTAAGCTACTGTTTACCGTTAGTCGGTCTAAGAACGTTTGGTGACCGACTAGTTGACAATCTAGTCGGTCAACTTTTGTTCTTGGACCGACTAAGTCAACTTGCCTTCAGACTATTTCATTTTGCCTCTTAGTCGGTCTACGTTCACTGACTGACCGACTAGTTGTGAAACTAGTCGGTCAGAAAGTATTCTTGGACCGACTAGATTTCTAGGTCTGAAATTCTATCTCTTCTCAGATCTACTCTTAGTCGGTCCACGTTGTTTGGCTGACCGACTAGTTGATGAACTAGTCGGTCAGTGATTGTTCTTTGACCGACTAAGTCTCACAGATTTCTATCCGTTGGTGAATGACCTAACTTGTGTTTTTGGGTTCCTATAAATACGAACCTAGGTCATTTCTATCTAGGTTAGAGCTTCCATTCAGAGATTCATTGAGATCAAAAGAGATAGCCATTCTCCCTCAAATCAAAAGCTCTCTTCCTCACAAGAAACCCATTCTCTCTCATTTCTAGATCTAGAGAGAAGCTTGTTCTTGGTGAGCTCTTCAAGCTATTGCTTGATTCAAGTTTCCAAATCAACCCTAGGCACCCATTGCTGGTCATTTCTTTGGTGCTAGGTTTTGGTAACTTCATCTTCCTCAAATCCTTCATTCCACCTATTGGGTAAGAAAAACTCAAGGTATAGGATTTTGTGGTAAGAGTATTTATTTCATCTAAACTCTTTTATATTGCTTATTGGCTCTCTCGGTTGTGAGAGAAGTTTGTGATCCCGGGTTGTGGGATTCACTTTGCCATTGCATGTATGATTTGATCTTGTGAAGGTTTTTCACAAGATATTCATAGTGGAAATCTTGAGTTAGGGTTTCTAACTCAAGTATCCGGAGGGGATCCGGGTGGTTGGGACGTAGGATCACCGGGAACAAGTCGGGGAGACTTGGGTGGATCCGAACCCATTAACATCGTTTGTTAGCATTGTTAATTTCATTGTTGTCATTCAATTTAAGCTTTCGCAAATTGATTTGGTAGTTGTGTGCAATTTAATTTGGAATTATATGCCTTATTATTTTAAAGTACTATTCACCCCCCTCTAGTACTTGTGCAGTAGCTGGTAGGGCATTACAAGCGGGTCATTACAGTCGAACTAACACGTGCGACACTAACTCCCCTTGACTTGGAGAGATGAATCATATCTTGGTCATTACTCTCCGCGCATGCTTCAAATGTCACCCAATCAAAAACCTTTCAACGGGGCTTACCCCGAGGCTAGATCAGTGATCTAAGTGACACCGTTCATGTACAGGTTCGTATAATGACCTCAAGTCTAAAGACCAACTTGCCTATTATCACTAAGAGTTATCATTGACAGATATGTCAATATGAACCATATGATAACTCTTGTTGGGTCATTCAGTGAATTCATTCTCCAATGAGCACATGTGTCTCGTCTTCGACTTCGCCAAGTCAAACGACCATGAGATCATCATCACCATTACATGGTGAAGACTTGGACACAATGGTCTATCTGTTGTATAGCTATCCTTTTTTGGAAAATCTATGACCACGAACGATTTCAGACCTATGCTACTATCGGTCAAATACTTCTCCATGATCGAGATCTCCATCTTGATACATATTTGTCCTCGCATTAAGTCTTAGGATTATACCTAAGTTCTAATGAAGACTATATTATTATAACTTACGTAAATTCTTACCAAACAGCTTACTGTTATTTTGAACAAGACGTTTGAACATATACATCGAGATGAATTTACCTCGAGGGCAAACCTATCTCGCTACATCTCCCACTTGCACTTAGGCTCATTTATCCTGGCATCGCATACTGTATTTACGCATAAGTCTTTACAGACTTAATGTGGTAGAGCCTTCGTGAGTGGATCTGCTAAACCATCTACTATATATACTAAAGGGGTTTCTTTGTTTATTTTAGACCACACATTTGAATCTCATCCAAAAAATTCCTTTGGTCCCTTGGAATCCATAATATAATTCTTACCTGAATCTCATCCAACTAATCGCACCTTACGAGAAAAATCCAAATTAGTTACTGGTCATTTAGACGGTTCATAATCATTTCTGATAAAGTGTCAAACTCTTTGACCACTTTGTCAAAATATATGTTCCGGCTCCTTGATGCCTCGCATGCCTTTTATTCGGTCACACTGACCTTGAAAAATTTATAAGTTTTGTTCTTCTAAATCATATTTAGAAAAAAAAACACACACACATATCCAGTTTTCGTGGTCATCTTGAGCAATTTCATCGAGTCTAATCTGAACAGATCTGTACACATCTGCTAGCGAGAAAATTTCCTCATAATCTGTTTATAGGAGTTAGGATGATAACCGTTCTCAACCAACATAAATTGTACTTCACTATTTTCCTTCTGCACCAATCTTCTAGACTCGAAGATTCACTTGCAGCCAAAGGAAACGATTTCCTTGGGCACGTGAACTAAAGTCCATACTTTATTTACATGCACGGACCTTTTTCGGATTGCATCAAGTTATTAATCAGAGTCCCTACCCCGAATGGCATACTGGAAGTTGACTAAGTCATCATCAACTATGATGTTTTACTTGACTTATTCATCTCACGAGACTCGAGTAATCCAGTAACTTCCTAAAGATTAATTTGAGGAATATTATACTTATAAGGTTCTAACATAACCTTATCAAATGCCTATGCATTATTATCTGAGTTTTAACCCAGAACGAGGATTGTAATTTAGAGACACTAGCCATATATCGCACTAATTCTAACAGAGTACGATTCATGCTTTCTAACACACCAATGTGCTAAAAGACTTGACCTGAGAGAAAATCTCACTTTCTTTTAGTTGCGCAAGAATTACATAGTTAAGTATTCGACTCTTTGATCCAATCAAATCAGTTCAAATACTTCTGTCATTGTGTTCTCTATTTTATCAGACTTGTGTTTCATCAAGACCACACGTTGTAATAAAATAAGAATACCTTATCTTGGCTTATTTAGACTTGGGTCCGGGTACATCTGTATGTAGAGATTACGAGTTCACCAACTCATTCTCCCACTGTCTTATAGATGGAATTTCGGCCATCATACCTTTAAGACAAGATTCACGAGTGTCTTTCGACACATAATACGAGAGGTCAGACTCCTCCTTATGTGACTTGTGAAGCTTAGTCTCTTCGGTACGGCCTAGTCTTATTTTGCTGTATAATATTTGCTACTAACTTGCGTATTCATGTATTAACTCTTAATACAACATTGTTATAATTATAATCACATCAAACCATTTCTTCTATAGTAATGTGACGACATTCGCCAAGTGTGATATAAGTTCCAAATGGCCTAATGACAACTTTTGTTCATTAGCCAATATGTGAGACTATCTTCCTTTGTATAACAATTATTCTGAAATTTTAGACATCAAACATGTTCCATTTTCAGTTCCTCCTCCTATGCCTTGTCTTATTATAAACTAAATATTCTTTCTCAATGAATTTTCCTTAGTGCCTTCTCCTTTCTAAATCACATTTAGACATTTCATGTCCTAACACAAATATTAGCTGTGCAAGCATCACACGCATCCAAACACTTGAGCTTTACAACCTTGAGGAGACTCAACAAGTTGCTTGTCTCAAGATCTAATTTGGATATATTATCTTTCACTGCTCTTACACTCATCTTTGAGTCAAACAGTTTGATCGAAGTTTGCAGATTGAAACTGTTATCCATACAACCTTGAGAAAGCTTAACAAGTTATATGGAGAAACATGCTTTGAACATCAGTATGTTTAAGCTGCACATGTTCATATGGGCGAGTGTTAAGTATGTAATGCCCTACAAGCTACTGCACAAGTACTAGAGAGGGGTGAATAGTACTTGAAAAATAACAAGGAGTATAATTCCAAATTATAGTGCAAACAACTACCAAAACAATTTGCGGAAGCTTAAATTGAATGACAACAACAAAATTAACAATGCTAACAAGAGATGTTAATGGGTTCGGATCCACCCAAGTCTCCCCGACTTGTTCCCGGTGATCCTACGTCCCAACCACCTGGATCCCCTCCGGATACTTAGGTTAGAAACCCTAACCCAAGATTTCCACTATGATATCTTGTGAAAAACCTTCACAAGATCAAATCATACATGCAATGGCAATAGTGAATCCCACAACCCGGGATCACAACCTTCTCTCACAACCGAGAGAATCAATAAGCAATATAAACAAGTTTATAATGAAATAAACAATCTTACCACAAAATCCTATACCTTGAGTTTTTCTTACCCAATAGGTGAAAGGAAGGATTTGAGGAAGATGAAGTCACCAAGACCTAGCACCAAGGAAATGACCAGCAATAGGTACCTAGGAGTGATTTGGAGACTTGAATCAAGCTAGAGCTTGAAGAGCTCACCAAGAACAAGCTTCTCTCAATATGGATTCTAGATCTAGAAAGTGAGAGAATGGGTTTCTTGTGAGGAAGAGAGCTTTAGAAATGAGTGAGAATGGCTATCTCTTTCTATCTCAATGAATCTATTAATGGCAGCTCTAACCTAGAGAGAAATGACCTAGGTTCGTATTTATAGGGTCCCATAAAAACAAGTTAGGTCAATTCCCAACGGATAGAAATCTGAGGCAACTAGTCGGTCAAAGAACAACCACTGACCGACTAGTTCATCAACTAGTCGGTCAGTCAAACAACATGGACCGACTAAGTGAGGAACTGAGAAGAGATAGAAATTCAGACATAGAAATCTAGTCGGTCCAAGAAGACATTCTGACCGACTAGTTTCACAACTAGTCGGTCAGTCAGTGAACGTAGACCGACTAATAGGCAAAGTGAAATAGTCTGAATACAAATTGACTTAGTCGGTCCAAGAACAAAAGTTGACCGACTAGATTGTCAACTAGTCGGTCACCAAACGTTCTTAGACTGACTAACGATAAATAGTAGCTTAGGAGAGATTTAGTATGTACAGTAAATCACAACTAGTCGGTCAAAGAAGCATCACTGACCGACTAGTTCACAAACTAGTCGGTCGGTGAGTCAACGTAGACCGACTAACTATAAACAGTAAGGTGCAAGAAATTAAGGAAGCAAACTAGTCGGTCCAAGAAGCTCTTCTGACCGACTAGATCACCATCTAGTCGGTCAGTACTTCTTCTTGTACCAACTAATATGCACAAACAAGTCCGAATCGAAGCGCGACGCTTCGAGGAAGTTAGAATGAACTTGTACTAAGATCCTAGAGCTACGATATGAGCGTTATGAAGATAGAATCGTAAGATATACTCAAGGCTTAACATTCTATAGATCGAAGCTAAAAGACTATAAATAAAACCTTAATGAACGGTCTTCGAAAGCTTCGATTAATTCTTCATGACTTCCAAAACGGTCCAAGAGCTTCAACGAAGCTTTAGGCAATGAATACGAGCTTTGAGAAGTCTTGAGATGTCTCTTTGATTGTTCTCGTGAATTTGGCGAGATCTCCAAAACTGCGCTCACAATTTGTTAGTTCATGAATTATTTATGTTTGCTCATCATCCAAAACCAAATCCGGGGAGTCCAATAATCAACATTCTCCCCCTTTTTGGTGATGACAAACCAACATAAATAATAATCAAAAATAATGATTCAAATGAAAAATAGTTACTCCCCCTGCATTGATGACACGTTAATTCCAAAATGAATATATATGAATTGCATCAATCAGACGAGTAAGATAAATAAAGAGAATCGATTTTTGAAATATCGGATTTTGAAAATCCTTATATATATCTTAACTCCCCCTGAATCTAACACATCAAATTAGATTCTTGGAAATTGAGTTAAATTTTCATTTGACCTATTTATTATCATTATCTCTCCCCCTTTGGCATTATCCCAAAAATGGGGGGCATACAACGACAACAACTAGGAAATGGAGAATCCAACATCGGGAGTCATAGACAATGATGATGGACCTAATTGACACCAAGGGAAAAGTGTTGAAATCAAATCAAGGTGTGCCAAAATTGTCCATCATTTAAAAGCGACAATTAAAATCATCAAAAATACCAAATATTAATTCATTTATTGAGTAAAGGAACATACTCTCCAATATTCAATATTCTTGGTTAAATTTGTGCATGGAGAACAATTCTATACAATCATAGAAATATAATCTATTTAACCAAGCTTCCAAGCGTCGAGCGACGAATTCACATATCATATGCGTTGAACAAATAGTAAAAGTGCACGACGAATAAAATAAGGAGAACATCGATGTATATATATATATAAAACATCATGAGTACATCCAAAAAGATATCACATCGAGTACATCAAAATACAAACGACCATGGATATCAACCAAAAATGTAAATACATCATACATCAACTAACCATCAGCATCATCCAGAGTACATCAAAATACAACACCGACATCCAGAAAAATCAAAATACATCAAAATAACCCTCAAACTCTATCCTAACCCAAAATACTCTCAATAAGATGCATCATCCAAAGAGCAGTGGAGAGTCCTCGATACAGACGATCATGAGGGAGTGGCTAGATCAGCAGTCTCCATGGGTCCAGTCGATGGAGTGGACTCAGGCTCTGCTGGGAGAAGAGGCGTGTCAACAGACGTGATCATCGGGGCAGGAGTGGAAACGACGACGTCGGGCTCAACAGCAGGGGTCTCAACAGGAGTATCAGCAGGAAAGACAGGAGCAGGGTCGTCAACAGGAGCAGCAGCAGCCTCAGAAGTCTGAACTACTGGTGCAGAAGTCTCTGGAGCACCTGAAGAGGTGCCATCTCCAGGAGCAGATGTTGTAGCAGCAGCAGCAGTAGCAGTGGCCTCATCGCCACGAGCCAAGGAAGTGACAAGATCGTCAATATCCTCATCGTCCATCTCATCGGCCTCAGAAACGGAAGGAGGAAGCTCAATGCCCATCATACGAGCCATACGGCAAACTACCTCCTCGGTACGAGCCAAACGCGACTCGTGCCGACAAAGTAGGCGTACGACATCATCTAATGTGGCAGACGGAGTGGGGGCAGCAGCAGCTGAGGGAGTGGGCTGGGAAGCAGATGTGGTCGACCTCTGCACGTGACGAAGCGCCGCAAGAGATTTCTTAACGGCCGTCGCGTTCAGAGGAGGACCCAAAGGACGCTCATCATCAGGAGGGAGGGGAACACCGAAACGACGGAAAACCAAGGTCAACAGACATGGATATGGGATATGCACGATTTAGTGGTCTTGCGTATACACTCGAAAGAGTCCATCTTATCGAGTATAATGCGAGCCCAATTAATCTCGCTACCCATGAACAGAGCGTATATCAGTTTCAAAAATGGCTGAGATGGAAGAGATGAAGATCCATACTTGGGAAGAAGGCAGGACTTCAAGATCAGGTTAATCACCCAAGCATTCAGCTTGAATGATTTGGAAGGGACTCCAATGAATGCGGGGGGGGGGGGGGGGGGGGGGGGGATAACCTGGAAGATTTTGCCTAGGGTTCGCTGATCTAAGGAAGAGATATCATCGACAGAGATGTCAGAAGGGAGGAGGCCACACGACGATCAACCAATCAACTCCCCCAAGATTTCTGCCGTGAGGACTATCGGAGTCCCCAAAACAGAAGTCTCAATGGAGTGAGTCTCGCCGTACTGACCCCGGACACGGTTGGCATAGAATAATTTGACCAGGCGAGGATATGGTCTAGGGTTCGCCTTAGCGTCAAATCGAAGGTAGTCCAATAGGCCACTATAGGAGAGAAGATCAGCAAGGCCAAGAAAATCAGAAAACTGAACGTAATGCTCTAACAGCAGTGGGCAGTGCTCTATACGGTTGTACGCTACGAGACACTGAGGGTCGTCACAGCACAACGATATATCGACACCGCCGACTGGCATAGGAGCTTTACCCTTAGCCTTACGGGACATAGGAGGAGGTGGAGGAGGGGGTGGAGTAGGTGCCTTCTCGGGATGTTCAGGAGTGTATTCCTCATCGGTATCATCCTCGGAATCACTATCTGAACGCTCACCGGGAGGAGTGGGTGCACGGAACTTTTTGGGTTTAGGTTTGGGCTTGGACGATTGGCCGGTAGGTTTAGGCTTGGACGTCCTCTTCCTCTTCAACGGAGTTGAAGACGAAGAGGGGGGTCGAGTGGTCTTGGCCCTACGTTTGGGAGGGGTCGAAGCGGTAGCACCCTCTACGGTCATATGGGATGCCCCAGATGATGTAATCGGGATCCTCGTTCGTGCCATGATCTCGGCACAACGAGTACAATCAAATGTCGGGATAGGTTCAAATACCCTAAGCACAAACCCTAGAACCTAACACACAAGCCCTAAGAGATCTAAGAGAGACAAATTCGAAACCCTAGAACCTAGATGAGATCTAAATCAAACCCTAGAGATTCAAAACAGAGATCAAGGAAGTGGGTTATACCTAGGAGAGAGGGCGACGACGACGGACGTCGTTGATGGCCGGAAAATTGGCCGGAGTCGACGGGAATACGAAGGGGTTTCGGTCGGGGAGAGGGAGTTTTCGAGCTGGGGAGTTAAAGAAGACCGACTAAAAGTGGATTTGATCGGATAAAATGGGATTAAGTCGGTCGGGAATGCGAAAAGACGCGTTTTCCCTAACACACTTAGTCAGTCACAGTTCAAGCACTGACAGACTAGATTACGATCTAGTCGGTCGGTCAATGAGCTTGAACCGACTAAGTCGAAACAGAGACAAACAGAAATTTCTAGGGCTAGAGTTAGTCGGTCACAGTATAATCACTGACCGACTAGTTTTCAATCTAGTCGGTCGGTAAGAGTACTATGATCGACTAAAAGAAGTCAATGACAGGAGAAAGTTAAAAGCTTGATCTAGTCGGTCTGAGTTCACTAGCTGACCGACTAGATGAGCATCTAGTCGGTTGACTAATGAACTGAAACCGACTAGAAGAGTCCAAAAATTGATAAATGAGTTCTCTTTAAAAACCACTTGGATGAAACATCTTAACCCGCTCATTAGTCATCTAAACTACCCCATAAAACATCGAAATCTTAAATATGACGTTCAAATAAGAATTCGAGCAAAAATTCAAACATATCGCATAAAATCCCCAAAAATTCAATAAATCTAGCATGAACGAAATATCGCAAAATATAAAATCATGCAAGATAATTGAATGAAACATGAATCCTATATCTCGGATTCACCCATAATCCCCAATTCTCGACGCAACCGCACAAAGGAGTCCTCCTTTAGGGGTTTCGTGAAAATATCGACGATTTGCTTTTGGGTTTCAACGTACACTAATATGATGTCCTTTTTTAGCAACATGATCATCTAAAAAGTGGTGTCGGACATCTATGTGTTTTGATCGGGAATGGTGCACCGGATTCTTTGAAAGACAGATAGTACTTTGGTTATCCACCATGATAGGGCTAGTATCACAGTGAATACCAAAATCCTTCAGTGTGTGTCTCATCCAAAAAACCTGGGCACAAGCGGCACCGGCGGCAATATATTCCGCCTCGGTGGTTGAAAGTGATACGGAATTTTGCTTCTTGGAAAACCAAGAGACAAGAGAATTTCCTAGAAAATGGCAAGTGCAACTAGTACTTTTCCTGTCGGATTTGCATCCCGCATAATCGGCATCACTATATGAGACTAACTCATACGTGCTAGATTTTGGATAAAGTAATCCAAAATCAAGTGTATAACTTAGATAACGGAAAATATGTTTTACCGCTACTAAGTGAGACTCCTTAGGTTGAGACTGATAACGAGCACATATGCATACGGCAAACATAATATCGGACCTACTTGCGGTAAGATAAAGTAAACTACCTATCATACCTCGATATAGACGAATGTCTACATCCTTACCGCCCGTATCCTTGTCAAGATGCGTAGTCGTGCTCATTGGAGTCTTTTTCCCGGAGGCATTCTCCATTCCAAATCGCTTTAGCAACTCCACCGTGTATTTCGTTTGGTGGATGAAGATTGCATCGTTCAATTGGCGAATTTGGAGACCTAAGAAATATTTGAGTTCGCCCATGTGGCTCATCTCAAATTGTTCCTTCATAACATTAGAAAACTCTTCGCAAAGAGTGAAGTTAGTAGCACCGAAAATGATATCATCAACATAAATTTGAACTAATAAAATATCATTATTCGCATGCTTAACAAAAAGTGTAGAATCGGCTTCGCCCATTTTAAAATTCAAATCCAAAAGAAAATTCTTTAGGCGATCATACCAAGCTCGAGGAGCTTGTCTCAAACCATAAAGAGCTTTCTTTAGTTTAAAAACATGATTTGGAAATTTTTCATTTATGAAGCCCGGAGGTTGAGAAACGTAAACTTCCTCAACAACATCTCCATTTAAAAATGCACTTTTAACATCCATTTGAAATAACTTAAAATTTTTATGGCATGCATAAGACAATAATAGTCTAATTGATTCTAATCTAGCTACCAGAGCGAAGGATTCTTCGAAATCGATACCTTCCTCTTGGCGATAGCCTTGAGCTACTAACCGAGCTTTGTTCTGAACGACGACTTGGTTTTCGTCGGTTTTGTTCTTGAAGATCCACTTTGTCCCTATGACGGTGTGGTTCTTCGATGGCAAAGGAACAAGCTCCCATACCTCATTCCTCTCGAATTGAATGAGTTCCTCCTCCATGGCAAGGATCCAAGCACTATCTTCGCACGCTTCAACTATATTCTTTGGCTCTATCGATGAGGCAAAGGCACAATTGGCGAAGTAATGGACTTGAGATCTCGTCTTGACACTATCATGAATATTGCCAATGACTTGCTCATGGGGATGGTCGCGAACGGTATGAAGCCGCTTGGGAATACCTTGATCACTAGGCACATTCTCAACAACTTCATTAGTCGGGTTAGTATCAATAGAATCAATTGAATCAATAGACTTAGAATTTTCAAACGAATCACATAAAACATCCATAGAGTCATCATCATTTGAAATTCTAGGAGTAGTAAAATTCTCATTAAAAGAGACATGAAGTGATTCCTCGATCGTAGAGGATCTTTTGTTGTATATTCGGTAGGCTTTGCTACGTGAGGAATACCCAACAAATATCCCCTCATCCGATCTCGGATCAAACTTGTCCAAATTATCATATGTGTTTTTAATAAAACATTTTGCGCCGAAAACACGAAAATGTTTAACTTGAGGCAATCTACCAAACAACAATTCATAGCAAGTTTGTTTGGTGCCGGGCCTCAAAAGTATTCTATTAAACACATAGCAAGCGGTGTGTACCGCTTCCGCCCAAAATTGATAACCAAGTTGACTATCTTCGAGCATAGTACGAGCACACTCCACAAGCGTTCTATTCTTCCTCTCAACAACACCATTTTGAGGAGGTGCGCGAGGGAAAGAAAACGTGTGAGTAATTCCAAGATCATCACAAAAATTTGAGAAAGACTCATTCTCAAATTCACCCCCATGATCACTACGAATAGTGACAATGGTGGTTCCGATGAGATTTTGTACTTTCTTCACAAATATTGTGAAGTTTTCAAAAGCTTCATTTTTATTACATAAGAAAAATACCCATGTAAATCTAGAATAATCATCGACAATGACAAGTCCATATCTTGCATTTCCTAAGGAAGCAACTCAAGTTGGCCCAAATAAATCTAGATGTAATAGCTCTAGTGGCCGTTTAGTAGAAATGCTTTTCTTAGGTTTAAATGAAGATTTAGGAAGCTTGCCACGTTGACAAGAATCACAAAAAATTTTCTTTTCAAAAACGAGCTTCGGAAAACCTTTAATGGAATTTAATTTTGAAAGCTTATAAAGTGGTCCAAAGTTCACAAGTCCAAATCGTCGATGCCATAAGTGTTGTTCACTTGTGTTGGCAACGAGACATTGTTCATATGACTTAGGAAGATCCAAAATATAAATATCTTTATGGCGAGTGCCGGAAAATAATAATTTATTATTATCATTTGAAATATGACACAATCCTTTCGCAAAGCTAACTTTGTAACCTTTGTCACAAAGTTGGCTTATTGAAATAAGATTATGATTTAAACCATTAACTAGATAAACATCACTAATTAAAGGTTTAGACGGGTTACCCACTTTATCAACATCGACGATTGTTCCGCTCTCGTTGCCTCCAAATACGACGCGATTTCCATTTGCAATGGGAACCACTCCGGAGAGCAATTGAGCGTCACCCGTCATGTGTTTTGAACACCCTCTATCGAGTATCCAATTCCCTTTGGAGATAAATTTAAATTTGATGCTCCTTTTCTTTTTCTTTTCCTTGAGTACCTAAAGATAGAAACTTTCATATCATGGTAACCAATGTCATTGGGTCCTCAAAGGTTAGACCTTTGGAAGCCAAGTCCAATTGGACTTAGACTTCCCCACATAATTTCTACTATGCACAACATCCGAAAAATAAGCATTCATATATACTTGTTTTTCATCCATGCTTGTGTCCTTTGGGCTCCAAATAGTGAAAATTTTGGGAGCCCTCATCCTATTGGGTGCATGCATGCGACGTTGATTTCTACGTGATGCATGTTGTGGATAGGCATACGGAACATGATGGAATGGTGCACGACGAGAATTATTCATATAATGAGGTGGGTGAACATATGCATGTGTGGGAACACGTGCGTGAGGGTGTCTCACTTTGTGTGCACGTGCCCAAGAATGTGTTGCATAAAAATCATCATATGTGTGAGACGGTGGAGTAGGACGTGTGTTCCTACGTGGCATGGTATTGGTGTACATATAAGCATGCCCCTTCTTTGGAGGTCCACCCAAAGTGGGTTTCTTTCCGAAAGAGGGTGTGGACGATGTGGAAGCACCATTGGTAGATGAACTACCAATAGAGTGTTTGCCACCACTCGTAGAGTCACCGGAAGTTGGCCTAACAAAAGTAGTGGCCGCTTTGGATGGACATCCCATCGTATACCCCAAACCAATGTGGTGATTGGCCGGAAGTAAGTCACTTAGGATTTTATCCAAATGGTCCTTACCCTTATTGAATTTACTAATTCGGCCTAATGTGTTCTCATATTTCTCTTTGAGAGAACGCATAGAAGTATCCAAGTTGGATACTTGCGATGTGAGCACATAAACACGAGATTTGAGATTCTCGTTCTCAATACTCAAAGTCGAGTTTTGAGAAGTTAAATCCGCTATCCTATGTTCTTCCGGATCATCAATGCTAACATGTTCAAGTTTAGATTTGAGATTAATAATCTCATTTCTTAACTCTTCAACAACGGTGTCGTTGTTGGTGATGATAGTCTTAGGCGAGGTTTGAATGCTAGCTAGGTCATCTTTTACTTTAGTATATCTATTTACTAATTTAGTGTATTTAGACCATAAATGAGAGTTAGCATCCCTAAGATCATCCATAGTTACCTCATCGCCTTCGTCGTCGCTATCATCGGAGGAGGAAGATCCTTGATCATGCTCCTCTCTTGCCATGAAGCACATGTGCGCTTGCTCCACTTTCTCATCGTCAGACTCGGCGCTTCTCAAGGGAGGCGTTTCTTTGCTCGCATTGCTTGCTGGGAGTCGCATCATGCTCGGTATATTCTTTCCTTTTTATTAGCACTTCGCATTGGTTGGTACGTCTCACGGCATTACCATGCCCCCATGCACTAGGTCCTGTGCGCGAGCGTACGCCCCCAAGCGGAGGAGGACTAGCGAGCCTAGCTCTTCCTCCGCTAGAGCGGACTCCCCGCCGCCTAGCCCACCACCACCTACACTTCCACCTCCTAGCGCACCTATTCCACCCCTACCAGCACAGCCCGTCTCGGCTTTCGATTCGATGGGATCACTTTCCGAGATGACACACACCACGTCAGATTTGAAAGTATCTACTATCGATCGATTGTCCTCTCTAGGTTCGCACACATTGCAGATTTTAAGCGCCTAGGGGTATTCGTGGGCCTATTCCAGTTATATGACAATGTGGGGTGGCATGACTTTCTGTCGGTGTCGACGGACACCTATGTCTGACTGACCCTCGAGGTCCTGAGTTCTATCCGTAGGACTCCCATGGGTTGCACGTTTCGTCTGATGGATCGTGAGTGCGAGATCACTCTCGATATGCTCCGAGCCTTTTTCCAGTGGCCCCATGTCCCGGACCCCTACGGTGCTTTTGCTCCCATGCACATCGCCCCCCCTCATTTGATACACATGCATTCTGAACGTTGATCATGGGATCCCCACTCTCTTTTGACCCTAGCCGGGCCAAGGCCTCCTCAATCGTCCACCCATGCCTCCGCATTGCTCAGTGCCTTATAGCGACCACTTCTCTCGCTAGGTATGAGCCTGTGACGATGTCTACGCCTGAGCTTTATATGCTCTACGTGATGACTAGAGAGAAAGCCTTTGAGGGCGGCACAGACGTATTAGTCCCCGCCGTTCAGATTGATATTGGTAGCTGGTATCTAGACCGCATTGTTTTTTCTGCCACCGCTAGGGCGGCGGTCTGATTACCTTGCTAGCTCCTTTATGCAGAGTTGAGATCCCAGGTGGTTTGCTTCGACCCACGGGCCATACTACCCTTTCCATAGACGTTATGGCCCGCATGAGGATGTTGCGTACTCATGGTCAACACCACTGGGTTTGGCTGCACGGTCCGTTTGCTGCTGATTATATGGTGCTTCCGAGGCCCGCTCGGACCCACATTGGACCCACAGGAGGGGTGTGGAGACTAGAGATGGGCCTCCTCATCCCAGCTGCGTACGTGCTTGAGCCCGAGGGCACTCAGCAGGAGCCCCACCTTGACCCTCTAGCCCCGAAGATCCCGATCCCTCAGCCTGCACCAGATTTGATCCCAGCTCCCACCACCTCTGTCCCCACTTCTGCCAGTGTCGGGAGCACCTTAGCTGAGTGCATCACCACCACCACCTACAACACCTCCGTGCCATTGACTACCGGCCTCATTCCTTTTGTGAGTTTAGAGAGCGCCCCCGCCGCTGTTTCTGAGAGAGGCGAGCCTTCCTTTATTTTGACAGCTGAGACCATGTCCTCACCAGATTTCTCGACCCCTGGGGAGACATTTTCTGTTGATTTCACGACCCCCCCAGTCATCGACACTTCCGTCTCTGCTACCGCTGCTTTCACCGAGAGTAACGTGACGTCTGTCCTCACTTCTGTGTCAGCAACCTCTCCACCCTTCTCGCCCTCTGTCACCGATTCATATTTTGTCGCTGCTCACACTTTTGAGAGCATTCGAGAAACTTGATCGACACCCAGATACACACCCAGGAGAGCACGATTGTAGTCTTATGGCAAGCGCACAGTGTAGTGGCGAGCGGGTATCGAACACGAGGAGGACTAATGACGGTACTCTGTTTTAGTCACCTAGCTATTGGTGGAAGAATGGGTTTGAGAATATTGTCACAATCATTCAATTAACAATTTGAATTCAGTATAATAAAGACGTCTAGATCTAGGAAATCCCCACTACGGATTGTCATTTATCTTCGTGAATCGTGAACCTCAACATTGCAAGGCTTGAATTGAGGTGAACTAGTCGTAACTGAATAGAGAACCAAGCTCACGCTCTCGTGCTATTGCCGGTCTATAGCAAACTAGATTAGGGCCCACTCTCATGTAAACCCTAACATAAGCCACTAGCATTAGGATCGACATCATCTTCTAATCGCCCCTTGAGCCCACTCTCGTGCAAACTCGAATTACGATCTAGATTGTGAAGTTCGTATTCGTCCAATCTCGTGCAAACGAATATGGGTATAGATTTATAATAAAAATCCTAGCTTTGGTCCAATATCTTGCAAACCAAGTCTAAAGAATCTCGATTATAAACCTAAATCGAATATCTAGGCCTTCCCATCGATTAGAATCCAATCTCTTACAAACCACAATCGATGGAAATCCCTCGCTATTCGTAATAAATCAATCACTACCCAACCTTCTATTAATTCTAGCAACGTATGAATTCGTTCATCACAATTCTAAAATCAGATCCATAGGGTTCATCCCCATTCTCTAGAACATCGGAATTACTCGCGATTAATCATGGTAATAACAGAATAAAAAATAAAAACATATAGCGATTCATGGTTGAGAGAAAACAATTCACAAAGGCAAGAAATTTTTATAATAAGAACAAACCAGATCTCCAATCTTCAATCTCCAGCTAGGAATTACAATTAGAATAATGCTAAAACCTAATTCCTGGTCTCTCCCTAAACTAGGATGAAAACTAGCCTTAAATACAAGCCAAAGTCGGCCAAAAAAATCCTGACAGATTTGCCCCTGGTGCAGCACAGAATCCAAGTTCGCGATACAGGCAGACCGCGCCACTCGGCCGAGTAGAGTATGTGTAACGACTGGTTTTCGTGTAATTGGATTATCTATATTAAAATATATGCTTGGTGGATTTTCTCCTTGGATGTGTGGTTTTCGTCGCCGTAGCTTTCACTTTCGATCGTTTCGTCGTGATTTTCTAGCTTCTTCCTTCGATCGTCGATTTCGGAGTAAGTCATTCGTGACGAGCTTCAAATCGCTCATATCTTAGAATTAGAGTGATCCTAGAAGCCGTAGGAATCTTCCCAAAGCTTCGCGCTTCAATTCGGCACTTTTCGTGCACGTTAGTTGGTTCAAGAAGGGGAACCAACCGACTAGATTGAGATCTAGTCGGTCGGTAACTCTACTCAAACCGACTACTTCCTTGGATTAATTTTACTTAAGTTACTGTGTCTGTTTAGTCGGTCTAAGTTCATCTTTCGACCGACTAGTTGTTAAACTAGTCGGTTAAGTTTTGTACTCAGACCGACTAATTCTTAGTTCTTCTGTACAGTCGAGTACTGTTCACTTTTAGTCGGTCCAAGAACGTTCATCGACAGACTAGATGTCAAACTAATCGGTCAGTAGTTGTTCTTTGACCGACTAACTTTTAGTTCAGGTTTTCGTCAGGAGCTACTGTTTACACTTAGTCGGTCTGCGTTGGTCAACCGACCGACTAGTTCTCAAACTAGTCGGTCAGCAGTTGTTCTTTGACCGACTAATCAGTACAGGAAACCCTAGTTTTACCCTAGCCGCCACCAAACTCTATAAATACCCCTCCAAACGTTTTCTTCTTCTTCTTCTTCAACTCTAAACCTAATTTCTCCCCCATTGAGCTCTCATCTTCCCCAAACCCTCAAACCTTCATTCCAAGCTCATCCTCCATCATCCAAACCCTCACTTAACACTTTCCACCTTCCACCTTCCTCAAACATTCATCAAACCCCCAAAACCCATATCAAAACCTATTTCTCCAGATTTTCCCCCATTTCTCCAGATTTTCTCCCCATTCCAGATCTGAACCCTAGGTTTCCCCGGATCGTTCTTCCGTTGCCGTGCTTGCTCGGCATCGATCTTCCGCTTCTATACGGTAGGGTTCAATCCTTTGGTTTTCTCATAACTCTCCTTGTGATTTTATTGAAACCCTAATAATAAACTAGGTTGGATGTTGTTTGATGATTGATTCTCCATGGCAGCGATTTCCTCTCCGTAGATAAATTTTGTGGCATGCCTCGTTGATCATCTTCCTTGGCGTGAGGCAAGTGAAACTTGCCACTTAGGGTTTAGGCCATGTTTTAGGCCAATTGCTTGTTGTAGCATAAAAGAGACTAGACGGTGAAATGATAGCCGCCTAGACGCCAATTGATCTAGTTTGACAACGAAACTAGACCCGCCACCTCAATTGATCTAGCTTGACAACGAAGCTAGATCCAACCCTTTTAACTTGTTGTTCATGCATACTAAACTGCCATGTTTACTTCCAATTAACGGTACGCGATTATCTGCCATATTTTAATACTATAACTGTACGCAATGCATTATAACTTGCCATGTCATCCATGCTATCCATGTTGTATGTTGCTTTCGTAGCACACGCTACAATACTTGTACTTCCTGGCTCGTGACCAGAAGCGAGCATAGTGATTTGCTAACCCCAACGCTCGATATTGAGGCTAGGTGCACCCCTATGCCAAATACACTTCCTGATTCGTGATATAGAAAATGAGCTCCCGTGCGGGGCAACCCTGGCTCGTTTACTGAGCTCCTGTGCAGGGACCCTGGCTCGTCTACGTGTGGGTATTGGGGGTAAGAATTAAGTGGCCAATCAACTGGGAGTCTGCCCGATTAGCAACTGCAGTGGTAAGGCGTAAACTCTGGGGTTTTGGGGTAGTGTTAAGCGGCCAATCAGCGTGAAAGAAAGACAATTTCAGCTGTAAGGCGTAAACATCTACAAAACATTCGTGATTTGTGATTCGTGATGATCGTGATTAGTGAAATCCTTGATAATGATAGTAGCTTTGCTACTCTTGCCATGCCATGCTCATGTCTTGTCGTGCTCGTTTACCTACTTGTTGCACTTTTGTTATATGCCCTGTCATCGCATCATGCTAGAACTGCTAGGTTGTTTTACTTTCAGTTTCCTTGCACAAGTCTTTTTAGACTTGCTGACATGTGCCCCTCTCTCTTTTGGGTGTCACATGTTAGACCCAGAGCCAGAGCTTGTTGCAGGGGATTTGGTGCTGCTGACGCACTTTTGTTGCTATGGTGGAGTCTTGTGGACACCGGTGACCTTGCTGAGTTTCCTTTCTGTTTTAGGATTTCTGTTAGTTGTCGGTGTGTGGCACCTTTGTTTGTACTTTGTACTTTTGTTGGCCATGTTTGGGCCCTTAGATTCTTTTCTCTTTAAGCCTGGTGGCTTTTTCTGTGATGTTGGAATTTATTATGATGGATATTCAGAGATTGTCTTTTGTCTCATTTCCTTTATTATTATCTTTGTTTCGTATCGCGTTGCAAGGACCTGCCAATTAAATGTTGATTGACGCTTATCGGGCTTGGAGCTTTGCAGCTTCAAGTCTGAGCGGACCTTCTCACGCTTCGACTCCACATTTTTGGGAAGCGGGGCATGACATGTTTTATTGGTGGCCCATGCAGGTCCGTCTTGCAATTACGAATTATCGGAACAACGATAATAACTATGGAATGTCCATTAAATAAATTGCAACATCCGAGTCTATAGCCTTGAGTCTAGTAGTTTTCCTATGTCACAAGGTGGTAGGAAGACTTAGTTAGACGTCCGTGCTTGCTAGTTAGAGGCCCCTGATTGTTAGTTAGACTCCCCGCTAGGAGTTGATTTGGTCGTCGTAGGAGTTACCTTAGTGGTCCCTGTCTAGCTTTGACTAGGATAGACTTCTAGAATTCTTTGGTCTCTCGCTTAGGTTCATCGATTTCGGACCAAGTTGAACTCATTTCATCGCTGTCTAGCCCTTAGGGAGTCTTAGCGCTTAGTTCCATAATCTTTAGTTGGTTGACCGTAGGAGTTTCCGTAGATTTTCCTAAGTCATAACCTAGGCGTATTTATGTTTTGATCATCCGACCAAATCCCTTGCCTCGATTCCCATGACCACCACGTTTCGATAATCGTTGATCCTTCGAATGTCCCCATTCGCAAAGCTTAATTTCTTTTAAAGTTATTTTTCAATTTCCCTTATTAAAGTTTTCGCTAAGTTTAAATTTTGTTTTAAACCCGCTACGTATATACTTAAATCTCTCACTTTTCGATTGAGCCAATTCCTTGTAGATTTCGGAGTCTAATGGTTGTAATTATAATTGCTATCTCGTAACCATTTTCTAATCTATAATTTCGCATTTCAGTTTAAAGACTCTATTACTATTTTGAAAAATTCGACATACCATTTTTCTAACTATGAGGTCCATTTTAATCGCATAGCATACACACTTTAAAATCTCTTCCAAGATAAATAGAACTTCAATTATTTTCATATATCAGTACTAGGTTCATTGTACTCGTACTTTAAGGTCTTGTATAAATCAGTTGTTTGGCAAATCCGGGTCCCTCTAAAAAGTATTTTAAATGTTATTTATTTGGAATTTCTCTTCAGTTTTAAAACTTGTAAGCACTTAGCATGGGCCTAAATTTTCACATTATAGTTGATCGGATTCCATTTCTGCCGAAGTATTGTATTAAGCTACTGCCGTAAATTATTTTCGAACCTCTCCGTTGCAAGTCTTGACTTTTCTGAAGGTATCCTTTCGACTTCCTTTTTCCTAAGTTTACATTTGTTCGGAACTTTAAAATGTGTATACTTATGCCTCATACCCTTCTTTGACTTAAATTTATTTATTTATTTGAATTTCGAAAGTTTTGACGAGATTTGATTACTGTTTATAATGTTTTTCTAGCCTTTACTTTCATACCTATTTAAATATCTCATCCCTTTTCATATATCAATTTAGTTCTGAGCGTATTTCTATTTTTACCAATTCGATTTATAAGCTTTTCCTTTCTTACTTATGCCATTCAAATGATTCATCACGCTCCCTTAATATACCTTCCGAGTCACACATGATTTTAGCTTTCAACAAACCAAAGATATGTTCAACATTTTCTCTATTACAATTTTTGGAAAATTACGTTTTCGTAACCATTTTCTGACCTGGACCCTCCATAATTTGGTTTTAAAAGCTTATTACGAGTTTTGATAAACCTACTACTAAGTTTTCTGTTCACCATACATGCTTTTAGAATGATTTTTAACCGAAATTGAATTTCAAATATTTTTATATATCCGTGCTAGGCTCATTAGCCCGTATGTTAAGAGCTTTGTGTAAAACGATTTCTTTTGGCGAATCCTGGTTACACAAAAAGGTGGTTTCAATATTGATTATTTAAGATGTTTCCTGGCTTAAAGACTTTGAAAGTATTTAGCACGAATTTAAAATTCTTTCGTTAATTTAATTTCGTTTCGAAACTTTTGCCAACATTGTTAAATCACTGCCGTATAATATTTTCTAAAACTACGTCCTTAATGTTCGTATGAACGCTTTACTTCCTTTCATAATGATTTCCGTTAAGCCAATAAATCATTTCCTCTTATTATGTGTATTCAACTCAAACTTATTTCGAACAACTTATTTTATCGATCTTCAAATATCGTTTATACGGAGGAGAACTCCAACTTTTCAAATATGATCATTTTATACTTTTAATGTTTTGACTTCTGCCATTCACGTTCCATTTCGGAAAACTTATGAGAGTAATGTTTACGTCTTTCTTCCCCGCCTAAACATCCACAACTATATCTCCGTTCCACTTGATCTATTTACCTCCTTGTCCTTGCCCTACCTGAACCCATTTTTACGATCTTGTTTCGTTACGCCATCTGATCTTGGTTTCCTTCCTTCTGCTTAGTTATCCCACTAGTGTTTGCCGTTATTTACGTCACGCCAGTTTAGTAGTGGGTCCTTAGACTTTTGGTGATGTTGTCGTAGCGCATGTACCCAAGTTGAGTATGTAGGCTTGAAGAGTGTACCCCCTATAGCATGATAATGTTTGCCTATTGTGTGATATATACATACTCAGAGTTATTCATGATGTTATGAAATTGTAAGTGTGTTAATATTTATGGATATGTGCGAGGATAGCTATACCACTCTAGGGGCGTCTATGTATATAAGATTCTGCATTGGAATGTCTGAATAGAGTGTATGTAGTTGGAGATATTTATGATGGTTGAAATAATATGATTGGTGAAACTATATGTATGCTGGGTGTGATAATAATAGGTGTACGTATAGCATAGTGAGTAGGCCTATTATGTGACCTACGTGTTGTACGCGTGAGTGTGTGCTCGTACGTAGTTACGTATTGCGCTTAGACGTAAGTAGTTATGTTCTTGCTGCGTGAGTATATAGATGATATACCTGTGGTAGTAGAAATATAATTTTGAATGGTATTGCTTGCTTTTATGGATGTTGTGTGCGTGTATGCCATGAGGTATACCCGGCTATTGCATGTCTTAACTAATGGATGAAGTAAGTGTATTGGTGTGCCAATTATAGATGGATGGATATGGTATGAATATATGATACATGTATGTGACTATACGATGACTGTATTTATTAGGGGGAATATTGTAATTATAGGTGTGCTAATGTTTGTAATAATATCATGGTATATGAAGTGATTGAAATATGCGATATTACCTGATTAGATATTAAGGGTGTTGACATTTAGATATGTATGTGGTTATGTTGGTAGACGTGTATGCATTAGATAGTATTGGCATATGTATGGATGTTGTGTTATGTATATGAAGTTATTTTGCTATGATTTTGAGTCTCACTCAAGCTTGAGTGGGTATACTCTATGTACGTTGGTGTATTTGTATGTGGTTGGTGTATAGTGATGAATGATGTATGTATAATGTTTGGATTGTTTGTTTCCGGTTGTGTTACGCACATGATTGTGGGTCACTAACCAGTATATAGCTATAGGTGTTGGTCTTGTGGTATAGATATTTACTAAGGACTTGTCCGTGTGAACGTATGTGTGCTAGCTAAACTAAGCGTGTCAATGTGCTGAGTTTGAAATTGTATGATTGGTATACATGGATGAAATGTTAGTGTGTATGGGTGTGCACCATGCACGGGTAAGTATGTGCCTAGTTATAAGTTTTGGTGACTATGATATGTTTGGCGTGTCGTGAGTATAGTTATAGGGCCGTATGTGATGTGAAGATATGGTGAAATATTTACATGCACTTTGAATGGCTATATTTGAAATTATAGTAATGGTGAATGTGTATTAGATATAGTAAGACTTGTTTGAATAATGGCGTGGTGCGACTACATGTGTCGATGTGTTTGGTATTGGATGTATACTAGGAAATATTAGGGAGTAATATACCCATGGTTGCTTGTTGCATAGGTATCTATCTACACGTAGAGCGATGGTTGTATTTGCTAAGTGTGAGACAAATCGTTTGTGAAAATCTGAACTATTGCTAAGTGTGAGACAAATCTTTTGTGAAAATCTGAACTATTGTTTGTGCTAGGTAAGTAGTAGTTATATAATGGAGGTATACAAATGATTGAAATACATGTATGAGTACAATGACTGTGATAGGTATAAAAGCATAACGTGCGTGAATGAAAACGTGTTAGTAGTAATAATGTCTGACTATCTAGTGAGTATATATATATATAAGCACATGTAATGACTACCTTTGGTTTAAAGTATGACGTGAAATGTTTTGGGATAGTTAATAGGGCGACTAGATATGTTAGGAAGTCCGAGGACGGACTTTATTCTAAGGTGGGTAGGATGTAACGACTGGTTTTCATGTAATTGGATTATCTATATTAAAATATATGCTTGGTGGATTTTTTCCTTGGATGTGTGGTTTTCTTCGCCGTAGCTTTCACTTTCGATCGTTTCGTCGTGATTTTCTAGCTTCTTCCTTCGATCGTCGATTTCGGAGTAAGTCATTCGTGACGAGCTTCAAATCGCTCATATCTTAGGATTAGAGTGATCCTAGAAGCCGTAGGAATCTTCCCGAAGCTTCGCGCTTCAATTCGGCACTTTTCGTGCACGTTAGTTGGTTCAAGAAGGGGAACCAACCGACTAGATTGAGATCTAGTCGGTCGGTAACTCTACTCAAACCGACTAGTTCCTTGGATTAATTTTACCTAAGTTACTGTTTCTGTTTAGTCGGTCTAAGTTCATCTTTCGACCGACTAGTTGTTAAACTAGTCGGTTAAGTTTTGTACTCAGACCGACTAATTCTTAGTTCTTCTGTACAGTCGAGTACTGTTCACTTTTAGTCGGTCCAAGAACGTTCATCGACCGACTAGATGTCAAACTAGTCGGTCAGTAGTTGTTCTTTGACCGACTAACTCTTAGTTCAGGTTTTCGTCAGGAGCTACTGTTTACACTTAGTCGGTCTGCGTTGGTCAACCGACCGACTAGTTCTCAAACTAGTCGGTCAGCAGTTGTTCTTTGACCGACTAATCAGTACATGAAACCCTAGTTTTGGCCTAGCCGCCACCAAACTCTATAAATACCCCTCCAAACGTTTTCTTCTTCTTCTTCTTCAACTCTAAACCTAATTTCTCCCCCATTGAGCTCTCATCTTCCCCAAACCCTCAAACCTTCATTCCAAGCTCATCCTCCATCATCCAAACCCTCACTTAACACTTTCCACCTTCCACCTTCCTCAAACATTCATCAAACCCCCAAAACCCATATCAAAACCTATTTCTCCAGATTTTCCCCCATTTCTCCAGATTTTCTCCCCATTCCAGATCTGAACCCTAGGTTTCCCCGGATCGTTCTTCCGTTGCCGTGCTTGCTCGGCATCGATCTTCCGCTTCTATACGGTAGGGTTCGATCCTTTGGTTTTCTCATAACTCTCCTTGTGATTTTATTGAAACCCTAATAATAAACTAGGTTGGATGTTGTTTGATGATTGTTTCTCCGTGGCAGTGATTTCCTCTCCGTAGATAACTTTTGTGGCGTGCCTCGTTGATCATCTTCCTTGGCGTGAGGCAAGTGAAACTTGCCACTTAGGGTTTAGGCCATGTTTTAGGCCAATTGCTTGTTGTAGCGTAAAAGAGACTAGACGGTGAAATGATAGCCGCCTAGACGCCAATTGATCTAGTTTGACAACGAAACTAGACCCGCCACCTCAATTGATCTAGCTTGACAACGAAGCTAGATCCAACCCTTTTAACTTGTTGTTCATGCATACTAAACTGCCATGTTTACTTCCAATTAACGGTACACGATTATCTGCCATGTTTTAATACTATAACTGTACGCAATGCATTATAACTTGCCATGTCATCCATGCTATCCATGTTGAATGTTGCATTCGTAGCACACGCTACAATACTTGTACTTCCTGGCTCGTGACCAGAAGCGAGCATAGTGAGTTGCTAACCCCAACGCTCGATATTGAGGCTAGGTGCACCCCTATGCCAAATACACTTCCTGATTCGTGATATAGAAAACGAGCTCCCGTGCGGGGCAACCCTGGCTCATTTACTGAGCTCCTGTGCAGGGACCCTGGCTCGTCTACGTGTGGGTATTGGGGGTAAGAGTTAAGCGGCCAATCAACTGGGAGTCTGCCCGATCAGCAACTGCAGTGGTAAGGCGTAAACTCTGGGTTTTTGGGGTAGTGTTAAGCGGCCAATCAGCGTGAAAGAAAGACAATTTCAGCTGTAAGGCGTAAACATCTACAAAACATTCGTGATTCGTGATTCGTGATGATCGTGATTAGTGAAATCCTTGATAATGATAGTAGCTTTGCTACTCTTGCCATGCCATGCTCCTGTCTTGTCGTGCTCGTTTACCTACTTGTTGCACTTTTGTTATATGCCCTGTCATCGCATCATGCTAGAACTGCTAGGTTGTTTTACTTTCAGTTTCCTTGCACAAGTCTTTTTAGACTTGCTGACATGTGCCCCTCTCTCTTTTGGGTGTCACATGTTAGACCCAGAGCCAGAGCTTGTTGCAGGGGATTTGGTGCTGCTGACGCACTTTTGTTGCTGTGGTGGAGTCTTGTGGACACCGGTGACCTTGCTGAGTTTCCTTTCTGTTTTAGGATTCCTGTTAGTTGTCGGTGCGTGGCACCTTTGTTTGTACTTTGTACTTTTGTTGGCCATGTTTGGGCCCTTAGATTCTTTTCTCTTTAAGCCTGGTGGCTTTTTCTGTGATGTTGGAATTTAATATGATGGATATTCTGAGATTGTCTTTTGTCTCATTTCCTTTATTATTATCTTTGTTTCGTATCGCGTTGCAAGGACCTGCCAATTAAATGTTGATTGACGCTTATCGGGCTTGGAGCTTTGCAGCTTCAAGTCTGATCGGACCTTCTCACGCTTCGACTCCACATTTTTGGGAAGCGGGGCGTGACAGTATGTCACTCGGCCGAGTGATGGACCCAAAGAAAACAGAGATATTGGGGGTTTTGGGGGTCTGTCGCTCTGCGTCACTCGCCGAGTAGACTGTGTCACTCGGTCGAGTAGACTTTCTCACTCGGCCGAGTGAGTCTTCTGCTGTTCTTCTCCAAACTTCAGAGAGTCGGCGAAAATCTCCTTTGGAAAGCTCTGACACACTCGGGCGAGTGAAGTTCTTCACTCGGCCGAGTGAGATCATTCACTCGCCCGTGTGGACTTTGACTCCAGGCGCTCTTGTATCCATTGTACTCGGCCGAGTACGCTCCTTAACTTGGCCGAGTGAACGCGTGCTTGATGTGTCCATATTTTACACCTTTTTTCATAGCATCATGACATCGTATTTCACATCATTTTCGCACCCAAATCTCGTATTTTCCTACGATATCGCATTTCTAACGTTATATTCGAGTTTCGTAGTGTTTTATGGATTTTCAGGGATTTTGGAGCGATTTGAGACCGGATCTGGGTATGGGCACATCTGACACGCCCGTGAGCTTGTTGGCAAAGCTCTACAGAGTTCGGCGAGTTTGGGGAACCATGGGAGGAGTGAAGAAGAGAGCAAGAGGAGAGGAGAAGCTTCTGAAGCTTCAGGAACAATTTTCCCAGTCGACTCGACCCAGCAGAGCAGCTGCTCGGTCGAGCAGATGCAAATGAAGAAGAAGAAGTTGATACGCGAATTGCTCGGACTGAGCACCTATGTGCTCGATCGAGCAACACCAACCTTTCGAAGCTGAGGCAGCCTCCTACACGGCCCGAGCAGCTCCTTTGGCGACCGAGTCAGCTGTCTGCTCGACCGAGCAGAGCTGACTCGGGCCGAGCAGACAGAGTGATGGATTTTGGAGGAGCACGATTTACTGTCATGCTCGGTCGAGCAGTACAGCTACTCGGACCGAGTAGCCGACCGAGCAACCTACTGCTCGACCGAGTCACTGACTCAGTCGACGATGCTGAAGGCCATTTTTGGAAAGTTTTCGAGCCGTCTGTTGCGCGCTGAAGTAAGTGAAGATGGGATCTGTGCCAGCGTTTCAAGAGAGTCGATTCATTGTGAGTTTTGGAATTAATTTTGGGAGAGAAGATTAGAGAGAAATACTTGTTAGATCTAGATTAAACTCTGGAAGATTATTGGATTGAATTTCTTGGAAGTTTATTTGCTATTCTCACGTTTGGGAATTTTGGTTTTTCTTTGGATCTATTGCTCGCTGTTTTTCTTCATCTCTGGCACATAAGTTTCTCGATCTTTATTCTATCGATTTGCTATAATGTTTTTTCTCTCAAATATTATATTTTGATTCGTCAATATCGTCATCCGTGAGTAGTCTCTTTTAGGGTTGATGGGTTAGCCCTAAGACCCTAGGTTGAATTGTGAATAAAGGGGAGTATTTCGGTCGATCCTACCGAATCCCTAGGATAACTTGCACTAAGATGATGTCCATGGTCTGTGGAATTGATGTGCTTAAGGGGTATCCTTAGGATTCGAATAGAAAAATCGGTGGATCCAACCAAGGCTCGTGACCATGCCCGGCTCGTGCCTTGAGGGGATCCACCGAAGAACTATATCGCTACGTTGACGGCTACTGCTATTGCGTCAATGAGAGCCACCGAAGTACCTCGCGATTCTAACCCACGAGAGTGGTACGAATCGGGAGATTAATCCCCTAATCCTAATGCAACGTAAGGATCCTATTCCAACGTCGATCCCCAATGGTCTTAGTGGTGATCCCTAATACCCTAGTCCCTTTTATTATTGAATAAACGATACCACAACCAATTCTCTCAACTCGACAGCTATCTCACTTCGAGATATAAAAGTGAGCTGAGAATTGAAACACACTGTCAGCGTTCCTGTGGGATCCGACATCCTTTATACTATAATTTGACACCGTCCGCTTGCGGATAGAGTCTGGAATTTACACCTAGGGGCCATACCACGCCTGGCGACTGTGACACCGTAGGGTGGAATCTAGGTGTAGGTTTCGGGTGCGTCAAGTTTTTGGCGCCGTTGCCGGGGACGGCAATAGTGTTATCTTAGTTTATTATTGCTTTGAGAAGTTTACTAGCAACTCTAATCATGCCTTATCTCTCCATCATTTTTATTCTTTTATTTATTACCATGCTACTAAAGGTATTTGTCTGAGTTGTTTTGATGCATGAACACTCGCTTTGGGGTATTTAATCAAGAATTAATGTTCGACCCCGAAATCGAGAAGACGGCAAGGGCTTTGATGGCCTCAAGCAGAAATCAATCTCCCTCTGCCCAGATGGCAGACAATAATACTCCTCCTCCTCGCACCGGGTCCATCAGGGACCATATGAAGCCTACATTTGGAAACAATTCTTCTATCCTTAGGCTGCAACTGGCGACGGTGATCTTTGAGCTGAAGACGGGGCTCATAAATTTGATGCAGCAAGATCCCTTCCATGGGCATCCTCATGAGAACCCCAATCACTACATCAACACTTTCCTAGCAAAGTGTGACACTTTCCTAGCAAAGTGTGACACTTTCCTAGCAAAGTGTGACACTTTCCTAGCAAAGTGTGACACTTTCAAAGCTAAGGATGTGAGTGATGATGCTATCAAGCTGCGGATTTTCCCATTCACCCTGAAAAGCCTCGTACTGGCTACGTGCCCATCCACCCAACCATTTCACCACATGGAAGAAGTTGGCACTCTCCTTTGTGGATAAATTCTATCCACCTTTGAAGACGGTACGGATCAGGGGAGTAATTTCAAACTTCAAACAGCTCCCACAAGAATCCCTTTATGAGGCCTGGGAGAGATTCAAGGACCTCCAACATCAATGTCCTCATCACGGGATCCAGCCTTGGGACTTGGTGCAGAGTTTTTATAATAGGCTACAGTCCATCACCAAAATAATAATTAATGCTGTTGCACAAGGTGCCCTGCTTGACAAGTCTCCTGAAGAAGCTATAGACCTGCTAGAGCATATGGCAGCCAATAATCAGCAGTGGAGTGAAGAACAGACCATCGTGACCCGGACCCCCGAGGTCAAAGCTGCCAGCCATCTTGATTCTCATATCTAGATTTTGTGCAAACAGGTGGCCAGAATTGAACAGTGCTTGGTCTCTATCCCGGCGACCACCAGCACCTCTGCTCATCATCCTGCAGAGGATTATGCAGAGCAGGGTTACATTCCTAGTGAGGCACATTATGATGGTGCTGAACTATCTGAGTCCATGCAGTACGTCCAAGGAGAGGGACGGAATCAGTGGCAACACCGAGCTGCTCGAAATCATCCGAGGTTTTCTTACGGAAACCCAAGTGGAGGGCTGCAACCTCCGCAATTTCAGAGACCGCCACCCCCTTCATAGCAACAACAAGTGCAGCCACAGAATCAGCAGCATAATGGGTTTAGGCCAGCTAGGCCTTATCGACCGCCGGGTTATCAATTCAATCGCTCATCTCAGCAGGGCTATGCACCGAATCCGCCTCGATCCAATCTGGAGGAAACATTGGAAACATTTATGAGGGGTCAAGCCCGGTTCAACTAGGACACTTCCACCCAGTTCAAGAGTATAAATACTTCACTCGACGAACTGAGAGGCCAGATGTCCCGGCTTTTGAAGAACTAAGGGAGGTTGCCTTCACATCCAGAGCCAAATCCGAGGGCCCAAGCGAATGTTGTGGTTTCTGTCACCACACGTGGAGGACGGGCGACTGACCCCGTCATGATCCCGGGTTTGAACTAAGAAAGAGTCATTGCTGAAGAAGCCATTGATGACGGTGATAAAGAAGAGGCTACTGAAGAGCCTACAATGAATGAGGAGAATGCAGATCCACCATCCATCACACCCACAACAACGCCGTCTCCCGTTGATGTTGCAAAGAACAAAGCAGGCCGACCTCCCCCGCCATATCCACAAAGGTTGGCTATGGCCAAGATGGAGAAGAAATACTCCAAATTCACGGAGCTACTGAAGCGAATCCAGTTAAATATTCCATTCATGGATGCTATCACGGAGATCCCCATCAATTCCAAGTTCTTAAAGGACCTGATCACGGGGAAGAGGAAGCATGAAGAGATAAAGCTCCTGGAGGACTCTACCTCGGTTATAAAGAATCATCTCCCTGAGAAGCTACCAGATCTGGGGAGCTTAACCGTTTCATGCTCCATCGGAGGGATGCCCATCAGCTGAGCCTTGATCGATCTAGGGGCGAGCATCAGTTTGATGCCGCTTTCTATATTTGAGAGATTGCAGACCGGGAGCGAATTAGAGCCGACGAATATGTCCATACAGCTTGCGGACCATTCAATCACATACCCGGTGGGCATAACAAGGGATATCATTCTCCAGATACCCCCCTGGCTTGTGTGTTCCTGTTGACTTCGTCATTATGAACATGCCCGAGGGAGGGAGCTCCCAGCTTATACTTGGCCGCCCCTTCATGGCGACGGCCGGAGTCTTGATTGATGTCCGAGAAGGGACTCTCTCGTTGAATGTGCGTAACATCGAAGCTGAATTCAGGCTGCAGAAGCCAATGCGGGAGCATGTTCGTGAAAAAGGAGCTAGCTACTTGGAGCTCCTGGAAGATAAAGTTGTAGGAGATTTTTCTTCTGAGGGGGTCACGAAGGACCCAATAAGACCAGGAGTTGACGATGATGGCGACCCAACTTACCACAAAGCAGTCGCTGCCTACATCCGAGTGTTGGATGATGAGCTTTTGAATCATTCTCCGCATCATGAAGAACCGGAGGCCATGGGCTACGCAAGGGAGAAGCTTGAAGTAGACGGATACCAAATACCGCCGGATTGCGTCATCGACAAGAACGATGCACGAATTCCACACACACCAAGCGAATATTGATGAATCAAAGGGAGTAGAGCTCATGACTAAAAACGAGCGCTTATTGAGAGGCAACCCAATCTCTTGTATCTTAGACTATCTTTTTCAATTTCTTGTTTTTAGTCTACCTATTTGAGAAAACCAAACAAAAACGTTGTTTATTTCCCGAAAACTACAAAACCATAAAAATTTGATGAGTTCTTCCTCTTTACAGGTTGAACGTGAGGGGGCATGCAAATCGACATTCTAAACGGAAGGAAGCTGGAGGAGAGCAACAGATTTGAAGAGAAAACAAAAGAAAAAGGAGCAAAAAGAAGACACAGGTGACTCGACCAAGCAGCTACACTACTCGGTCGAGCAGAGCAGGCACGAGAAGAAAGAGCAAAATCATCCCTCTATCTACACGGCCCGAAAAGCAGTTGCTCGGTCCGAGCAGACATCGACTCGACCGAGAAGCCTCCTGCTCGGTCGAGTAGAACATGCTCTTGAAGATTTGGAGAAAATGATGTTCTGTCTGCACGGCCCGAGCATACCATGCTCGGTCCGAGTGGTGATCTGCTCGCCTGAGCAGCATACTATTCGGTCGAGCATGCGAGGGAGTACTCTTACACTATTTATATTTTTTTCGTGTCCGACTCGATCGAGCAGCTTCGCTGCTCGACTGAGTCAGTCTAACCGATTTTCGTGTGCCCCACTTCCAAACGAGTTGGGTTTTTAACCCAACTCATTTCGTCCTTTTACCTTAAGCACCCAAAATTACCCTAAGCTCTTAGAACTTATCGCCCGAGTAAACCCCTCTCGCACCCTGCTCGACCCCCCCGTTGTCGTCGCCGTTGCTGCCTCCCATTCCTTCGCCTACGCCACCGACTGCACCTCCATCTCCTGTCAGTTTTCCCCCCTCTCTCTATCTCTATCTCTCCGCCTCAATCTCTTTCCCCCTTTCTGATCGACGACGGCCACCGCCGGCATCACCGCCACCGACGGCACCGCTACCGACGGCACCGCCGCCTCCAGCACCGCCCACCTCAAAACCCCCCCGATGTTCCCCCTCACCCACCTCCGCCTTTCCCCCCTCTCTCTTCATGCCACACAAACCCCTCCCCCAATCGCCCGGCCGCCTGTGCCCTAAGATGGCTCCTGCTGCTCGATCGAGCACTCATAGTGCTCGAGTGAGCAGCCAGCCTCTTCTCGACAAAACCTGTGTCTGACCGAGCAACAAATGTGCTCGGTCATAGTTTCCAACCGAGCAGCACAGCTCGGACCTAGCAGTAGATCTGCTCGGTCGAGCAACCCCAATTCAGCATTTTCCCTATTTTTGACTTTCTAATACTGACGTTTTTATTGTTTCTATTTCAGGTACTGTTTACCTACGTCAGCTGCCACTACCGGGATTAGCTTGGGGGAGATCTTCGCATTCGCATCGCTCGTTCAGTAGGTACACTCTTTCCTCTATTTATTTTTTCTACCGACGCATCATATTGCCATCTCTACGATGGTCCGTACTAGAGGAGCCACCACCCCTCCCATTCGTGGGAAGAGGCCGACTCCTGGCACCTCCTCTTCCCAACCCATACGTCGCCCTCGCCTCACCACTACCACTACTATCCCCACCACTACCATCCCCACCACTACCGCGCCTATCCCCACCACTACCGTGCCTATCCCCACCACTACTACACCCATCACCTCTGCACCTATCCCCTCCACTGCACCCACTGTCCCCTCCCACCATGCCGCCACCACCGAGACTCTATGCCACGTGTGAGGACTTATGGGATCACTTTCCGTGACGACGCGCATCGTGAGCGCTTCGTTAGGTTCTCACAGCGTTGTCTCGCCCCCACTCTTTTCATAGACGTCCCTACCCTCTGCTCCCTTGGACTCCTGCAAGGAGTCTATTGGTTGTACCGCACGATCGGCTTCGATCGTCTCCTAGGTGTCCGCCCTCCCACATACACACACCTCACCTTGGAGGCCCTGAGCTCCATCGCATGCACCCCTGCGGGTGATGGCATCACTTTCCGTCTCATGGATCATGATTTCACGATCACATACAAGATGATCCGCGCACACTTACATTTCCCTGCCATTCCCGAACCCCGAGCCACTTCTCCCCAGACTACGACTTTGGCCCTTTCGATGCTCCAGCTTTCTGGCATCGTATCTCAGGTTTGGACCACTACCGCCCGAGCCGGGCGAAGGCATCATGCATCGTGCACTCCTGCCTTCGTTACGTACAGCATCACCTCGCCACGACCATTTTTTTATAGGCCAGAGGTCGAGACCATGTCCCTACCCGAGCTTGCCCATCTGATGGGCATGAACCGACCGATGCGCTTCCACCCAGACGGCTCCCTCTGCCACTTTGTACTTTCTGACGCAGTCCACTGGCTGTGTCATCACCTGATTCAGACCACCCGCATGTACCACGCGATCGATATCTGCTGTGGAGAATTTTTCACGATTTTTGCATGCATGCTTGGTATAGATCTTTGCGATGATTTAGTGATGCCTCCAGGCCCCACACGCTTGACTCTTGGTGTGCTCGAGCACATGAATATCATCAGGCCCTATGGAGCCCGTCACTAGACATATCTTGTCGGCACCCACCACACGCCTCACATGGTACTTCCCACCCCTCACCTTATCCACATAGCACCGGTCTAGCTGAGCTGGATGATTGACAGGGTACAGCCTCTTCCTCCGCTCCACGTACACGAGCCACTGGGAGCAACCGTCGAGGCCGATGCCGATGACCGGGTGCCCCGTTCCCCCGAGTACGAGGAGCACGACATAGCAGCCCTTGTTGCAGTCCTTCCTCCTCCACCTCTATATCCACTATGCTCAGGATGCACTACTTCTTCTACATCTGCCTCTTCCACCTCCACCTCAGTCGGGCCATCGGGGACTGTCACTACCTCCTGCCCCGTTGCCCCTTCCTCTGTTTCTTTTATACCCGTGTCGGAGGGCACCGATATTCTATCTACTCCCGATCTTGCAGATTTAGACTTTCCTGAGCACGAACCAGCCCCCACTCTTCCACCTCTTTGGGACCTTATATCCTCACTGCCTATTTCCTTAGGCTCACATGTTCCTTCGTCGCCTGCTTCAGTTATTCTTACCGAGAGCGTCTCGACATCTGTCCACACCTCTATGTCGATGATTTGTCTGTCCTATGCTGAGATCCCGTCGAGTACCCCCTCTCCGACTTTCCAGCCCAGGCATCGTGTATCCTCTACACGGGACCGCTTTACGATAGTAGTGTCTCACAACCACGTTCCTCGCCCTCCCCTCGACTCCCGTACCACAGACAGTCGTCTGACGGCATTGGAGGAGTCGACTTCTCACCTCCGACAGGATTTTGATGTCTTCGTACGCTCGATGTGACACATCATGAGAGAGTTGAGGCGGACCTAGCCTCTATTATTGACCTACTTCAGACACGTGGCCGACCACCCGTGATCCTAGCACACACCCCACCACCCCGGCCAGCCACTGTGACTACCCTCGCACCACTCAGTGCTCCACATTCCCAGGCTTCTGCAGAGCCTACTTCTTCCACATCTGAGTCGGTCGTCACAGTAGATCCAACTTCTGCCATAGTGCTATTTTCAGCTGCACCTTACACCACCACCATTGATCTCCCCACTGACCCACCAGTTGAGCCCCATCCAGATCCTCCCACATTACCTGGTCCACAGTAGAGGGACCCATCACGACCCCCAAAGGGTGGTGCCCCTGCTTGATGTTGTCCCTACCCGTCTTTGCATCCCTCCTATTTTATAGTGCACATCTATCTGTTCGGGGCCCTGATCTTAGATAGCTTGGGGGAGGACACACACATGCATCATTTTTTCTTCATCATTGCATCATGTCATGTTTTTGCTTCTTTTTGCACAGTTTTTATTTTATATTCCCCCACCCACCCACCCCATTTAGCATCATCTCTCGCCTACTAGTGTTTTCTCAGCAGTGAGGACACTGCTGGGTTTAGCTTGGGGGATGAGCGCTACTGCTTTATTTTTCATTTTTATTTTACATTCTCCTCCCTTTTTCAGCTTTTTGGTTATTTTTCCACCCATTTTTCACTTCTTTATCCTTTTTCTCATTCTGCATCATGTTTTCCGCTTTTTGACATGCATGCTTCCCTCTTTTCATTTTGCTATTTTTCCGCCCTTTTTTATGCTAAGGATGTTCTGCATGATGATACTTTTCGTAGCCTTAGTAGTTACTCACGATGCTTACTATCTGATGACATTCTAGTAGGGTAGTTTCAGTTTTACTTTCTATATGCGTGCATATTCTTTTGCTGATCTATCTGATTAAATGCCTGAAATGAATTAAAAATCAAATGCATGAATTAGTATCTAGTATGCGCTATGTTGGGTAATGCATCTAGGTTCACGCATCACTAGAACACTTGGAGCATCTGCTTTATATCCTATTCACTTCTGTTTGCATGCTTGATGTTATTGTGTCTATTACTGCATGCTTTTTCAGTGTTCATCTAGATGAATGAAAATACCCATGCTAGTTATGAGTTTAGTTAGAGTATTATCTTATTAAACCGTTGTGCACCTCTTACGAGTGAACCGAGAGATTCATTATTTTCCCTCTCTACATATCAGTTGGTTTCACCCTGACGTGCGTTTATATTTCATATATTCACGCACGTTTTCTTTTGTGTTTTTCCATTGTTTTCCACCGTCATGTATTCGTTTTCTCGTGTTTTCTTGTTTTCTTTCACTTTTCCGTGTTTTTTGTATTTTGCAGGAGTTTACTGGCGTAGGGGACATATAACGATGACATCATGAGTCCCCAGAGCAACGGGAGGAGTCACACGTAATTCAAGGGGTCAAATAACGAAGATAGCATCTTTCAGCCCCTCACCCGACCGGTTGGTCGCTTCCAACCGATCGGGTGATGCACGCGTGCACCACCCGGACACAAGCTGAAGCTGGCGGAAAGTCAACCGGTCGGTTCAGAGACCGGTTCAAACGCCCCAACTCTCTGGAATTTGATGCTGAATGCCAACCGATCGGGTGACCTTCACCCGATCGGTTCACCTATAGCCGATTCTCCGAAGCCGAGACACGGAGAGCTCAACCGACCGGTTCACCCGATGGCACTAAGATCCAACCGATTAGCTTCAACCCTCAACCGACCGTGCCATGTGACCGGGTGAAGTCCCGTGCTGAACTGCCGAATAAACGAAGCAGGTCACCAGATCGGTTGACTTTTCAATCGATTGGGTGATATCGTATTCTATATATGTGACCCCTAGGTTTTCCAGAAACGAGTTGTTGTTATTTTTTTCTGTTTTTTCTCTCTCTTGACGGCTGTAATTTTTCAGATATTTGTAAGTTTTCTGATCTTTGTTAAACTTTAATATAGTGTTATTAGCATTGCTCTTACTGCTTTTCAATCGCCTGATCATGTTTCTAACGGTCGATTTCTATTTAGATCGCTTTTTAGTAAATATGTGTGAGTAGTTCCCAAATCTGGGATTTTTGTGGAAACCCCTTCGTGTGTTCTTCCCGATGCGTCCATAGGACTAGGAAATCGATAGGGATTAGGAATCTAACGGTTACGCGGGGTGTTTTATTGTCATCGGCGGGAAAAAGACCGCCTTTGACCGTCGGGCCAAGGGGGAATAAACTTGGCGGTTGACTCCCTAGCCATAGCTCACGCCCTTAGCGTAGACGTCGAATCCTAGCGCGCGGGAGCGGCAGGATGAGACGTTGGGAGTTATCATTGCGAGCTTAGTGCTCCCGAAGTCGGTCAGTGTTAATGGACATGGGAATGCCCACTGACCGAACCCGGGAAGTCCGGCGTATCATCCTGGGCACCGACCGGAATATCGGGCCCATGGGACGCTAGTATCACTCTTAGAGGCAACGTCTCACCATTAGACCCTAATTCCGATCGCTATCCTATCCGTAGGCCGTATCGGCGAGAATCGCACGATAGGGTGGAAACCGAAGTCCCGGGTTTTCCCTTTATATTGTTTATCCCTCGCATTCTATTTTTCGTGACAACCCATCATCCGATTCGGGCTAGCTCGCCCATGGGGTGAATTTGATCCTTCTTGACACAAGCACATCCACGCCTCCCTGAGTTCGACCCCCAAGCCACACTACAACACCGTGCGCTTGCGGTTACAAACATTTAAATCTCACGCCCCTAATTATACATTGCACACATCCGACGCGCAAAGCCGGGGGACGTCAAACTTTATGGCGCCGTTGCCGGGGAGGCAACATGCTTGTTATTTTAGGATTTCATGAACCCTTGAGTCTAGCTCATATCCCCATCTCGCGATAATTTTCGCATTCTTCTTTTTCCATTTCTATTTTATATTCTTATTTTTAATTTTTACTTTTTATTTTATCTGTTTATTTTCCACTTTTCGTTTCACGGGTGTTTGTTGTTTTTAATGTGCAGGAGTTCAAGAAGTCTCGACGACTTGATTCCCGTTGACCCTGAGATAAACGCCACCCTAAGGCGTCTTACCGCAGAGAAGCGAAGAAGAGAAGATCTGGAAACCATGGGGGAGAACACCCCACCTCGCAAGTCCCTGCTGGAGTCCTCGATGCCATCCATCGAGTCCACCTCCGCCATCAGTCCTCCTGCTATTACGACGAAAAGCTTCGAGCTTAAGCCATCTTTGGTGACGTGGATCCAGCAGGATCAATTCTTGGGGGCACCCATGGAGAGCCCCATCGAACATTTGGACTCCTTCTTGGAGAAATGTGACACCTTCCGGATAAACGGTGTCACAACTGAGGCGATCCGTCTGAAGCTATTCCCCTTCTCTCTGCGAGATAAGGCCAAGCTGTGGCTTAGGGGGAAGGACCCGAATACATTCAACACCTGGGAGAAGCTTTCAAATGCTTTTCTGACGAAGTTCTTTCCTCCGGGGAAGACCATGAAGCTAAGGAGTGAGATCTCCTCATTCTCCCAGGCCAGCCACGAGTCTCTGCATGAAGCTTGGACCAGATACAAGGAAATGCAGCGGAGATGTCCCCACCATGAGCTCCCCAAGTGGCAGATCATAAATCTGTTCTATAATGGGCTGAGGGACGATTTGAAATCTTCCATGGACGCCGCGGCTGGAGGGTCCTTTATGTCAAGAAGTGAAGAAGATGCCAGACAAATTCTAGAAAATATGGCATCAAACAATGAGCGGTGGTGTGACGAGAGAGCCACACCTAGATCTGGAGGCATCCACAGGGTCGAGGACGTCGACAAATTATCCAGCAAATTTGACTTGCTGTCGACCCAGATCTCCGCATTGATGGTAGGAGCCGGTGGTGCCGGTACACAACATCTTGCGGTAGTGGCAGCCGAAATCTTTGGATAATTCGACGATGGTGACATCTCACCACCGTTGGACCAAGCGAGTGCACTATTCTACAATCCAACGGGAAATGCGCCGAATCCACCACGGACTAACTCCAACCCGGCCTACTCTCCAAACAACTGGAACCACCCTAACCTTAGTTACCGGGCACCGTATCAGCCGCCGCTGCCTCAGCAGCCGCAACAACAGATATATCAGTCGGCTAGGCCTTAGCAGCAGCAGTTTCAGCTGCAGCAACCTCCACAACAATATCAGCAATATGCCCCCAGGAATCAGCAGCCCATCCAGCAGCAATATGGCCAGCAGAGGGCCATCTCTCCGGTTGAGTCCCTCTTGACTCAATACATCACCAACCAGGAGAAGATAAATTTGAAGCTGGAGATGGGACAGAGAGTTCTCACTGATCAGGTGACCCAGCTGGGGTTACAAGTGGCGAACCTTCAGAGGCCGCAGAATCTATTACCGCCACAACCTGAAGTGAACCCGAGGGGAGCAAATCAGACCTTGGCACTCACGCACGAGCATGCGAACGTGTCCGCTATCGTCTTGAGGAGTGGAACACAAATCCCCACTAGAGTGCCCCCAAAGGAACCGGAAGCACCATTGGTCGTGGAGCGACCGATTGAAAAATTGAATGACGCCGGTGCTTCGTCGTCAAAGCCAACTACTCCGGGGGAAATCCATGAAGAGGAGAAGAAAAAGGATGAGGAAGGGAGCCTCAGGGTATTCAAGCCCGTTGTGCCTTTTTCGCAACGGTTAGCCCAAGCCAAAATAGACGAGAAGTATGGCAAATTCTTTGCCATGGTCAAAGATCTAAGCTTGCAAATCCCCTTCCTTGAAGCTATAGAGACGATACCCTCCTACGCAAAATTCCTCAAGGATTTGGTGACAAGAGGGTCCAGAAAGGAGAAGGTCGTATTGACGGCGGAATGCAGCGCTCTCATTCAGAGAGCAAATCTGCCTAAGCTTAAAGACCCGGGGAGCTTCTCTATCCCTTGCGTGATTGGGGAGGTAAAGATCCATCGTGCGCTCGTCGATCTTGGAGCGAGCGTCAGTTTGATGCCCCTGTCGTTGTACAAGAGGATAGGGATGGGCGACTTGGAGCCCACCGGAATGACCCTACAGCTTGCAGACCGTTCGGTAAAGTATCCGGTGGGGGTTGTAGATGACCTCCATGTCAATGTTAGATGGGTGCATGTGCCTGTGGACTTCATTTTCATGGACATGCCTGAGGATGCACACACCCCCATCATTCTTGGACGGCCTTTCATGGCCACTGCCGGCGTATTAATCGATGTGAAGAATGGGAAACTTTCCCTAAACTTCGGCACCGAAAAAGTCGAGTTTGACTTGGGGTTGTCGATGAAGCACCCCGATCCCCCAGATGACCCAAGATGCAATGTGCTGGAGTTAGAAGAAGAGAGAGCTGTGGAGGAAAGCTCATGGGAAATTCTTTCAAGAAATCCCCCCGATAGCTTGGGGGACTCAGAAGAACCAGTCGGCCCGAAGAAGAATGATGTTGCTGGGATAACAGATGCGGCACACACGATCCATCCCGGGTTCCCAAAGGCTCATCCTACGAGGAGAAAAGGCAAAGAGCCCATGTGGCTCACCAGGGATGAGGTCCGGATCCTTAAACGAGTGGCGGTGGACGCCAATATGAGGGAGAAGCCCCGGATCCCGTCAACAAAGGGAGAGTCGTCGAACAAGTTTTCTTGTCACCACTGACTACACCAAGAGATACCAGCTCTGAAGCTGAAGCGATGCCAGACTTTGGGCATCACCCGTATCGCCCACCTTGAACATCATCTACAGACGTCGAGCTAACGACGTTAAACAAAAGCGCTTCATGGGAGGCAACCCATGCTCTAAACCTTTGTTTCCAATTTTTAGGACTATTTTTAACTTTATTTTATCTATTTTAATAAATAAATCCAGCCGCAAGAACTTCTGTTGGGTGACTTAGGCCATTTGTGGACTTTTGCAGAAAATAAGGCCCCAACCGATCGGTTGATAACTCAACTGATCGGTTGGGATGTATCAGCTGCTTGCCGTATCAGTCGCTCAATGAACCGATCGGGTGAAGATATGCGAGATCGGTTGGCAGACCGGGTGAACTGGGGCTGAAGTCTCGGGAATTTTTGGGAAATGATCAACCGATCGTGTCACGACCCGCTTCCCTAAAATGGAGGCGAGACGTGAAAAGGTCCGCACGGGAGTGGAGCTATGAAGCCCCAAACCCGATAAGCGTCAATAATACATAAGCAGGTCCCTGTAACCACAACAGAATAGCAATAATAACACAAGGAGAGACTGAAATAAAATCTCACATCTCATACATTGTCCAACAAGAAAAATAAGTTCAACATCCAGAAAAGCCACCAAGCTAAAGAAAAGAGTCCAAGGCCCAGAACAAGGCCAACAAAAGAAACGACATAACAAAGTATAGGTGCTACGCACCGATAACAAAACAACTGTCTAACAAAATAAAACACAACGAAGACACTAGGACTGGTCCCCAGTGTCCACGTACTCCCCGTCAAACACAAGCTCGGGCTCGGCGTCAGCAAACACCTCGTCCTCAACAAGGTACTCGGGCTCAGGATCTAACATGTGTCACCCAAAAGAGTAAAGGGGCACATGTCAGCAAGTCTAAAAGACTTGGGCAAGTAAACTGAAAGTAAGGCAACTAGCAACCTAGCAGTTTTAGTATGCATGACATGGCAGTTATAACATGAGTGCACAATTTAAGACATGGCAAGACAATTTGTACAAGAGAACGATTATCGGGACAAGACAAGAGTAGCCAAGCTACTATCAATCTCAATCAATTCACATTTTGTAGGTGTTTATGCCCTTCGCTGAATGGTATAACATTCAGACCGATCGGCACTAAACACAAATCACATTTCACGGTTGTTTTGTAGATGTTTGCACCCTTCGCTGAATGGTAAACATTTCAGACCGATCGGCCCCAAACACTACCCCACCCCAAAGAGTTTACGCCTTACAACTGCAGTTGTTGATCAAACAGACTCCCAGTTGAATGGCCGCTTAACCCTCACCCCATCCCGCACTAAACAAGCCAGGGTCCCTGAACATGAGCCCAGCAAGTGAGCCAGGGTTGCCCCGCACGAGAGCTTGTTTCTTAGTTCACAATTCAATATATCGAGCGTTGGGGTTAGCAACTCATTATGCTCGCTTCTGGTCACGAGCCAGGAACACAAGTATTGTAGCGATGCTACACAATCACGGGATCATCAAAAGAATGCAATGACATGACATGTAATTTACGTACCGTTAATGGAAAGTAAACATGACATGGGAATTGTGCAACATGCTAAATGTCGGAACTAGCTTCGTTGTCAAGCTAGTTCCCCAATTTGCGCCTAGGCGAGTATCATTTCGTCGCCTAGCCTCTTTTACGCCTACAACTAGCAAATGGCCTAAAACATGGCCTAAACCCTAAGTGGCAAGTTTCACTTGCCTAGCACCGGGGATGACGACCACTTCGTCACACGGATGCCAATCTACGGGGAAATCACTGTTTTGGGGGAACAATCAACAAACAACATGAAATTTTATTAGGGTTTCATAAAAATATAAATAGGTTAAGAAAACAACGGTAGATCGATTTCTTACCAAGAGGAGACGGAAGAAACACTCCGGGGAACCCTAGGATCAGATCTGGAAAAGATTGGAGAAGTTTGGGAAAACTAGGGTTTTGGGGGATTTGGGGATTTTGATGGGTTTTGGTGAGATTTTGGGGAAGATGAGAGGTAGATAGAGTGAATGGATGGTTTGGATGATGGATTTAGGGCTTGGAATGGAGAAATGAAGCTTGGAGGAAGATGGGGGCTGAAGGGGGAAGATTTTAGGGTTTTGGGTCGTGTTGGGGAAGATGAAATCGTTTGGGTTGGGTATAAATAGGTTGAGCTGGCGGCTGCCTAGAAATTAGGGTTTCAACACTAGTTAGTCGGTCAAAGAGCAACCACTGACCGACTAGTTTGGCATCTAGTCGGTCGGTCGACCAACACATACCGACTAAGTGCAAACAGTAACTCCTGAACGAAAATAGGATTTAGAGTTAGTCGGTCCATGAACAAATACTGACCGACTAGTTTATCATCTAGTCGGTCGATGAACGTTCTTAGACCGACTAAGAGTAAACAGTAGCTGATACAAAAATAAGATGATGTGTTAGTCGGTTAAAGAAGCATTGCTGACCGACTAGTTTGCAACCTAGTCGGTCAACCAACGTTCTTAGACCGACTAACGATAAACAGTAACTCCTGAGAAATTTAGAAAGCTAACTAGTCGGTCCAAGAAGGATTGCCGACCGACTGGATCGTCATCTAGTCGGTCGGTGGCCCTTCTTACACCGGCTAATGAGCACCAAAAGTTCCGATACGGAGCGCGGGGCCCCGGGATCGATTCCTAAGACTCCTAGGCTTGATCTAATAGTAAGATACGACCGTTATGAAGTCCGTCACGAGTGACATACTTTGAAATCGACAATCCTAATGAAGAAACGAGAAAATACGACGAATCGATCGAAAATGAAATCTACGAAGACGAAAACCACACAAGAGGAGAAAATCCACCAAAACATATATTATATTATATTAAATCCAGATACATGAAAAGCAGTCGTTACATCCTCCCCAACTTAAGAAAAATTCCGTCCTCGGAATTTCCAAATACTCACGAGTCCGAAAACAAAAGTGGGAAACGCTCTCGCATCTCATCCTCATTCTCCCAAGTAGACTCTCCAGGTGAACCGTGTCGCCACATCACCCTCACAAGATTGACAATCTTGTTCCGAAGCGATTTCTGACGCCTGTCCAGAATCTGCACTGGATGCTGGTCATACGTCATATCGGGGCGAACGGTAATCTCCGAAAAATCCACAGCATGAGACGGATCGCTAATGTATCGACGAAGCTGCGACACATGGAAAACATCGTGAACTCCTTCCAAAGACGGCGGCAAGGCCAAGCGATAAGCTACCTCGCCAACCCTCTCCAAAACGTCAAACGGTCCAATGTATCGCGGGCTCAACTTTCCACGCTTCCCGAAACGAATCACACCACGATTCGGGGAAATCTTCAAGAACACATGGTCGCCCGGCTGAAACTCCAAAGGACGACGTTTAGCATCCGCCCAATGCTTGAAACGGTCCTAAGCAATTCTCAACCTCTCCCGAATATTCCTGACGATATCCACGGCCTCCACGATCATCTCAGGTCCCAACAATTCCCGATCACCAACGTCATCCCAACTCAATGGCGATCGACATTTCCTCCCGTAAAGAGCGGCGAAAGGCGCCATGCCAATACTCGCCTGGAAGCTGTTGTTGTAAGAGAACTCCACCAAATGTAGATGGTCCTCCCACGAACCCTTGAAATCCAACATGCACGCCCTCAGCATGTCTTCCAAAATCTGAATCATCCTCTCGGACTGGCCATCCGTCTGCGGGTGGTACGCCGTGCTGAAACTCAGACGCGTACCCAAGCTCTTCTGCAAACTCTGCCAGAACTGAGATGTGAACCTCGTGTCTCTGTCAGACACGATACTCACGGGGACTCCATGAAGTCGCACAACCTCCTGCACGATTCACGTTACATCACTATCCAACTAGGAAAAGGAAATAAAACGGAGAGTAAAAGAATTTTACCTCCATGTATCTCCTCGCTAGCGCCTCAGTGGACTGTCCCACTCGGAACGGAATAAAGTGCGCAGATTTGGTCAATCGATCTACGATCACCCAAATTGCGTCATTCTGCTTCGGACTCCGAGGTAGTCCAGTCACGAAATCCATAGTGATGTGTTGCCATTTCCACTCCGGAATCGGAAGCGGTTGTAGCAACCCGGCCGTACGCTGATGCTCCGCCTTCACTTGCTGACAAACCAAGCACTTGGCTACACTCCGAGCCATGCTCCTCTTCATACCATGCCACCAATAATTCAGACGAAGATCCTGGTACATCTTGGTGCCACCAGGATGCACAGAATACGGCGAACTGTGTGCCTCCACCATCAACTCCTCTCTGATATCCCCAGCAGGCACACCCAACCTGGCCCCAAACCTCAGCGAGCCATCCTCATGAATCAAAAAGTCAGTCCGCAGACCCGCTTCCACCTGCTCCCGGATCTTCACCAGCCTCGGATCCTCGGCCTGGCCAGACTTAATCCGATCCACGATCGTCGACTGTACCTGCATGTACATCAACGATGAAGCCTCCCCAGGAAGAACAATCTCCACGCCAGACTCACAAAAATCCTGCTGCAATCTCCACTGCGAGGTCAAAATCATCACCGTTGGAAGCCTACTTAAAGCATCCGGAACCACATTCACCTTGCCAGGGTGAAACTGCAAATCAATATCATAATCCGCCATAAGCTCCAACCATCGACGCTGTCGCATGTTGAGCTCCTTCTGAGTGAAAATATACTTCAAGCTTTTGTGATCGGTGAAAATCTTCACTTTCTCACTCAGCAGGTAGTGCCTCCAAATCTTAAGAGCAAACACAACGGTAGCCAACTCCAAATCATGCGTCGGGTAATTCTTCTCATGAACCTTAAGCTGACGAGACGCATACGCCACAACGTGCCCATGCTGTTGCAACACACAACCGAGACCCTTGCCAGAAGCATCGCAAAAGATCTCAAATCCACCGCTGCGATCAGGCACAACCAAAATAGGGGCAGTCGTCAACCTCTCCTTCAGAATACCAAAAGCACTCTCACAATCACCCGACCAAGCAAAAGCAACATCCTTCCGCGTCAACCTGGTCATCGGCTCAGCAATGCGAGAAAAATCCTTAATGAATCGCCGATAGTAACCAGCAAGTCCAAGAAAACTCCGAATCTCAGACGCAGACGACGGAACAGGCCACTCCCTGATGGCCCTAATCTTCTCGGGATCCACTGAAATACCATCTCCAGTCACCACATGCCCCAGAAAAGCAACTCGATCCAGCCAAAACTCGCACTTCGAAAACTTAGCATACAAACGATGCTTCCTCAAAATCTCCAATACCGTCCTTAAGTGCGAGGCATGCTCTTCCTCCGACTTCGAATAGATCAGAATGTCGTCAATAAAGATAACGACAAACTTATCCAAAAAGTCGTAGAAAATAGGGTTCATCAGATTCATGAAAACTGCGGGTGCGTTAGTTACACCGAAAGGCATAACCACAAACTCATAGTGTCCATACTTCGTCCTGAACGCTGTCTTCGGAACATCTCCCTTCCTCACCTTCAACTGATGGTAACCACTCCTCAAATCCAATTTAGAAAACACCCTCGAACCTCCAAGCTGATCAAAAATATCATCGATGCGAGGCAACAGGTATTTATTCTTAATGGTCACCGCATTCAACTCCCGATAGTCCACGCACATGCGACGCGAACCATCCTTCTTCTTAACCAGCAACACCGGTGCTCCCCACGGAGACACGCTAGGATTAATATAACCCTTCTGCAAAAGCTCATCCAACTGCTTCCGCAACTCTTCCAACTCTGCAGGTGCCATACGATACGGCGCCGTCGAAATCGGCTGCGCACCCAGAACAAGATCGATAGAAAATTCCAAAGCTCGATCAGGCGGCAAACCAGACATCTCCTCGGGGAAGACGTCGCCAAAATCACGCACCACAGCTGGCCACTCCAGCTCCATCTGCATAGCCACAGCCTCCACCGGCCTGGCCCGAAATCTGACAGGACCAAGCGAACTGCTACCACGACTGAACTCAAACACTGGATGTCCGGGAATCTCGAACACCACCTTCTTCCTCCGACAGTCGATCGTAGCATAGAAGCTCGCAAGCCAATCCATCCCAAGAACTGCATCATAGTTGATGATGTCGTGGACAATGAAATCAGTGAAAAGCTCATGTCCACAAACCACCAAAGAGCAAGAATTGCAACCACGATGCACCGAGACCACACCATTCCCTGTAACGATATTCCAACTCTTTGGAAGAGGGGACGTCGACAAGGAATGCCTCTCCACGAAGCTCCGAGAAATAATGCACATCGATGCACCAGAGTCAAAGAGGACCCGTGCAGGAAATGTGCAAACCAAAACCACACCTAACAAGCAATTAGTAATCAAACCCTAGTCTAGCAGACAACCATGTTCAAGCAAACAACATAATCTAACAATCAAAACCAGCTAGGAAAGTAACAGCTAGATTGAGGATTACCTGCGATAACCTCATCCACAGCCTCGCTCTCCGCAGCGGTCATCAGAAAAGCCTGCCTCCTCGGCGGAACAGCCTGCCGAAAAGCCTGCCCCTGCGGAACAAGAGCTGCTCCACGACCAGCAGGAACAGACGCTCGCTGCTGTAATGGCTGAGCTGCAACAGGAGCCCTCCGCAGCGGACCCGCATGCCGACAATCCTTCGTGACATGGGAAGCATCACCACAAACCAGACACTGGCCCAAAAACTTCCGACACTGATCCTTGATGTGGCCAGGCTTGCCGCAGAAATGGCAAGACTTCAGAATAGGCCCTCCTGGCCTCTTAAACTGAGCGGACTGATTAGGCCTGAATCCAGGTCTAACCACAGCTCTCACCTGCTCCATAGGCCTCTTCCCAGAACCAACAACAGACCCCCTCCTCTGGTTCACAAGCAGCTCCTGCCTCTTAGCCGCTACTAGAACCTTCTGATAAGATTCCCGGTCAGAGGAGGTCACAAAACTCTGGAGCTCCGAAGCAAGCCCCTGCAGGAACCTCTGAGCCTTCTCCTCAGCGTCCTGCACCATCTTTGGTGCAAACCGACTCAGCCTCATGAACTCTTGGTGATATAGGTCCACCGACGAGTTCCCCTGCTTCAAATCGATGAAACGCTGCAGCATCTCCTCCCTGGCAGCTTTCGGGAAGAACTCACCATCAAATCTAGCCTTGAAGGTAGCCCAAGCTATCGGCTCCACCAACATCTTCTCTTCCGAATCCCACCAATTCCGAGCATTATCCTTGAGTTGCCTCTTCGCCAAATCAACCCATCCAGCCGGGGTGATCTTGGCCATCTTCAGATTGTCCTCGATGTTCCGAATCCACTCATCGGCAGCTAGAGGACCCTCAGAACCATCAAAATATGCGGGACCCAGCTCCCGAAATTGCTTCGCTCCTGGCTCAGAGCGAGGAACATCCGGAAGATCCCGGGCAGCTCGAGCAAGTGGAGCATTCTGGACTTGCAAAAGCACGCCCTGCTGCACTTGCATCATCTGGAGCATCATCCGCATCATCTCACCGCTGGTGGATTCCCGCTCAGGCTCCTCATCATGAGGGACCGCGCCACTACCCCCACCACGGGTGAAACGTCTTCCTGCCATCTAGTGACATAGAAAACGAATCAGATTAGACTCATAGCTTATGACTCGGACGTCGAACTTAATTTATTGGACATTCTAATATTATTATCGCTATTCCAAAAATCGCAGTTACAGAAGGACCTGCATGGGCCACCAACAAAACCTGTCACGACCCGCTTCCCTAAAATGGAGGCGAGACGTGAAAAGGTCCGCACGGGAGTGGAGCTATGAAGCCCCAAACCCGATAAGCGTCAATAATACATAAGCAGGTCCCTGTAACCACAACAGAATAGCAATAATAACATAAGGAGAGACTGAAATAAAATCTCACATCTCATACATTGTCCAACAAGAAAAATAAGTTCAACATCCAGAAAAGCCACCAGGCTAAAGAAAAGAGTCCAAGGCCCAGAACAAGGCCAACAAAAGAAACGACATAACAAAGTATAGGTGCTACGCACCGATAACAAAACAACTGTCTAACAAAATAAAACACAACGAAGACACTAGGACTGGTCCCCAGTGTCCACGTACTCCCCGTCAAACACAAGCTCGGGCTCGGCGTCAGCAAACACCTCGTCCTCAACAAGGTACTCGGGCTCAGGATCTAACATGTGTCACCCAAAAGAGTAAAGGGCACATGTCAGCAAGTCTAAAAAACTTGGGCAAGGAAACTGAAAGTAAGGCAACTAGCAACCTAGCAGTTTTAGTATGCATAACATGGCAGTTATAACATGAGTGCACAATTTAAGACATGGCAAGACAATTTGTACAAGAGAACGATTATCGGGACAAGACAAGAGTAGCCAAGCTACTATCAATCTCAATCAATTCACATTTTGTAGGTGTTTATGCCCTTCGCTGAATGGTATAACATTCAGACCGATCGGCACTAAACACAAATCACATTTCACGGTTGTTTTGTAGATGTTTGCGCCCTTCGCTGAATGGTAAACATTTCAGACCGATCGGCCCCAAACACTACCCCACCCCAAAGAGTTTACGCCTTACAACTGCAGTTGTTGATCAAACAGACTCCCAGTTGAATGGCCGCTTAACCCTCACCCCATCCCGCACTAAACAAGCCAGGGTCCCTGAACATGAGCCCAGCAAGTGAGCCAGGGTTGCCCCGCACGAGAGCTTGTTTCTTAGTTCACAATTCAATATATCGAGCGTTGGGGTTAGCAACTCATTATGCTCGCTTCTGGTCACGAGCCAGGAACACAAGTATTGTAGCGATGCTACACAATCACGGGATCATCAAAAGAATGCAATGACATGACATGTAATTTACGTACCGTTAATGGAAAGTAAACATGACATGGGAATTGTGCAACATGCTAAATGTCGGAACTAGCTTCGTTGTCAAGCTAGTTCCCCAATTTGCGCCTAGGCGAGTATCATTTCGTCGCCTAGCCTCTTTTACACCTACAACTAGCAAATGGCCTAAAACATGGCCTAAACCCTAAGTGGCAAGTTTCACTTGCCTAGCACCGGGGATGACGACCACTTCGTCACACGGATGCCAATCTACGGGGAAATCACTGTTTTGGGGGAACAAACAACAAACAACATGAAATTTTATTAGGGTTTCATAAAAATATAAATAGGTTAAGAAAACAACGGTAGATCGATTTCTTACCAAGAGGAGACGGAAGAAACACTCCGGGGAACCCTAGGATCAAATCTGGAAAAGATTGGAGAAGTTTGGGAAAACTAGGGTTTTGGGGGATTTGGGGATTTTGATGGGTTTTGGTGAGATTTTGGGGAAGATGAGAGGTAGATAGAGTGAATGGATGGTTTGGATGATGGATTTAGGGCTTGGAATGGAGAAATGAAGCTTGGAGGAAGATGGGGGCTGAAGGGGGAAGATTTTAGGGTTTTGGGTCGTGTTGGGGAAGATGAAATCGTTTGGGTTGGGTATAAATAGGTTGAGCTGGCGGCTGCCCAGAAATTAGGGTTTCAACACTAGTTAGTCGGTCAAAGAGCAACCACTGACCGACTAGTTTGGCATCTAGTCGGTCGGTCGACCAACGCAGACCGACTAAGTGCAAACAGTAACTCCTGAACAAAAATAGGATTTAGAGTTAGTCGGTCCATGAACAAATACTGACCGACTAGTTTATCATCTAGTCGGTCGATGAACGTTCTTAGACCGACTAAGAGTAAACAGTAGCTGATACAAAAATAAGATGATGTGTTAGTCGGTTAAAGAAGCATTGCTGACCGACTAGTTTGCAACCTAGTCGGTCAACCAACGTTCTTAGGCCGACTAACGATAAACAGTAACTCCTGAGAAATTTAGAAAGCTAACTAGTCGGTCCAAGAAGGATTGCCGACCGACTGGATCGTCATCTAGTCGGTCGGTGGCCCATCTTACACCGGCTAATGAGCACCAAAAGTTCCGATACGGAGCGCGGGGCCCCGGGATCGATTCCTAAGACTCCTAGGCTTGATCTAATAGTAAGATATGACCGTTATGAAGTCTGTCACGAGTGACATACTTCGAAATCGACAATCCTAATGAAGAAACGAGAAAATACGACGAATCGATCGAAAATGAAATCTACGGAGACGAAAACCACACAAGAGGAGAAAATCCACCAAAACATATATTATATTATATTCAATCCAGATACATGAAAAGCAGTCGTTACAGATCGGTTGATACGAAGCGTGATCGGGTGACAGACCGGGTGAGCTGTACCAAACTCTCGGGAAAATTTGTGGAGCGGCCAACCGACCGGGTGAGTTATCAACCGACCTATTCGCCTGTAGCGTCTCTTCAGCTGAAAATCTCGACCTAATAGTCAACCGATCGGGTGATAACTCACCCGATCGGTTCGACTTAAACCCTATAAATAAACCCCCCCCGTTCGTTTTCTCGCCCGATCTCGCAGAATCGCCGTCGTTTCGTCTCCCCCGCTCTTCCAACGGCCAGAAAACTTCTCCCACGACCTCCACTCCCCCTCTAGCCTCTCTCTCCACCACCCCTTCCATCTCACCATCGTTTCTCTCTCTCTCTCTCTCTCTCTCTCTCTCTCTCTCTCTCTCTCTCTCTCTCTCCCATTTCGCTTTCTCAAGCCCTAATCCCCCCATTTTCAGATTTTGCGCTGAAGAGAAGTGCCGCGGCTCCACACTCCGTTTGATTGCACGGTATTGGGGTCAATTTCAAGCAAGGAACTCCAACCTCTGCTGGGTAACTTCGCTCCACTCCTTAAATTTTATTTTTTGTCCTAGAATTTCTACTTGCTTGATTGTTTGTGTGTGCATGCTTTTATCATATTCTACACTCATTTGCATCACACTCACGCACCCACTATGGCCCGGGAACGAGATAAGGGGAAGGGTATCCTGCGGGAGGAGGAACCATCTCAAAAGAGACGTAAACAAACACGTCCTCCTCCCAATACACCACGTGCACTATCACTAGCCCCTCCACCACCTGTTATCCCCCCTGAGGACCCAATGATGGGCCCGCATGGGTATCAATTTAGGAACCAAGAGCACAAAGACTTCTACCATAGACTTGATGCTCGGGGGCATCTATCAACCAAATTCGCCCACACCTGACTCTTTTCACAAACTTAGGTTGGTTAGCCTTCCTGAACACCACCGCGGTGTCTTACCCGTCCCTCACACTAGAATTTCTTTCCTCACTTGTTTGTGAGTCGGGGTCGACCGTCATTTTTTGGGTGCGTAACAAAACCATCCACACCCACCTGAACATGATTAATAATATATTTGGTTTCCCCATTCTTGGGGACGATGCTATCCGACACTACGGGTATCCACCCGAATTCGACGTCGATAACTTTTGGTTCCACCTCACCCGACTCCCTCGCTATCCCCGAGGTAAGGCCAAGTCATCCTCAATCATCCATCCTATATTCCGTCTGGCCCATCAGATCATATCCTCCGCATTTTTCCCCAGGGATGAGTTAGGCACCGTGACCATCCCTGATCTTTTCATTCTATGGGCCATGACTTTCCCTTTCGTTCGAGACGATGATGGGATTAGCTTTAGGGCTCCTACTGTCCCCGTCCATGCCGGCGACTGGCTTATTTACAAGCTCCTCGAGATTAGTCGGGCCGGCAAGGGCAAGCTTTGTTGTGGGGGAATAATCACTGTCATTGCTTCTTGTCCCCAATTTAATATCCACATCCCCCAAGGTCTTCCCATTGCCGCAGGACCCTCACATCTAGATCTTGATGTCCTGCAGCATATTCATATGATTAAGCCCCGCCTTGATCATAGTTTCAATTTCAACTACGACCACCCCCAGCCCCCTACACCATTCTCCCCAACCCCGCTCGCATGACTATTGCTGTAGTGGCAGATTGGACTTTTTCACCCGATCCCGAGTTCCTAGCGGGGTTGCGCCTTCCTTTTTTTCCCCAGGACACACACAGACCACCTTCCCCTGTCGCCCGCTTAGGCGAGCAGGATATCCCTGCGTCCCTGGGAGATATCGGGGCTGGCCCGAGTCACACCACCCGTGCTCCTGGCCCTATCACTGCTGAGGATCTTTCTGTGGCCATCTCCGGCCTTGTGTCCAGTGCCGGCATGACCACTGTCGCCGGCAATACTTCCACATCACTTCCCGGTACCACTTTCGCTTCACGTCAGTTCGCTTCTTTTGGTCACCGCCAGGCCTCGGCTCGTCTTGCTCTCGAGGCCGAGGTTGCTGCCCTCCGTGCTCTTGCTACGTCCTCTGTCCCCTCGGACCCATCACCGTCCTCCTTTCTCACTCACCCACGTTTCCTCAGACTTGAGAGGAACGTGGCCGCCATCCTCCGCCTTCTCACTCACGTCTACGGACCACCACCACCCACACCACACCCCTCACCACCACCTTCACCACCTCGACGATCATCACATCCCCCTTCACATTCTTCCCCTCCACCATCCCACCCATCCCCACCTCCTTCACCCCCACCTAGGCGATCATCTCCACCTCCCACATCTATTCCCATCCCCGTATCCACTTATCCTCTCACGACCACTTCTGTCGCCCCCTCACCACCTCCTCCCTCCTCCACCGTCACTGCATATGTGCGCCGCAAGAAATTGCAGGTGCGCTCCAGATCTCTCACACCGCCACCCACTACCGTCACCATCACGTCTTCTCTCCCCATTTCTATCCCTTCTACCACCGCCTTGATCGTCGTACTTCCACCACCACCCACCTCCACCGACACTCTACCCATCATTCACACCCCCACTGCACCTATTCCTCCACCTCTTTCCCCACTTCTCCGCACACACACCCCCCCCGCCTTCCCCGACCACCCATCCACACCCTCTTCCGAGGAGGGCGAGGACTCCCCATCTCTTGCTTTTTGATTTCATTTTGTTTTCTGACCTCCCCCTTGCATATCTCTGCATTTTCACGATCATATCATCTTGCTAGCATTGTCACGTTTAGCTTGGGGGAAGTCAAATTTTTTGTGTGTGCTGTCGTATGTCGTTTTTCTTTGTGTGTTTGTTTCTTTGTCGTGTCGTGTGCTTTTCCTTTTACTGCATTTATTTTTTCTGTTTATATGTCGTGTGGTGTGATTTTTATTTTTATTCTTATTTTTAGTTTCGTTTGTGTGATTTTCTTGTCTATCGTGTCTTTTTGTGTCGGTGCGTATCCCCCCATTTTCTTTGCCCTCCAGTATTCACTTTTATTGCATTGAGGGCAATGCAAACTTCAGCTTGGGGAGTCGCACTTTGTGCGTCATTTGAGTCTTTCTTTTTCGTTTTTGAGTCCTTTTCATCGTGTTTATTATTTTTCTTTTCTTCTTTTTCATCTCCTTCTCCTAGAGATGAACCCTATGATGAATTGCCACAAAATCACACACACCTAGGATGGCATCGATAATCACATTCACTAACACTAGGAATATTGAGTCCTCTTGCATTTCATGCATCGTGGGTCCACTTAGCTATTTTGTGAGTCGTGTGTCGTGCCTAGCTGTTTGGTGTGCTTCTACTTTGTGATTTTATTTTATATACATGTCCTGAAATGACCCCCTAGATTATCATGTTTCGATTTGAATATGCGGTATTTGCTTCTCCTATCTGCTTCTGTATGCATGAATATATATATATCGTATGCTTCATTTTGCATGTGTCGGGATTCCACAGTTAGGACTAGGATAACCCATTTAGCCTACGCTCTGATTAGTGAAATATCTCCCTTGCCCAAGTGTCTAGAATCCGATTTCTTTTTTGTTTTACTTGGTGCAAATCCCCTCGTCGTGTACCGTTCTCCCACTTGGGAGAGTACACATGTGTATAGCCAAAAATCCAACAAAATTCAAAAAAAAAGAGAAAAACCCAAAAAGAAAAGAAAAGAGAAAATTGTATAGCCAAAAAGCCAAAAAAATACATATATCCAAAACCCAAAAAAAATATGAGTGTGAATATTTTCCTACTTACCGTGAATAAAGGGAAGGCGAGAATTTGCACCAAGTGTTCTACTCCACATCATCTCAACCCCCATCGCTTTCGAAAACACTTAGAATAGGGAATTCTAGCTATTATCGAGGTGATAGTGTGGTGATGTCCGAGCCCCTAGCTGTGGAGTCCATGACGCATGATGCATTTCTATTCTCATACTCTTCTCTTGCATGCTTGAGCCATATATTCACCGCTATTTCTAAATCGAATCGATATTTGGGTCATTACTTGGATTTGTGTATATGGAGCTTATTGCACAATGTAGATAGTGACACCGATTGCTAGCACACGACCACACTCACTCGCGCTTCACGGCGTAGGCCCACAGCACTTGTCTGGACTCGTATTCCTCGGTTTAGTGGTGTGATTTGGCCTTTGTTAGCTTGGTGTGTGTTTTTGATTTTGATGGCTCTGACGGGCAATTTAGGATTTTCTGTTTTCTCCTTTCCTCTCTTCCTCTCTATTTTCTCCCTCCGAGCTCCTACTCTCACTCGTCTTTCTCGAGGACGAGGAAGGGTTCAGCTTGGGGGATTTTGACGTGCATTTATATTTCATATATTCACGCACGTTTTCTTTTGTGTTTTTCCGTTGTTTTCTGCCGTCTTGTATTCGTTTTCTCGTGTTTTCTTATTTTCTTTCACTTTTCCGTGTTTTTTGTATTTTGCAGGAGTTTACTGGCGTAGGGGACATATAACGATGACATCATGAGTCCCCAGAGCAACGGGAGGAGTCACACGTCATTCACGGGGTCAAACAACGAAGATAGCATCTTTCAGCCCCTCACCCCGACCGGTTGGTCGCTTCCAACCGATCGGGTGATGCACGCGTGCACCACCCGGACACAAGCTGAAGCGGGCGGAAAGTCAATCGGTCGGTTCAGAGACCGGTTCAAACGCCCCAACTCTCTGGAATTTGATGCTGAATGCCAACCGATCGGGTGACCTTCACCCGATCGGTTCACCTATAGCCGATTCTCCGAAGCCGAGACACGGAGAGCTCAACCGACCGGTTCACCCGATGGCACTAAGATCCAACCGATTAGCTTCAACCCTCAACCGACCGTGCCATGTGACCGGGTGAAGTCCCGTGCTGAACTGCCGAATAAACGAAGCAGGTCACCAGATCGGTTGACTTTTCAACCGATCGGGTGATATCGTATTCTATATATAGGACCCCTAGGTTTTCTAGAAGCGAGTTGTTATTTTTTGCTGTTTTTCTCTCTCTTGACGGCTGTAATTTTTCAGCTATTTGTAAGTTTTCTGATCTTTGTTAAACTTTAATATAGTGTTATTAGCATTGCTCTTACTGCTTTTCAATCGCCTGATCATGTTTCTAACGGTCGATTTCTATTTAGATCGCTTTTTTGTAAATATGTGTGAGTAGTTCCCAAATCTGGGATTTTGGTGGAAACCCCTTCGTGTGTTCTTCCCGATGTGTCCATAGGACTAGGAAATCGATAGGGATTAGGAATCTAACGGGTACGCGGGGTGTTTTATTGTCATCGGCGGAAAAAAGACCGCCTTTGACCGTCGGGCCAAGGGGGAATAAACTTGGTGGTTGACTCCCTAGCCATAGCTCACGCCCTTAGCGTAGACGTCGAATCGTAGTGCGCGGGAGCGGCATGATGAGACGTTGGGAGTTATCGTAGCAAGCTTAGTGCTCCCAGAGTCGGTCATTGTTAATGGACATGGGAATGCCCACTGACCGAACCCGGGAAGTCCGGCGTATCATCCTGGGCACCGACCAGAATATCGGGCCCATGGGACGCTGGTATCACTCTTAGAGGCAACGTCTCACCATTAGACCCTGTTGGGAGCAACGATCTAGGATCTTGGTTTGATGATGACAAACGTGTCGTTATATCTAACGTGTGTGCTTAATGTGTTTCAGGCTTGGCGAAACAATATATTTTCACTATTTGGCGGAATTGCTATTCGTATAGCATATTGGGAGAAAGGGAGTGTGTGCACAAAGAAGTTTGACTTGGTCAATGGAGAGCAAAGTTGGACTTGGTCAAATTGGTGATTGGATCAATTCAAATCTTGTTGAACTACTGATGTGCGTTTATATTTCATATATTTACGCGCGTTTTCTTCCATGTTTTTCCGTATTTACCGCCGTCTTTTATTCGTTTTCTCGTGTTTTCTGGTATTTTCTTTTTTTCTTTCACTTTTCTGTATTTTCCGTGTTTTGCAGGAGTTTGCTGGCATTTGGTGTTGGAACCTGTCAAAACAGCGTTAGGATCGATAAATGAAGTTGAGACTTACGCTTGCGTATGCGGCACGGTAGTCTCGGAACTACGCCTTCGGATTCGCCACGACGGATCGAGTCTTCTCACGAACGGAGTAAGGCTACTAAATCCACAATCTAAATCTCTACTTTTAGATTAAGAACTTGGATAAAGAGAGAGGAAGGATTTCGGTAGAGCTTCGCTAGAATGAAATGCAAGGCAAGAATACCATGCAAAAGTGTAAGGAAATGGCTAAGCCTTGGGTCTTATTTATAGCCCCCAAGGTAGTTATTTTAGGAGTAATTGTTCCTTTGGAACAATTTAACTAAAGTGTACCATCACACATGGCACATTATAAGCTTAAGTTGTACCATATGCATGGTACAATATAAGCTTAAGATATTCCCCATTTATTACCCTTATGTCGCATGCACTTATGCACATATAATGCGACTTTCCCACTAATCTAGAGATCCTCTCCGCAAGGGAACAGATTCCCTTTGCACACGACTTCGTGTATGCGACGTTCGAGGTCCGTATTCCCTCTTACATCCCCTACAAGGGTGTACAAACGTCATCCATATCCAACATCTCCCACTCACACTTGAGGGGATTGTAAGAGAACATCTTTCTCTTAGTTCTTTCATCTATCATACCGAGAAATAGACCGTGCGACCGTCATGCACATAGAGTCTGTTGTTGTGCACTTGTTAGAGATACACAACGACCTCGAAGGTGCAAAGTTGAGTAGTTCAACGCATGCTTTACCCTAGATTATTTCTTCACATTTCTTATACTTTATATTCAACAATTGAATCCCATCTGGATCACAATTGGCTGGCCAGCTTTGAATCATTAAAGTCCAAATGTGAATATGAAATCAATCTTCCTCTTCTTGCGAACCTTCTGATCTTGACTTGATTCGCTTTTCTAACGTGCCCCGCCGAGCCGAATTATCATAGCCCATTAGCAACACGCTAAGATAGCGATCATCTCGTCAAATCTAAAGGAACCAATTGGAGTCCTTGAGGGTAAGAGTTAAGACCCATATGGCCTTTGAGTCTCACATAATAGCAAACACTATTGCAACTAACTCAGTGGTCGAAATGCATACGTGGTATGAACACGTATTACAACATCACTCCTTTCCCAGGGAGAGTATGTCTTAATGATGTTGTACGGATGAAAGATCAGACACCACAGTGCCTATCTTTTGAGTCCCCTTACTACCCATGAAATATTCCCGGACTCTCATCCTGCATAAGACAGATAGGATTTAAAAAATCCTATGAGATCTCTTTCAAATATCCTTGTGATACAGATCTCAGATCTTTTGAAAGCATCCATATGATGCAGATCTTTCATTCGACTATCTTGTTTAAGTCACGACTCTAAATCATTTGTCTAATGATTTTGACTTTAAACTAGTCTCATCTCTATCTTATCCATCTGATAAGATAAGGCGGTTGCTCATGTGAGAGAGCCAACCTTAATCTGTCCGACATACACACAATAAAATAGCTGAGACTTAAACACAAATGTATATAAAATCATTTGTAAGAAACTTGTATGCAATATATATATAAAAACTTCTTCTTTTTATTAAACTTTGATCTTCTATAGACATGGAAAATATTACATGATACAGCTCAGCACCTACGCATTCCCATAGATGATAAGTGTTTGAAGAACACATCTCTGGGGATCGCCTTAGTAAGGGGATCCGCTATCATCTTATGTGTGGATATGTATCCTATGTCTACTTCCTTCCGTTTGTCATAGTCCTTCGCAAACTTGAATCGAATATCAATGTGTTTGGTCTTACAATGAAATTTAGGATCTTTGACATAGGCAATTGAAGCTTGACTATCACTGTATATAGGAACAGTGCTCAAGTCAGTGGCATCCGTCAGCCTGTCTAAGAATTTCTTAAGCCAAACAGCTTCTTGGACCGCCATGCTGAATGCTACAAATTCGGCTTCCATGGTTGATAGGGCGATGCAGGTTTGCTTCTTGCTGCTCCAGGATATTGCACCATTCCTGAGCAAGAAAACAAAGCCTGAGGTAGATCTTCGCTCGTCGAGATCACCTGCCCAATCAGCATCGGTATAGCCTTCGGGTTTCAAGGTATTGCCTTGATAGCACAACGCATAGTCCGCAGTCCCTTTGAGGTACCTTAATATCCTCTTCACCGCTTTCCAGTGTGCCTGTCCTGGGTTGGATTGGTAACGGCTTACCATACCAACAGCATAGCAAATGTCCGGTCTGGTACACATCATGGCGTACATCAGACTCCCGACAGCACTGGAGTATGTAACCTTTTCCATAGCTTTCTTTTCTTTTGGATCTTTGGGACACATTTCCAAACATAGACCCTCGCCTTTGCTTATTGGAGTATCAACAAGCCACCATTGCCAGAATTAAGCGAATGGAGGTAAAACGCACGACAGGAGAGAAAGTCTCTTCGTAGTCTATTCCTTCCTGTTGCGTGAAACCTTTCTGACGTGTGCCACACTGGCGGTCGGCCGCGCGGCACGGGGGTTTAGAAATTTGTAACCGCAAGCGCACGGTGTTGTAGTGTGGCTTGGGGGTCGAACATAGGGAGGCTAGGATGTGCTTGTGTCAAGGAGGACCAAAATCACCCCGTGGACGAGCTAGCCCGAATCGGTAAATGGTTGTCACGGAAAGGAATGAAGGGTATGAACAATAAGAAAGTAAACACTGGACTTTGGTTTCCACTCCAACGAGCGACTCTCGCCGATACAGCCTACGGGTGGGATAGCGATCGGAATTAGGGTCTAATGGTGAGACGTTGCCTCTGAAAGTGGTACCGGCATCCCATGGGCCCGATATTCCGGTCGGTGCCCAGGATGATACACCGGACTTCCCGGATTCGATCAGTGGACACTCCCGTGTCCATTAACACTGATCGATTCCGGGAGCACTAAGCTTGCAACGATAACTCCCAACGTCTCATCCTGCCGCTCTCGCGTGCTAGGATTCGGCGTCTACGCTAAGGGCGTGAGCTATGGCTAGGAAGTCAACTGCCAAGTTTATTCCCCCTTGGCCCAACGGTCAAAGGCGGTCTTTTTCCCGCCGATGACAATGAAACACCCCGCGTAACCGTTAGAATCCCAATCCCTAACGATTTCCTAACCCTATGGACGCATCGGGAAGAGCCCCCGAAGGGGTTTCCGCCAAAATCCCAGATTTGGGAACTACTCACAAAAATTCATTAAAAAGCGATCTAAATGAAAATGAACCGTTGGAATCATAATCGGACGATTGGAATGCGGAAGTAATAGAGTAATTAAGACAATACTAAAATTTGAGAAAGATCCGAAAACTTACAAAAGAACAGTAATTACAGTCGTCACAATGGGAGAAAACAGTAAAAACTAGCAGCTCCCCCGTTTCTGGAACTCTAGGGGCTCTATTTATAGACTCTCGTATCACCCGATCGGTTGACAAGTCAACCGATCGGGTGATCCGTTACAGATAATAACAGAAAACGGCGAGCTTTCACCCGGTCATATGAACCGGTCGGGTGAGTTCTTGGAGTGATCGGTTGGATCTTGGCGCCATCGGGTGAAGTGATCGGTTGGGTGCCCGTATCTTCAGCTCCTCAGCATCAGCTACAGATGAACCGATCGAGTGAGAGTCACCCGATCGGTTGGAATTTTGCTCGAAAAGACAGAGAACAGGCCCCCGCTGAACCGGCCTGTGAACCGGTCGGGTGACTTCCACTTGGGCTCCGGCTGAGACCGGGTGGTGCACGCGTGCATCACCTGATCAGTTGGAGATGGCCAACCGACCGGGTGAGGGGCTGAAAGATATATTCTTTGACGTTTAACCCCCTGGATCATGCGTGACTCCTCCCGTTGCTCCGGGGACTTGAGATATCGTCGTTAAACGTCCCCTACGCGGCCAATCTCCTGCAAACATGGAGAAACAAAGAAAAGTGAAAGAAAACGAGAAAATACGAGAAAACGAATAAAAGACGGCGGAAAACACGGAGAAACACAAAAGAAAACGTGCGTGAATATATGAAATATAAACGCACGTCAAAATCCCCCAAGCTGAACTCTTCCTCGTCCTCGAGGAAGACGAGTGAGAGTAGGAGCTCGGAGGGGAAAAATAGAGAGAAAGAGAGAAAAAGAAAACTCTAAATCCTAGATCGTCCGTCAGAGCCAACAAAATCAAAAACGACACACCATGCAAGCAAACGTCAAATCACATCACTAAACCTAGGAAAACGAGTCCCAATAAGTGTCGTGGGCCCACGCGGTGAAGCGCGTGTGAGCGCGGTCGTGTGCTAGCAAATGGTGTCGCTTTCTACAATGTGCTATGAGCTCATATACGAAAATCCAGGAAATGACCCAAATACCAATTCGAATTTGAAATTGCGGTGAATATTAGTTCGAGCATGCATGAGAAGAGTAAAAGAAGTTAAACGTATCATGCGTCAGGGACTCCACAACTAGGGTTAAGGAAATCACGCCACTATAGCCTAGATACTAGCTAAAAAGTTCCTAAGCCAAGTGTTTTCGAAAACGACGGGGGTTGAGATGATGTGGAGAAGAACACTCGGTGCAAATTCTCGCCTTCCCTTTATTCTCGGTAGGTAGGAAAAATTCACACTAGAATTTTTTTTTTGGGTTTTGGGTATTTGTATTTTTTTTGGCTTTTTGGCTAAACAAAACTTTTCTTTTCTTTTCTTTTTGGGTTTTTTTCTTTTCTTTTCTCCTTTTTTGGATTTTTAGGTTTTTGGCTATACACATGTGTACTCTCCCAAGTGGGAGAACGGTACACGACGAGGGGATTTGCACCAAGTAAAACAAAAAAAAAGAAGTCGAAATCTAAACACTTGGGTAAAGGAAACTATTCTCGCTAAATAGAGCATAGGCTAAATGGGTTATCCTAGTCCTTAATTGTGGAATCCCGACGCATGCGAATTGAAATATACGATATAAATATAGCATGCATATTGTGGAAGCAAGTACCGCATATTCAAATCTAAGCATGATAATCTAGGGGTCATTCCTGGACAGGTATATAAAATAAAATCACAAAGTAGAAGCACACCAAATAGCTAGGCACGATGCACGACTCACAAAAAGCTAAGTGGACCCACGATGCGTGAAATGCAAGAGGACTCGAAATCCTAGGGTCAGTGAGTGTGATTATTAATGCCATGCTAGGTGTGTGTGATTTTGTGGCGATTCATCATAGGGTTCATTTCTAGGAGAAAGAGATAAAAAGAAGAGAAGAGAGAAAAAAAGAAGAAAAAATAAAAAACACGATGAAAACAACACAAAAACGAAAAAGAAGGACTCAAATGACGCACACAGTGCGACTCCCCCAAGCTGAAGTTTGCATTGCCCTCAATGCAATTTGAGTGAGTACAGGAGGGCAATGAAGATGGGGGGGGGATACACACCGACACAAAAAGAAATGAAAACGAGGAAAACACATAGATGAAACTGAAAATAAAGAAAGATCAAAATCAAAATCAAACGACACGAAAATAGAAACAAAACCACACGACACGACACTCAAAAAGGGGAAAAACAAGCACACACACAAAAATAAGAAAAACAACAAAACACGACGACACACCAAAATATACGTCCCCCAAGCTAGACCTGACGGTGCTAGCAAATAAAATGTGATCATGAAGTGCAGAAATATGCAAGGGGGAGTCAAAAAAACAGACAAGGTGAAATCGATGGGACACGCGAATGGTCCCCCCACCGACAGAGACAAAGCAGGGCCTCGAAAAGACAGATGGGCTCCAATATGGGGGGCGGCAAAAGCGGGAAAGAAAAATCAAGCAGGGGCACCACCCTCTGGGGGTGGTGACGGGGGCCTGCGCTGTGGACCAGGAGTCGTGGGGGGTGGAATGTGGAGCTCGGAGACGTCGGGTGGGTCTTCACGGATGTGGTGAATGAAGCTTTGAAGAAAGGGGAGGTCTCGGTCGACGGACTCCTCGGTTATCCGACCACCCTGTCCAGCTAGGAGGACCATGGCCACGAACCGGTCGGCATGGTCGTCGGTTTGGAATTGCATCCCATATTCGGGATCGTAAACGTGAGGTGGGGAAGTGGTGCGTGGTGTGGTAGATGGGTTGGAGGTGGTGGGTTGAGCGGGGGGCTGTGCGCGACGGGTACGACGGGTGGGCCTAGGGTTCGAAGAGCTGGCGTTGGTGGGCTTAACACGGCGGGGAGGCATTGTGCGGGTGTCGTGCGTGTGTGTGAGTATGTAAAAGTACAATGAATCAACGCAAACACGAAACACTACCAACGAGCAAATGGAATATTTGGGGTAAAATTAAAATTGAGCAAAGGAGCGAGTTTACCCAAATGAGATGAAGATCGTTGCTCGTAGACGCCCCGATGCTACTCGATAGGAGCACGCTGTGAAGCCGCATCGATTTCTTCAGCAAGTTTCGAAATTGGGGAAAACGGGTGGAGGTTAGGGTTTTGTGTGTGGGTGGAATCGAGGAGAATGGAGAGAAATCGATGGTGGATGGGTAGGGAGATGGGGGGGAAGGCGATCGAGGTTGGTTTTAGGGAAGAAAGAGGGCAGGCGCACGAGGAAGAGGCGAAACAGCGGTTCTGGATTCGAAAATGGCGAGTGCGGATCAAACGGGCGGTCGGGGGTATTTATAGGGTTTTAAGTCGAACCCGATCGGGTGACTTGTCACCCGGTGACTTGTCACCCGATCGGTTGACGGTTAGGTCAAAAATTCTTGCCGAAGAAATGCTACAGGCGAACCGGTCGGTTGACTTGTCAACCTATCGGTTGGCCGCTCCACTCATTTTCCCGAGAATTGAGGGCTGCTCACCCGGTCGCTTCAACCGATCGCGCTCGAACTCAACCGATCGGTTGATATTCCCCAAAAATTTCCCGAGAGTTCTCCCCAGATCACCCGGTCTCTTCTTTTTTCAACCGATCGGTTCATTTGGGGACAGACTTCGGCTTGTATCTGATACATCCCAACCGATCGGGTGAGAACTCACCCGATCGGTTGAGGCCTTGTTTTCTGCAAAACACAACAGATTTGTCTAAGTCCCTGAACGGATGTTCTCGTGGCTGATTTTATTTATAAAAATAGATAAAATAAAGTAAAAAAATAACACTAAAAAGTGGGGAAAAAGTTTAGAACATGGGTTGCCTCCCATGAAGCGCACTTGTTTAACGTCGTTGGCTCGACGCCCGCAAGAGATGTTCACGGTGGTTGATACGGGTGATGCCCGAAGTTCGGCATCTCTTCTTCATCGGAGCTTAAGGTCTTTGGAGTAGTCAGTGGCTGGAGAAAGATTTGCTCGACCACCCTCTCCTTGTTCTTGGGATCCGGGGGCTTCTCTTTCGTATTGGCGCTTACCGCCATCTTCTTAAGGATCCGGACCTCGTCTTTGGTGAGGCCCATGGGTTCTTTCCCCGCTTTCCTCGTAGGAGGAGCTTTGGGGAACCCGGGAGGGGTCGTTCTTGCTGCACTCGTTTTCCCAGCAGCATCATTGTTCTTGGGGCCGTCTCGGTCTTCTGAATCCTCCAAGTCATCGGGAGGGTTTCTTAAGAGAATCTCCCATGAGCTCTCTTCAGCAGCTTTTTCTTCTTCTACCTCAAGCAAATTACACCGAGGGACATCTGGGGGATCGGGATACTTCATGGACAACTGACCGGCGCCCCCGTTTACGGTATGGGCGTGGTGTCGGTTTACCGCAAGTGCACGGTTAGTGTAGGGTGCGGGAATATCGAACTCAGGGAGGCGAGTTTGTGCTTGGGTTAGGTAGGATCTAAATCACCCCGAGGGGCGAGCTAGCCCGAATCGGTAAATGGTTGTCACTGAAAGGAAATAAAGGGTATTAACAACAAGAAAGAAAACCCGGGACTTTGGTTTCCAACCCGACGAGAGACTCTCGCCGATACAGCCAACGGGTATGGATAGCGATCGGAATTAGGGTCTAATGGTGAGACGTTGCCTCTGAAAGTGGTACCGGCGTCCCATGGGCCCGATATTCCGGTCAGTGCCCAGGATGATATACCGGACTTCGCGGATTCGATCAGTGGGCACTCCCGTGTCCATTAACACTGATCGATCCCGGGAGCACTAAGCCCACAACGATAACTCCCAACGTCTCATCCTGCCGCTCCCGCGTGCTAGGATTCGACGTCTACGCTATGGGTGTGAGCTATGGCTAGGGAGTCAACCGCCAAGTTTATTCCCCCTTGGTCCAACGGTCAAAGGCGGTCTTTTTCCCGCCGATGACAATGAAACACCCCGCGTAACCGTTAGAATCCTAACCCCTATCGATTTCCTAACCCTATGGATGCATCGGGAAGAGCCCCCGAAGGGGTTTCCACCAAAATCCCAGATTTGGGAACTACTCACAAAAATCCATGAAAAAGCGATCTAAATAAAAATTAACCGTTGGAATCATAATCGGACAATTGCAATGTGGAAGTAATAGAGTAGATAAGACAATACTAAAATTTGAGAAAGATCTGAAAACTTACAAAAGAGTAACAATTACAGCCGTCACAAGGAGAGAAAACAGTAAAAAAATAGCAGCCCCCCCCCCCGTTTCTGGAACCCTAGGGGTTCTATTTATAGACTTTCGCATCAACCGATCGGTTGACAAGTCAACCGATCGGTTGATCCGTTACAAAATAATAACAGAAAACGGCGAGCTTTCACCCGATCACATGAACCGGTCGGGTGAGTTCTTGAGTGACCGGTTGGATCTTGGAGCAGTCGGGTGAATCGATCGGTTTGGCGCCCATGTCTTCAGCTCTTCATCTTCAGCTACAGATGAACCGATCGGGTGAAAGTCACCCGATCGGTTGGCATTTTGCTCGAGAAAACAGAGCACAGGCCCCCGCTGAACCGGTCTGTGAACCGGTCGGGTGGCTTCCTTATGAGTATGCGGCAGAGACCGGGTGGTGCACGTGTGCATCACCCGATCGGTTGGAGATGACCAACCGACCGGGTGAGGGGCTGAAAGATGTATTCTTTTACGTTTGACCCCCTGGATCACGCGTGACTTCTCCCGTTGCTCCGGGGACTTGGGATATCATCGTTAAACGTCCCCTACGTGGTCAATCCCCTGCAATCATGGATAAACAAAGAAAAGTGAAAGAAAACGAGAAAATACAAGAAAACGAATAAAAGACGGCGGAAAAAACACAGAAAAACACAAAAGAAAACGTGCGTGAATATATGAAATATAAACGCACGTCAAAATCCCCCAAGCTGAACTCTTCCTCGTCCTCGAGGAAGACGAGTGAGAGTAGGAGCTCGGAAGGGAAAAATAGAGAGGAAGAAAGAAGAAGAAAACTCTAAATCCTAGATCGTCCATCAGAGCCACCAAAATCAAAAACGCCACACCAAGCAAGCAAACGCCAAATCACACCACTAAACCTAGGAAAACGAGTCCAAATAAGTGTCGTGGGCCCACGCGGTGAAGCGCGAATGAGTGTGGTCGTGTGCTAGCAAATGGTGTCGCTTTCTACAATGTGCTATGAGGCTCGATATACACAAATCCAAGATATGACCCAAATATCGATTCGACGTGAATTAAGCGGCGAATATAAGTTCAAGCATGCATGAGAAGAGTAAGAATAGAAGCGTGTCATGCATCGGTGACTCCACAACTAGGGTTAAGGAAATCACGCCACTATAGCCTAGATACTAGCTAAAAAGTTCCTAAGCCAAGTGTTTTCGATAACGATGGGAGCTGAGATGATGTCGAGTAGAACACTCGGTGCAAATTCTCGCCTTCCCTTTATTCTCGGTAAGAAGGAAAACAAAATATTCACACGGAAATTTTTTTGGGTTTTGGGCATTTGTATTTTTTTTGGCCTTTTGGCTATACAAAATTTTTCTTTTTCTCTCTTTTTGGGTTTTTCTTTTCCTTTTTTCTATATATATTTTTTTTGGATTTTTGGGGTTTTGGCTATACACATGTGCACTCTCCCAAGTGGGAGAACGGTACACGACGAGGGGATTTGCACCAAGTAAAACAAAAAAGAATTCGAAATCTAAACACTCGGGCAAAGGAAACTATTCTCGCTAAATAGAGCATAGGCTAAATGGGTTATCCTAGTCCTTAGTTGTGGAATCCCGACGCATGCGAATTGAAATATACGATATAAATATAGCATGCATGTAGTAGAAACAAATACCGCATATTCAAATCGAAGCATGATAATCTAGGGGTCATTCCTGGACGGGTATATAAAGTAAAATCACAAGGTAGAAGCACACCAAATGCTAGTCAAGACACACGACTCACAAAAAGCTAAGTGGACACACGATGCGTGAAATGCAAGAAGACTCGAAATCCTAGGGTTAGTGAGTGTGATTATCGATGCAATGCTAGGTGTGTGTGACTTTGTGGTGATTCGTCATAGGATTCATCTCTAGGAGAAAGAGCTAAAAAGAAGAAAAGAAAAAATAAAAACACGATGAAAACGACACAAAAAACGAAAAAGAAGGACTCAAACGACGCACACAGTGCGACTCCCCCAAGCTGAAGTTTGCATTGCCCTCAATGCAATATGAGTGAGTACGGGAGGGCAATGAAAATGGGGGGAATACGCACTGACACAAAAAGAAATGAAAACGAGGAAAACACATAGACGAAACTGAAAAAGAAAGAAAGATCAGAATCAAAATCAAACAATACGAAAATAAAAATAAAAACACAAACACGACACGACACTCAAAAAATGAAATGAAAAACAAGCACACACACAAAAATGAGAAAAACAAACAAAACATGACATCACACCGAAATAGACGTCCCCCAAGCTAGACCAGATAGTGCTAGCGAAATGATATGATCGATAAAATGCAGAGATGTGCAAGGGGGAGTCAAAAATAAAAGAGGTGAATTTAGAAAGCAACACGCAAATAGTCCCCCCCGATAGAGATGAAGCAGGGCCCCGAAAAGACAGATGGGCACAAAAAATTGGGGGGGGGGGGTAAAGTGGAGAGAAAAATCAGGCAGGGGCACCACCCTCTGGGGGTGGTGACGGGGGCCTGCGCTGAGGACCAGGAGTCGTGGGGGTGGAACGTGGAGCTCGGAGACGTCGGGTGGGTCTTCACGGATGTGGCGAATGAAGCTTTGAAGAAACGGGAGGTCACGGTTGACGGACTCCTCGGTTATCTGACCACCCTGACCAGCTAAGAGGACCATGGCCGCGAATCGGTCGGCATGGTCATCGGTTTGGAATTGCATCCCATATTCGGGATCGTAAACGTGAGGTGGGGAAGTGGTGCGTGGTGTGGTAGATGGGTTGGAGGTGGTGGGCTGTGTGCGACGGGCACGACGGGTGGGCCTAGGGTTCGAAGAGCTGGCGTCGGCGGGTTTATCACGGCAGGGAGGCATTGTGCGGGTGTCGTGCGTGTGGGTGAGTATGCAAAAGTACAATGAATCAAAACAGACACGAAACACGACCAACGAGCAAATAGAATATTTGGGGTAAAAAATAAAAATCGAGCAAAGGAACGAGTTTACCCAAATGAGATGAAGGTAGTTGCTCGTTGACGCCCCGATGCTACTCGATTGGAGCACGCTGTGAAGCCGCAGCGATCTCTTCAGCAAGTTTCGAAATTGGGAGAAAACGGGTGGAGGCTAGGGTTTTGTGTGTTGGTGGAATCGAGGAGAATGGAGAGAAATCGATGGTGGATGGGTAGGGGGATGGGGGAAAAGGTGATTGAGGCTGATTGAAGGGATGAAAGAGGGCAGGCGCACGAGGGAGAGGTGAAACGGTGGATCCGGATTCGAAAATGGCGAGTGCTTGTCGAACGGGCGGTTTGGGGTATTTATAGGGTTTTAAGTCGAACCGATCGGGTGGCTTGTCACCCGATCGGTTGACGGTTAGGTCGAAATTCTTGCCGAAGAAATGCTACAGGCGAACCGGTCAGTTGACTTGTCATCCGATCGGTTGGCCGCCTCACTCATTTTCCCGAGAACTTAGGGCTGCTCACCCGGTCGCGTCAACCGATCGCGCTCGAACTCAACCGATCGGTTGATATTCCCCAAAAATTTCCGAGAGTTCTCCCCAGCTCACCTGGTCTGCCACCCGGTCTCTGCATTACTCAACCGATCGGGTCACTTGGGGACAGATCTCGGCATGTATCTGATTCATCCCAACCGATCGGGTGAGTTATTAACCGATCGGTTGGGGCTTGTTTCCTGCAAAAGCCAATAGATTTGTTTAAGTCCCCGAACGGATGCTCTCGCGGTTGATTTTATTTATAAAAATAAATAAAATAAAGTAAAAAATAACGCTAAAAATGGGGAAAAGTTTAGAACATGGGTTGCCTCCCATGAAGCGCACTTGTTTAACGTCGTTGGCTCGACACCCGCAAGAGATGCTCATGGTGGTTGATACGGGTGATGCCCGAAGTTCGACATCTCTTCCTCATTGGAGCTGAAGGCCCTTGGAGTAGTCAGCGGCTGGGGAAATACTTGCTCGACTACCCTCCCCTTGTTCTTGGGATCCGGGGGCTTTTCTTTTGTGTTGGCGCTTCCCGCCATCTTCTTTAGGATCCGGACCTCGTCTTTAGTGAGGTCCATGGGCTCTTTCCCCGTTCTCCTCACAGGAGGAGCCTTGGGGAACCCGGGAGGGGTCGTTCTCGCTGCACTCGCCTTCCCTGCAGCTTCTTTGTTCTTAGGGCCGTCTCCATCTTCTGAATCCCCTAAGTCATCGGGGGGGTTTTTCAGGAGAATCTCCCAGGAGCTCTCCTCAGCAGCTTTTTCCTCTTCTACCTCAAGCAAATTACACCGAGGGTCATCAGGGGGATCGGGGTGCTTCATGGATAACCCCAGATCAAACTCAACTTTCTCTCCGCTGACGTATAAAGAGAGTTTTCCGTTCTTCACATCTATTAAAACGCCAGCAGTGGCCATGAAGGGCCGTCCCAGGATAATGGGGGTGTGTGCGTCTTCAGGCATGTCCATGACTACAAAGTCCACGGGCACATGCACCCCTCTTACATTTACGGGGAGGTCATCCACAATTCCCACCGGATATTTGACCGACCGGTCAGCTAGTTGTAGGGTCATACCGGTGGGCTCCAAATCACCCATTCCTATCCTCCTATACATCGACAAGGGCATCAAACTAACACTCGCTCCTAGATCGACGAGTGCACGATGAATCTTCACTGCCCCGATCGTGCAAGGAATAGAGAAGCTCCCCGGGTCCTTGAGTTTCGGCGGATTTGCCCTCTGAATAAGAGCGCTACATTCCGCCGTCAGCACCACTTTCTCCTTTCTAGACCCTCTAGTCACCAAATCTTTCAGGAATTTTGCATAGGAGGGGATTGTTTCGATTGCTTCTAGGAAGGGGATTTGCAGGCTTAGGTCCTTGACCATGGCGAAGAACTTGCCATATTTCTCATCAATTTTTGCCTGAGCCAACCGTTGCGGAAATGGCACAGCTGGTTTGAACACTTTCGGGCTCCCTTCCTCCTTCTTCTTCTTCTCTTCTTCAGAGACTCCCTCCGGAGTCATAGGATTTGATGACGAAGCACCGGCGTCGTTTGATTTTTCTATCGGTCCCTCAACGACCAATGGTGCTTCCGGTTTGCTAGGGGGCGCTCTAGTAGGAATTTGTGTCCCGCTTCTCAGAACGATAGCGGACACATTTGCGTGCTCGTGCACGAGTGCCGATGTTTGGGTTGCTCCCCTCGGGTTCACCTCCGGTTGTGGCGGCAATTGGTTTTGTGACCTTGCAAGGTTCGCCACTTGTAACCCCAGCTGGGTTACTTGGTCCGTGAGGGTCCGCTGACCCATTTCCAGCTTTTGGTTGATCTTCTCCTGGTTGGTAATGTATTGAGTCAAGAGAGACTCAACCGGAGAGACGGCCCTCTGTTGGCCATACTGCTGCTGCTGCTGGAATGGCTGCTGATTCCTGGGGGCGTAAAATTGTTGCTGAGGTTGCTGCTGAAATGGTTGCTGCTGGACCTGACTCTGCTGCGGCCTAGCCAGCTGATAAGTTTGTTGCTGCGGCTGCTGAGGCGGTGAGGGCTGAAATGGCGGCCGGTAACTGAAGTTTGGGTGGTTGCGGTTGTTTGGAGAGTAGGCCGGGTTGGAATTGGTCCTTGGTGGATACGGCGCATTTCCCGTGGGGTTGTAAAATAATGCGCTCGCCTGATCCAACGGTGGTGAGATGTCACCACCGTCGAATTCCCCAAAGAATTCGGACTCTACCGCAGAAATTTGCTGTGTCTGTGTACCGACCCCACCGGCTCCTACCATTAGGGCGGAGATCTGGGTCGAAAGCAAGTCGAACTTGCTTGAAAGTTTGTCGACGTCCTCGACTCTATGTATACCCCAGGATCTTGGTGTGGCTCTCTCGTCACACCACCGCTCATTGTTGGATGCCATATTTTCCAGAATATGCCCGGCATCTTCCTCGCTCCTAGACATGAAGGAACCCCCAGCCGTGGCGTCCATAGAAGATTTCAGGTCATCCCTCAACCCATTGTAGAACAGATTAATAATCTGCCACTTCGGAAGCTCATGGTGAGGGCATCTTCTTTGCATTTCTTTATATCTCGTCCAAGCTTCATGCAAGGACTCGTGGCTGGCTTGGGAGAAGGAGGAGATCTCACTCCTCAACTTCATGGTCTTCCCCGGAGGAAAGAACTTCGTCAGAAAAGCGTTGGAGAGCTTCTCCCAGGTGTTGAAAGTGTTGGGGTCCTTCCCCCTTAGCCATTGCTTGGCTTTGTCTCGCAAAGAGAAGGGGAACAGCTTCAGACGGATAGCCTCTGTCGTGACACCATTACTCCGGAAGGTGTCACACTTCTCCAAGAAGGAGTCTAGGTGCTCGATCGGGCTCTCCATGGGTGCACCCGCAAACTGGTCCTGCTGGATCCATGTCACTAGAGACGGCTTCAGCTCAAAGCTTTGGGCCGCAATAGCTGGAAAACGGATGGCGGAAGTCGACTCGATGGATGGCATCGAGTACTCCAGCAGAGACTTGTGAGGTGGGGTGTTCTCCTCCATAGATTCGGGATCCTCTCTTCTTCGCTTCTCGGCGGCCAAACGCCTTAGGGTGGTGTTGATCTCTGGATCGAGGGGAATCAAGTCGTCAAGACTCCTTGAACTCCCCATTTACGGTATGGGCACGGTGTCGGTTTACCGCAAGTGCACGGTTAGTGTAGGGTGCGGGAATATCGAACTCAGGGAGGCGAGTTTGTGCTTGGGTCAGGTAGGACCTAAATCACCCCGAGGGGCGAGCTAGCCCGAATCGGTAAATGGTTGTCACCGAAAGGAAATAAAGGGTATTAACAACAAGAAAGAAAACCCGGGACTTTGGTTTCCAACCCGACGAGCGACTCTCGCCGATACGGCCTACGGGTATGGATAGCGATCGGGATTAGGGTCTAATGGTGAGACGTTGCCTCTGAAAGTGGTACCCGGCGTCCCATGGGCCCGATATTCCGGTCGGTGCCCAGGATGATACACCGGACTTCCCGGATTCGATCAGTGGGCACTCCCGTGTCCATTAACACTGATCGATCCCGGGAGCACTAAGCCCACAACGATAACTCCCAACGTCTCATCCTGCCGCTCCCGCGTGCTAGGATTCGACGTCTACGCTGTGGGTGTGAGCTATGGCTAGGGAGTCAACCGCCAAGTTTATTCCCCCTTGGCCCAACGGTCAAAGGCGGTCTTTTTCCCGCCGATGACAATGAAACACCCCGCGTAACCGTTAGAATCCTAATCCCTATCGATTTCCTAACACTATGGACGCATCGGGAAGAGCCCCCGAAGGGGTTTCCACCAAAATCCCAGATTTGGGAACTACTCACAAAAATCCATGAAAAAGCGATCTAAATAAAAATTAACCGTTAGAATTATAATCGGACAATTGCAATGCGGAAGTAATAGAGTAGATAAGACAATACTAAAATTTGAGAAAGATCTGAAAACTTACAAAAGAGTAACAATTACAGCCGTCACAAGGAGAGAAAACAGTAAAAAAATAGCAGCCCCCCGTTTCTGGAACCCTAGGGGTTCTATTTATAGACTTTCGCATCAACCGATCGGTTGACAAGTCAACCGATCGGTTGATCCGTTACAAAATAATAACAGAAAACGGCGAGCTATCACCCGATCACATGAACCGGTCGGGTGAGTTCTTGAGTGACCGGTTGGATCTTGGAGCAGTCAGGTGAATCGATCGGTTTGGCGCCCGTGTCTTCAGCTCTTCATCTTCAGCTATAGATGAACCGATCGGGTGAAAGTCACCCGATCGGTTGGCATTTTGCTCGAGAAAACAGAGAACAGACCCCCGCTGAACCGGTCTGTGAACCGGTCAGGTGGCTTCCTTATGAGTATGCGGCAGAGACCGGGTGGTGCATGCGTGCATCACCCGATCGGTTGGAGATGACCAACCGACCGGGTGAGGGGCTGAAAGATGTATTCTTTGGCGTTTGACCCCCTGGATCACGCGTGACTTCTCCCGTTGCTCCGGGGACTTGGGATATCATCATTAAACGTCCCCTACGTGGTCAATCCCCTGCAATCATGGATAAACAAAGAAAACTGAAAGAAAACGAGACAATACAAGAAAACGAGAAAATACAAGAAAACAAATAAAAGACGGCGGAAAAAACACGGAAAAACACAAAAGAAAACGTGCGTGAATATATGAAATATAAACGCACGTCAACAACCCCAGATCAAATTCAACTTTTTCTCCGCTGACGTTTAGAGAAAGTTTTCCGTTCTTCACATCAATCAAAACGCCAGCAGTGGCCATGAAAGGCCGTCCCAGGATGATGGGGGTGTGTGCGTCTTCAGGCATGTCCATGACTACGAAGTCCACTGGCACATGCACCCCTTTTACATTAACGGGGAGGTCATCTACAATCCCCACCGGATATTTGACCGACCGGTCAGCAAGTTGGAGGGTCATACCGGTGGGCTCTAGATCACCCATTCCTATACTTTTATACATCGACAAGGGCATCAAACTTACACTCGCTCCGAGATCGACGAGTGCACGATGAATCTTTACTGCCCCGATCGTGCAAGGAATTGAGAAGCTCTCCGGGTCTTTAAGTTTCGGCGGATTTGCCCTCTGGATGAGAGCGCTACACTCCACCGTCAACACTACTTTCTCTTTTCTAGACCCTCTAGTCACCAAATCTTTCAGGAATTTCGCATAGGAGGGGATTGTTTCGATTGCTTCTAGGAAGGGGATTTGCAAGCTCAGGTCCTTGACCATGGCGAAGAACTTGCCATATTTCTCGTCGATTTTGGCTTGAGCTAACCGTTGTGGAAATGGCACAACGGGTTTGAACACTTTCGGGCTCACTTCCTCGTTTTTCTTCTTCTCTTCTTCAGAGACTCCCTCCGGAGTCGTAGGATTTGATGACGAAGCACCGGCGTCGTTTGATTTTTCGATCGGTCGCTCAACGACCAACGGTGCTTCCAGTCTGTTAGGGGGCACTCTAGTAGGGATTTGCATGCTCGTGCACGAGTGCCGATGTTTGGGTTGCTCCCCTCGGGTTCACCTCCGGTTGTGGCGGCAATTGGTTTTGTGACCTTGAAAGGTTCGCCACTTGTAACCCCAGCTGGGTTACTTGGTCCGTGAGGGCCCGCTGACCCATTTCCAGCTTTTGATTGATCTTCTCCTGGTTGGTTATATATTGAGTCAAGAGAGACTCAACCGGAGAGACGGCCCTCTGTTGGCCATACTGCTGCTACTGCTGGATTGGCTGCTGATTCCTGGGGGCATAAAATTGTTGCTGAGGTTGCTGCTGATATTGTTGTTGCTGAATCTGACTCTGCTGCGGCCTAGCCGGTTGATATGTTTGTTGCTACGGCTGCTGAGGCGGCGAGGGCTGGAATGGTGGTCGGTAACCAAAATTAGGGTGGTTCCGGTTGTTTGGAGAGTAGGCATGGTTGGAATTGGTTCTTGGCGGATACGGCGCATTTCCCGTGGGGTTGTAAAATAGTGCGCTCGCCTGGTCCAACGGTGGTGAGACGTCACCACCGTCGAATTCCCCAAAGAATTCGGGTTCTACCGCTGAAATCTGCTGTATACCGGCCCCACCGGCTCCTATCATTAGTGCGGAGATCTGGGTCGAAAGCAAGTCGAACTTGCTTGAAAGTTTGTCGACGTCCTCGACTCTGTGTATACCCCCAGACCTGGGTGTGGCTCTCTCGTCACACCACCGCTCATTGTTGGATGCCATATTTTCCAGAATATGTCCGGCATCTTCCTCGCTCCTTGACATGAAGGAACCCCCAGCCGCGGCGTCCATAGAAGATTTCAGGTCATCTCTCAGCCCATTGTAGAACAGATTAATAATCTGCCACTTCGGAAGCTCATGGTGAGGGCATCTTTTTTGCATCTCCTTGTATCTCGTCCAAGTTTCATACAAGGACTCGTGGCTGGCCTGGGAGAAGGAGGAGATCTCACTCCTCAACTTCATGGTCTTCCTCGGAGGAAAGAACTTCGTCAGAAAAGCGTTGGAGAGCTTCTCCCATGTATTGAAAGTGTTGGGGTCCTTCCCCCTAAGCCATTGCTTGGCTTTGTCTCGCAACGAGAAGGGGAACAGCTTCAGACGGATCGCCTCAGTCGTGATACCATTAATCCTGAAGGTGTCACATTTCTCCAAGAAGAAGTCTAGATGCTCGATCGGGCTCTCCATGGGTGCACCTGCAAACTGATCCTGCTGGATCCATGTCACCAAGGACGGCTTTAGCTCAAAGCTTTGGGCCGCAATAGCTGGAGAACGGATGACGGAAGTGGACTCGATAGATGGCATCGAGTACTCCAACAGGGACTTGTGAGGCGGGGTGTTCTCCTCCATGGATTCGGGATCATCTCTTCTTCGCTTCTCGGCGGCCAAATGCCTAAGGGTGGCGTTAATCTATGGATCAACGGGAATCAAGTCGTCGAGACTTCTTGAACTCCTGCGTATGAAAAACAACAAACACCCGTGAAGCGACAAGTGGGAAAGAAACAGATAAAATAAGAAATAAAAATAAGAAAAATAAAAAGGAAAAAGGAGAATGCGAAAATTATCGCGAGGTAGGGATGGGAGCTAGACACTAGGTTTCAAGAGATCCTAAAATAACAAGCACGTTGCCTCCCCGGCAACGGCGCCATAAACTTGACGTGTGCCACGCTGGCGGTCGGCCGCGTGGCACGGGGGTTTAGAAATTTGTAACCGCAAGCGCACGGTGTTGTAGTGTGGCTTGGGGGTCGAACACAGGGAGGCTAGGATGCTTGTGTCAAGGAGGACCAAAATCACCCCGTGGGCGAGCTAGCCCGAATCGGTAAATGGTTGTCACGGAAAGGAATGAAGGGTATGAACAATAAGAAAGTAAACCCGGGACTTTGGTTTCCACTCCAACGAGCGACTCTCACCGATACGGCCTACGGGTGGGATAGCGATCGGAATTAGGGTCTAATGGTGAGACGTTGCCTCTGAAAGTGGTACTGGCATCCCATGGGCCCGATATTCCGGTCGGTGCCTAGGATGATACACCGGACATCCCAGATTCGATCAGTGGGCACTCCTGTGTCTATTAACACTGATCGATTTCGGGAGCACTAATCTTGCAACGATAACTCCCAACGTCTCATCCTGCCGCTCCCGCGTGCTAGGAGTCGGCGTCTACGCTAAGGGCGTGAGCTATGGCTAGGAAGTCAACCGCCAAGTTTATTCCCCCTTGGCCCAACGGTCAAAGGCGGTCTTTTTCTCGCCGATGACAATGAAACACCCCGCATAACCGTTAGAATCCCAAACCCTATCGATTGCCTAACCCTATGGACGCATCGGGAAGAGCCCCCGAAGGGGTTTCCGCCAAAATCCCAGATTTGGGAACTACTCACAAAAATTCATTAAAAAGCGATCTAAATGAAAATGAACCGTTGGAATCATAATCGGACGATTGGAATGCGGAAGTAATAGAGTAATTAAGACAATACTAAAATTTGAGAAAGATCCGAAAACTTACAAAAGAACAGTAATTACAGCCGTCACAATGGGAGAAAACAGTAAAAACTAGCAGCTCCCCCGTTTCTGGAACCCTAGGGGCTCTATTTATAGACTCTCGTATCACCCGATCGGTTGACAAGTCAACCGATCGGGTGATCCGTTACAAATAATAACAGAAAACGGCGAGCTTTCACCCGGTCATATGAACCGGTCGGGTGAGTTCTTGGAGTGACCGGTTGGATCTTGGCGCCATCGGGTGAAGTGATCGGTTGGGTGCACGTATCTTCAGCTCCTCAGCATCAGCTACAGATGAACCGATCGGGTGAGAGTCACCCGATCGGTTGGAATTTTACTCGAAAAGACAGAGAACAGGCCCCCACTGAACCGGCCTGTGAACCGGTCGGGTGACTTCCACTTGGGCTCCGGCTGAGACCAGGTGGTGCATGCGTGCATCACCCGATCGGTTGGAGATGGCCAACCGATCGGGTGAGGGGCTGAAAGATGTATTCTTTGACGTTTGACCCCCTGGATCATGCGTGACTCCTCCCGTTGCTCCGAGGACTTGAGATATCGTCGTTAAACGTCCCCTACGCGGCCAATCTCCTGCAAACATGGAGAAACAAAGAAAATTGAAAGAAAATGAGAAAATACGAGAAAACCAATAAAAGACGGCGGAAAACACGGAGAAACACAAAAGAAAACGTGCGTGAATATATGAAATATAAACGCACGTCACTTTTGCAACAAGGCGAGCTTTATATTTCTCGATGGAGCCATCAGCCTTATGCTTGATTTTGAGAACCCACTTGTTCCCAATGGCTCTACGTCCCTTAGGTAAATCAACCAAGTCCCAGACTTGGTTTGTTTTCATGGATTGAAGTTCTTCTTCCATCGCCGCTATCCATTTATCTTTAGCAGGGCATGTGACGGCCTGTTTGAAATTTGCAGGTTCGTGATCATCTTGTAGTAATGTCATGAATGTTTGAGGAAATTCATCCTCAAATCTCAGAGGTGTTAGCCTCGTTCGATTACTACGTCTTGCTTGAGTTTGATCACTCCCACTTGGAATGACATCACTCCCACTTGGAATAACATCACTCCCACTCGGAATAGGATTGGTATCGTTCGTATTATCCATAGGTGAAGTATGAGGGTCATTTTCCTCTTCACCAAGAATTCTTCCACTCGAACGTTCCGATCCTTCTTGATCCCAAGTCTCAAACAAGGATAAGTCTTGACTTATCTCACCCTGTCTTGGAAACTCGTTTTCCAAGAAGACAACATTCCTCGATTCGAATTCTATTAGACCCTCATTGTCCTCTTGACCGACTAAAACATATCCTTTGGAGTTTTCAGCGTATCGGATGAAGATACACTTCCTCCCACGTGGCCCAAGTTTGCCATATTTGTGAGAGGATAAATGTGCGTAAGAGGCACAACCCCAAGGTTTTAGAATGCTTAAGTCTGGAGTTCTATTGTTCCACAACTCATAAGGAGTAGAACTTACCGACTTCGAGGGTACACGGTTTAAGATGAATGATGCCGTCAATAATGCATCACCACAAAAGGTGATGGGCAAATTTACCTGAGACATCATTGATCGGACCATTTTCATCAATGTCCTATTTCTTCTTTCCGCAACACCGTTTTGTTGCGGAGTATAAGGCATAGTTATTTGATGAACTATTCCTTTTTCATCACAGAGTTCCTTAAAACTCGTTGATTGATATTCTCCACCCCGATCGGTTCGCAAGACCTTTATCTTGCGATCTAGTTGATTTTTCACTAAACTCATATAGTTTTTGAAGCAAGATAAAGCTTCATGTTTGTGGGAAATCAAATAAATGTGACCGAAACGGGTGAAGTCATCAATGAAGGTGATGAAATAGGACTTCCCGTGTCTTGTCTTAACATTCATTGGACCGCAAATGTCTGAATGGATAAGCTGTAATGGAACTTCGGCCCTTGTGCCAGTTCCAAACGGCTTGCGACAAGTTTTCCCTACAAGACAATGTTCGCAAGTTGACATTTCAACTTTTGAAACATTAGATAGCAAGCCACTTTTGGCAAGTCTATCCATTCTAGTTGGTCCAATGTGACCAAGTCTTGCATGCCAACAAATGATCTCAGATTCAGAATTAGAAGCATTTGTCAAATGGAAACTTTCATTAATAGAAGAAGAATCATCATACATAGTGTTTAAAACAATCAATCCATTACAAACATTACCCGACCCAACTAAAGAACTATTACAAACAAGGTCAACATTTTGTTCATAGAACCTCCATTCATAACCTAAAGACATTAACATGACCACGGATACGATATTCCTTCGAATATCTGGAGCAAAGAGGACGTCGTGCAATAATAGAGTCCGGCCGTTGTCGAGAACTAGCTTGCATGTTCCGACGCCCTTGACTTCAACACGAGTGTTGTTGCCGACGTATATCCACTTTTTTCCTTGAGTTATCCTTCGATACTCTATGAAGAACCTTCTGTCCTTCGCTACGTGGTCTGTGCCCCCTGAATCAATCAACCAAAAATAGTTAGATTCAGTAAGAAACATGGAACTCGAAACACATATGTAACTAGCGCTACAAGTTACCTTATCACTTCCATCCGTACACGTACGGGCGAAGTGACCGTACTTGTTGCACTTAAAGCACTTGATCTTATTCAAGTTTTTTCTTCTTTGAGTGCACATTCTTTTGCCACTTTTTGTTCTTAGTCTTCATTGAGGTTTCTGGTTCTTGCTTTCATTCGTTCATAAACCTTAAGCGTTTATCCTTCCGCTTCTTTCCTCCATGTGAGGAACTAGCGGCCATGTGCACTTCGGCACTAGGTTTTGCGGCTTGAATCCGCTCTTCCTCGAGTTCGAGGTGTTTGGATACATCTCTTAAAGTTTTAATGCACTCATTATGAGTGAGGTGCATTTTCATGTTATCCCAGCTATCTGGGAGTGAACGAATGACTGCTTGGATCTGCTGTTCGTCAGACAGCCTAAAACCCGCATCCTTCAATTCAGCTATGAGATTCGCCATGTGGCGGAGATGCTTTTTCATAGATTGATCTCGCCGCATTTTGTATGAATCAAATTGAATATTTAAGGAGCGGAGTTTGGTGACCGAAGTTCCACCAAACTTTATTTCTAGCCCAGACCATATGTCTTTGGCTAGGTCGAATTCCCGAAATAGACGCATTATGTCATTGTCCATTGCGGACAATAACGTAATACGTGCTATTTTGTTCTTTCGAGTCCAAGTCTCATAATCTTCTCGGTCCCTCTTGTGTTGGGCCGTATTGCCCAACTCAGGTTCTTCCATTACGTTTTGGAGTGTTTCAAGCACATCTTGCTCCTCCAAAACATATTGGATTTTTATTGACCAAAGTTTATAATTGTCGCCGTTGAGCTTCTCACCTTTGTTAAGCTCGGTGACAATGTTCTTAGAAGCGGTAGACATATTCGAATCAAAATACTGCAAAGAAAATGAAAAACACGATCAAAATTCTATGCATAAAGTTTCGATTCTTTAAACACTTGATAAGTTCCTTGGATAAGCTGAAATGTTACTCTAGAATCGAGAAGTTCACTACGTTCCCAACTACCATCTAGAAGTAACTTTCAAAGTATCCCTCTTACTTATCTCATGTAAAAAGAAATCAGAAATGATACCCGTATGGTACCAGCAGCGGAAAAATACTTTTGAAAAACATATCTTTCAAAATGGAATAGGTGAGAGTTTGCGCAAAGAATTTTAGCGCAACAATTGCCAAGCCACGAGACCTGTTCTACACACCCATGTGTTAGATAACCATGGCCGGATCGTGGTAGGACTTGGAATTCTAAATTGTGCTATCCCGATTAAGGACGGGACATAACCTATTTGCAAACATCTTTTTCAAAAAAATTTGAAATACATTGGCTAATCTCCGTAGAGTATAGCACAATTTCATAAGTACATTGGCTAATCTCCGTAGAGTAGAGCATAATGACATGGCTAATCTCACATGAAGTAGAGCACTACAGCTAATCTTCAAGGAGTAGAGCCCAAAAAAACTTTATAAAATAAGAGCAGACGACTGTCGTTAGCCCCGTATGGGCTAGTCGGCACATTCGTGTTTGACTAAGGCCTTTTGACATCCGTATGGGCTAGTCGGCAAGTTCGTGATCGACCAAGACCTTTTGCCGGATTGGTCGACCAAAACACCCAAATTGGTCGACCAAAAAATTGGTCTATATCACTCCCGGCCAGGGCCCCTGCCCTGGCCGAGGCTGGCCAAGGGCCGGCCAAGGGCCTCTGCCGTGGCCGGCCAGGGGTCCTGGCCCCTCGGCCAGGGCAGGCCCTGGCCGAGGCCGGCCAGAGCCGGCCAGAGGCCACTGGCCGCTCGGCCAGGGCCTCTGCCCTGGCAGAGACTGGCCAGGGCCGGCCCCTGGCCTGGCCTCGGCCAGGCCTGGCCTTGGCCACGGCCAGGGCCCCCTGGCTGTGGCCTTGGCCGGCCACTGCCGGCCTGGCCTTGGCCGGTCATGGCCAAGGCCATTTTGGCATTGGCCGGCCATGGCCCATATGGCCATGGCCGGCCATCCCCTTTGAATGGGGTTGCCGCACACCCCGCCGGAGGGGTGGCCGTGGTGGTTATTGGCCGTAGCCAAGCCCCTCCGCATGGGAAGGAGGGTGTGTTGCCTTCATAGCCCATTTGGCCATGGTGATCATGCACCAAAAGTCATCTTCTCCGATGTAGATAACTACCATCATCTTCCTCGAGGAAGCACCCGTTCGTCGATGAAGCACCCGTTCGTCGAGAAAGTAGTTATTCTCTAATGACCGTGTGCCAAAAATGAAAAATAACACACTTTTAAATTTCGTAAACTACACGCTCCACATGAAGAGAGTTCACATTCCCTATGAATGGAGACTCGACATCCATGAAGAGTGCGAGCTTGACGACGTGAACGGTCGGTTCTTCCCGTCACGGAGAGTTCCTGCCATATCCGTAATGACAGAAGACCCTAACGTGAAAAGAACAACCGCTGCGTTCTCTCCGTCATGAAGCGTTCCTACCATATCCGTAATGGTAGGATACCCATTCGTGAAAAAGACAACGCCTCATTCATCGGTTCGACGGGGCGGCGGTTTGACCGGGGCGAACCCGTATGGCTCCGATACCAATGTTGGAACCTGTCAAAACAGCGTTAGGATCGATAAATGAAGTTGAGACTTACGCTTGCGTATGCGGCACGGTAGTCTCGGAACTTCGCCTTTGGATTCGCCACGACGGATCGAGTCTTCTCACGAACGGAGTAAGGCTACTAAATCCACAATCTAAATCTCTACTTTTAGATTAAGAACTTGGATAAAGAGAGAGGAAGGATTTCGGCAGAGCTTCGCTAGAATGAAATGCAAGGCAAGAATACCATGCAAAAGTGTAAGGAAATGGCTAAGCCTTGGGTCTTATTTATAGCCCCCAAGGTAGTAATTTTAGGAGTAATTGTTCCTTTGGAACAATTTAACTAAAGTGTACCATCACACATGGCACATTATAAGCTTAAGTTGTACCATATGCATGGTACAATATAAGCTTAAGATATTCCCCCTTTATTAGCCATATGTCGCATGCACTTATGCACATATAATGCGACTTTCCCACTAATCTAGAGATCCTCTCCGCAAGGGAACAGATTACCTTTGCACACGACTTCGTGTACGCGACGTTCGAGGTCCGTATTCCCTCGTACATCCCCTACAAGGGTGTACAAACGTAATCCATAACCAACATTTGGGACGTAAAACGATGATATCATGTGTCCCCGGAGCAACGGGAGGAGTCACGCCTGATTCAGGGGGTCAAATGACGAAGATTGCATCTTTCAGCCCCTCACCCGGTCGGTGGTCATCTCTAACCGATCGGGTGATGCACGCGTGTATCGCCCGGACGCAGCTTGGAGCTCACGAGAAGTCGCCCGGTCGGTTCAGTGACCGGGTCAAAAGCTCAAAGTCTCTGGAAATTCGAAGCTGATTTCCAACCGATCGGGTGACCTTCACCCGATCGGTTCACCTGTAGCTGAATTTCAACAGCCAAGACTCGGAGCTCCAACTGATCTCCTCACCCGGTCCGCTCCAAGATCCAACCGGTCGGCACCAAGATCCAACCGACCGCACCAAGTTCCAACCGACCGGTTCATACTGACCGGGTGAAACCCCCGCATTGCGTTGTGATTTTGTGAAGCGGCTCACCCGACCGGTTGACTTATCAACCGATCGGGTGATGTCGTTTTCTATAAATAGAACCCTAGGTTTCCCAGATTCGGGAGTTGGTTATTTTTTTATTGTTTTCTTCATTTTGTGACGGCTGTAATTTCCCAGTTTTTGTAAGTTTTCGGATCTTTGTAAAACTTTAGTATTATCTTAATTGCTTTACTACCTTCGTATTCCTATTGTCTGATTATGATTTTAACGGTTCATTTTCGTTTAGATCGCTTTTTAATGAATATTTGTGAGTAGTTCCCAAATCTGGGATTTTGGCGGAAACCCCTTCGGGGGGCTCTTCCCGATGCATCCATATGGTTAGGAAATCGATAGGGATTAGGAATCTAACGGTTACGCGGGGTGTTTTATTGTCAGCAGCGGGAAAAAGACCGCCTTTGACCGTTGGGCCAAGGGGGAATAAACTTGGCGGTTGACTCCTTAGCCATAGCTCACGCCCTTAGCGTAGAAGCCGAATCCTAGCGCGCGGGAGCGGCAGTATGAGACGTTGGGAGTTATCGTTGCGAGCTTAGTGCTCCCGGAGTCGATCAGTGTTAATGGACACGGGAGTGCCCACTGATCGAACCCGGGAAGTCCGGCGTATCATCCTGGGCACCGACCGGAATATCGGGCCCATGGGATGCCGGTACCACTTTTAGAGACAACGTCTCACCATTAGACCCTAATTCCAATCGCCATCCTATCCGTAGGATGTATCGGCGAGAGTCGCTCGTTGGGGTGGAAACCAAAGTCCTGGGTTTTATTTTCCTATTGTCTATACCCTGCATTCCTTTACCGTGACAACCCATCATTCGATCTGGGCTAGCTCGCCCACGGGGTGATTTCGGTCCTCTTTGACACAAGCACATCCGAGCCTCCCTGTGTTCGACCCCCAAGCCACACTACAACACCGTGCGCTTACGGTTACAAATATCTAAACCCTCACGCGGGTCCCCCGGCCATTTGCGGCTCGCAAACCGGGGGCACGTCAAGTTTATGGCGCCGTTACCGGGGAGGCAACGTGCTTGTTATTTTAGGATCTCATGAACCCTAGTGTCTAGCTCTTATCCCTACCTCGCGATAATTTTCGCATTCTTCTTTTTTTCTTTTTATTTTCTCATTTTAATTTTTATTTCTTATCTTATCTGTTTCTTTCTCACTTGTCGCTTCACGGGTATTTGTTGTTTTTCATGCGCAGGAGTTCAAGAATTCTCGACGACTTGATCCCCGTTGACCCAGAGATAAACGCCACCCTTAGGCGTTTGGCCGCCGAGAAGCGAAGAAGAGAGGATCCTGAAGCCATGGGGGAGAACACCCCGCCTCACAAGTCCCTGCTGGAGTACTCGATGCCTTCCATCGAGTCCACGTCCGCCATCCGTCCTCCAGCTATTACGGCCCAAAGCTTCGAGCTTAAGCCATCTTTGGTGACGTGGATCCAGCAGGATCAGTTTTCGGGTGCACCCATGGAGAGCCCGATCGAGCATCTTGACTCCTTTTTGGAGAAATGTGACACCTTCTGGATTAACGGTGTCACAGCTGAGGCGATCCGACTGAAGCTGTTCCCCTTCTCCTTGCAAGATAAGGCCAAGCTGTGGCTTAGGGGGAAGGACCCCAACACATTCAACACCTGGGAGAAGCTCTCCAATGCTTTTCTGACGAAGTTCTTTCCTCCGGGGAAGACCATGAAGCTGAGGAGTGAGATCTCCTCCTTCTCCCAGGCTAGCCACGAGTCCTTGCATGAGGCTTGGACAAGATACAAGGAGATGCAGAGAAGATGTCCCCACCATGAGCTCCCCAAGTGGCAGATTATAAATCTGTTTTATAATGGGCTGAGGGACGATTAAAGTCTTCCATGGACGCCGCGGCTGGAGGGTCCTTCATGTCAAGAAGCGAAGAAGATGCCGGGCAAATTTTGGAAAATATGGCATCCAACAATGAATGTTGGTGTGACGAGAGAGCCACACCAAGGTCTGGGGGCATCCATAGAGTGGAAGACATCGACAAATTGTCAAGCAAGTTCGAATTGCTGTCAACCCAGATCTCCGCATTGATGGTAGGCGCCGGTGGTGCCGGTTCACAACAGATTACTGTGGTAGAATCTGAAGTTTTTGGAGAGTTCGACGGTGGTGACATCTCACCATCGTTGGATCAGGAGAGCGCATTGTTTTACAATCCTACGGGGAATGCGCCATTTCCACCACGAACCAACTCAAACCCAGCCTACTCTCCCAACAACCGGAATCATCCGAACCTCAGTTACCGGGCACCTTACCAATAGCCGGCTCAGCAACAACAGCAGACTTATCAGCTGGCTAGGCCCCAGCAACAGTTCCAGCAACAGCAGTTTCAGCAGCAACAACCACCACCACAGTATCAACAATACGCCCCTAAGAATCAGTAGCCTGCCCAGCAGCAATACGGCCAACTGAGGGCCATTTCTCCGGTTGAATCCCTCTTGACTCAATACATAGCCAACCAGGAGAAAATTAATTTGAAGCTAGAGATGGGACAAAGAGTGCTCACTGATCAGGTGACCCAGCTGGGGTTGCAAGTGGCGAACCTTCAGAGACCGCAGAATTTATTACCACCACAGCCTGAGGTGAATCCTAGGGGGGTAAATCGGACCTTGGCGCTCACACATGAGCATGAGAACGTGTCCGCCATCGTCTTGAGGAGCGGGACACGAATTCCTACTAGAGCGTTGCCCAAAGAACCGGAAGCACCACTGGCCGTTGAGCGGCCAATTGAAAAGGTTAATGACGACGTTGCCCCGTCGCCAAATTTTGTGGCTCCGGAGGGAACCCCCGAAGAAGAGAAGAAGAAAGAAGAAGGGAATTTGAAGGTATTCAAGCCCGTTGTGCCTTTCCCACAATGGCTTGCCAAGGCAAAAATCGATGAGAAGTATGGCAAATTCTTTGCCATGGTGAAAGATATGAGTTTACAAATCCCCTTCCTCGAGGCCATAGAGACGATCCCCTCCTATGCTAAATTCTTGAAAGACTTGGTGACACGGGGATCTAGAAAAGAAAAGGTCGTGTTAACGGCGGAGTGCAGCGCTCTCATTCAGCGTGCAAATCCACCCAAGCTCAAGGACCCCGGAAGTTTCTCCATCCCTTGCTCTATTAGGGAAGTGCAAATCCAGAGGGCGCTCGTCGATCTTGGTGCGAGCGTCAGCTTAATGCCCCTATCATTGTACAAGAGAATAGGGATGGGAGATTTAGAGCCCACCGGCATGACATTGCAACTTGCTGACCGTTCGTTCAAGTATCCGGTGGGAGTAGTGGATGACCTCCCCGTCGATGTGAAAGGGGTGCATGTACCAGTTTATTTTGTGGTGATGGACATGCCGGAAGACAAGCATACACCAATTATTCTTGGACGACCCTTTATGGTAACCGCCGGAGTGTTAATAGACGTAAAGAATGTGAAGCTTTCCCTGAATGTGGGCCAAGAAAGAGTCGAATTTGACTTAGGCTTGTCAATGAAGCATCCAAACCCCCCGGACGATCCTAGTATCAATGTGCTGGAGAATGAAGAAGATAGGGCTGTTAAAACGAGTGCCTGGGAAGTGCTCTCGAGGAACCCCCCCCGATAGCTTGGGGGACCTTGGAGAGCAAGTTGGCTCCCCTAAGAATGAAGTGGCTAATGAGGCGGTCACGCGACATGTGATCCCTCCTGGGTTTCCTAAGTCTCCTCCCACGAGGAGAAAAGGAAAAGAACCCATGGACCTCACCGGTGATGAGGTCCGGATCCTGAAAAAGATGGCAGTGGACGCCAATTTAAGGGAGAAGCCCCCGGATCCTGTCAACAAAGGGAGGGTAGTCGAGCAAATCTTTTTACAGCCGCCGACTACACCGATAGCCACAACCTCTGGAGCTGAAGAGATGCCGGATTTTGGGCATCACCCGTACCGCCCACCATGAAAATCATCAACGGGCGTCGAGCTAAACGACGTTAAACAAAAGCGCTCCATGGGTGGTAACCCATGTTCTAAACTTTTGCTTCGCTTTTTAGGATTTTTTTTCTACTTTATTTTTCTCTGTTTTTATAAATAAATCCAGCCGAAACAACTTCAGTGAAGAAACTTAGGCGATTTTTGGGTTTTTACAGAAAACAAGGCCTCAACCGATCAGGTGAGTTCCCACCCGATCGGTTGGGATGTATCAGCTTACGGCCGTGTCTGTCGCCAAATGAACCGACCGGGTGGAGAATGATGAGACCGGGTGATATAACCGGGTGACCTGGGGGAGACTCTCGGGAAAATTTCAGTATTAACGAACCGACCGGGTGATAGTATGCCAGACCGGTTGAGGGACCAGGTGAAAAACTCTGAGTTTTCAGGAAAATCTGTGGAGCGGCGAACCGATCGGTTGAGTTCTCAACCGATCGGGTCGCCTGTAGCGTTTCTTCAGCATCAAATTTTCGACCTAAGTTCAACCGATCTGGTGAAAACTCACCCGATCGGTTCGACTTAAAACCTATAGATACCCCTGACCCACCCGCTCACAAACCCTCGCCCGATCTCGTCGTTTCTCCGTCATTTCGCCTTCCTCCAAGCACCCGACTGCCAAAATCCCTCTCCCACAACCTCAAATCCTCCATTAGTCTCTCTCTCCACCTCCCCCTTGCATTTCTCCATCTCTTCCTCTCTCTCCCTCTCCTATTTCCTATTTTCTAACCCTAATTCCCAACACCCACATCCACCATCAAATTTTTTGATGAAGAAGAGTGCAGCGGCTCCACACTTCTCCAATTGCACGGCATTGGGTCATCTACAAGCGGGGAGATCTAATTGCTACGGGGTAACTTTGTTCCACTTCTCGAATTTCAATTTTTACCCTAATATTCGATTTGCTAGGTTTTCGTGTGTGTGCATGTTAATAGTATATTGCACCCATTTGCATCATCCACATACACATGGCCCGGGAGAGAGATAAAGGAAAAGGTATCTTGCGTGAGGAGGAACCGTCTCGTAAGAGACGTAAACAAACACGTCCTCCTCACCGCACACGTGAGCTTACACTTGCCCCTCCCGCACCTATCATTCCCCCTGTGGACCCCATGTTGGGCCCGCATGGATACATATTTAGGAACCAAGAGCAGAAAGACTTCTACCACTGACTTGACACTAGGGGGCATTTATCAACCAAGTTTGCCCACACCCAATCACTCGTCGACCTCGGTGTATTCACCGAAGTCGAGACTTTTTTTGCTAATCTAGGTTGGTTGGCCTTCCTTAATGCCTCTGCGGTATCTTACCCGTCACTCACCCTAGAATTCCTTTCCTCCCTCGTTTGTGAGTCGGGGTCGACTGTCACTTTTTGGGTGCGTAACCAACCCATCCGCACAAACCTAGACACCATCTGTGATATATTTGGTTTCCCTATTCTCGGGAATGACGCTATCCGTCACTACGGATATCCCCCGGAATTTGACGTCGATAATTTCTGGTTCCGCCTCACCATACTCCGCCGCTATCCCCGGGGTAAGGCCAAGGCCTCCTCCATCATCCATCCCATATTTCGTCTGGCCCATAGGATCATATCATCTGTATTTTTCCCGCGGGATGAGTCAGGCACCGTGACTATCCCCGATCTTTTTATTCTCTGGGCCATGACTTTCCCCTTTGTTCGTGATGATGATGGAGTTAGTTTCAGGGCCCCGGTTGTCCCTGTCCATGCTGGCGATTGGCTTGTTTACAAGCTTCTCGAGATTAGCAGGGCCGGGAAGGGCAAAATCTGCTGTGGGGGCATTATCACTATCATTGTTTCTTAACCCCCCGTTTAATATCCATATCCCCCGTGGTCTTCCCATCGCCGCAGGACCCTCACGTCTAGATCTTGACGTCCTGCTGCACATTCACATGATCAAGCCCCGCCCCGACGGTCGTTTCGAATTCAATTACGGCCATCCCCCTCGCCCCTACACTATTCTCCCCAACCCCGCTCGCATGACTGTGGCTATCGTGGCAGATTGGACTTTTCCGCCCGACCCTGAGTTCTTTGAGGGGTTGCACCTTCCTTTCCTTCCCCCTGACGCACGTAGACCTCCTTCCCCTGCCGCCAACTTAGGCGAGCAGGATATTCCTACGTCCCGGGGAGATATGGGGGCTGGCCCGAGTCGCCATGTTTCTGTTCCTGGCCCCATCACTTCTGAGCACCTCTTAGCGACCATTTCTGGCCTTGTCTCCTGTGCCGGCATGACCACCGCCGCCGGCACCACTTCCACCTTACCTGCCGGCACCACTTCTTCCTCACGTCAGTCCACATCCTTTGGTCGTCGTCAGGTCTCTGCCCGTCTTGGTCTTGAAAGGGAGGTCACTGCCCTCCGTGATCTCGCCATGTCCTCTGCCTCCTCGGACCCATCACCGTCGTCCTTTCTCACTCACCCACGTTTCGCACTTGAGAGGAACGTGGCCGCCATTCTTCGCCTTCTCACTCACATCCACGGACCACCTCCACCTTCACCACCTCGACGATCTTCTCCTCCACCCTCCCACACATCCCCACATCCATCACCTCCCCCACCACATTCTTCTCCTCCCTCATCTATTCCCATCCCGGTATCCACTTCCCCCCTCCCGACCACTTCCATCGCACCCACACTACCTCCTCCCTCCTCCTCCATCACTTCAGATGTGCGTCGGAGGAAATTACCGGTGCGCTCCAAATCTCTCCCACCACCACCCACTACCGTCATCATCACATCTTCTCCCCCCATTTCTATTCCTTTCACCACCGCCTTGATCGACGTCCTACCACCACCACCCACCTTCACCGACACTCCTCCCATCGTTCACACCACTGCTGCACCTATTCCTCCACCTCTTTCCCCACTTCTCCGCACACCCCCCGCCTCCCCCGACCACCCAGCCACACCCTCTTCCGAGGAGGGCGAGGATTCGCCTTCTCCTGATTTTTGATTTCACTTTGTTTTTTTTGACCCCCCCCGCATATTTCTGCACTTTCACGCTCATATTTCATTGCTAGCATTGTCATGTCTAGCTTGGGGGACGTCTATTTTAGTGTGTTGTCGTGTTTTGTTTTTTTTTCTTCTTTTTGTGTGGGTGCTTGTTTTTCCCCTTTTGAGTGTCGTGTCGTGTGCTTTTTGTCGTGCCGTGTGGTTTTATTTTGTTTTTCGCGTCGTGTGGTTTGATTTTGACTTTTCTTTATTTTTCAGTTTCGTATCTGTGTTTTCCTCATTTTTCATTTCTTTTTGTGTCGGTGCATATTCCCCCCCCCCATTTTCATTGCCCTCCCGTACTCACTCTTATTGCATTGAGGGCAATGCAAGATTCAGCTTGGGGGAGTCGCACTTTGTGCGTCATTTGAGTCTTTTCTTTTTCGTTTTTGTGTCGTTTTCATCGTGTTTTTCTTTTTCTTTTCTTCTTTTTATCTCTTTCTCCTAGAGATGAACCCTATGATGAATCGCCAAAAAAATCACACACACCTAGCACCTAGCATCACATTCACTAACCATAGGATTTCGAGTCCTCTTGCATTTCACGCATCGTGGGTCCACTTAGCTTTCTTGTGAGTCGTGTGTCGTGCCTAACCGTGTGGTGTGCTTTTACTTTGTGATTTTACTTTATATACCTGTCCAGGAATGACCCCTAGATTATCATGCTTCGATTTGAATATGCGGTATTTGTTTCCCATGTCTGCTTCTGCATGCTCTATATATATATATATATATATATATATATATATATATATATATATATATATATATATATCGTGTACTTCATTTCGCATGTGTCGGGATTCCACAATTAAGGACTAGGATAACCCATTTAGCCCATGCTCTATTTAGCGAGAATAGTTTCCTTTGCCCAAGTGTTTAGATTCCGACTTCTTTTTTTTTACTTGGTGCAAATCCCCTCGTCGTGTACCGTTCTCCCACTTGGGAGAGTACACATGTGTATAGCCAAAGACCCAAAAATCCAAAAAAAAAGAGAAAAGAAAAGAAAAACCCAAAAAGAAAAGAAAAGAAAAATTTTGTATAGCCCAAAATCCAAAAAAAAAATACAAATACCCAAAACCCAAAAATTTCAAGTGTGAATATTTTTCCTATCTACCGAGAATAAAGGGAAGGCGAGAATTTGCACCGAATGTCCTACTCCACATCATCTCAACCCCCATCGTTTTCAAAAACACTTGGCTTAGGAACTATTTAGCTATTATATAGGCTTTAGTGTGGTGATTTCCTTAACCATAGTTGTGGAGTCCCCGACGCATGATATGTTTCGATTCTCTCTATATTCTCATGCATGCTTGAACTACATATATTCACCTCCTTATTCAATTCGAATTGATATTTGGGTCATTTCCTGGGTTTGCGTATATCGATCTTTATTGCACGTCGTAGATAGCGACACCGACTACTATCGCACGGGCACACTCACTCGCGCTTCACCGCGTGGGCCCACGGCACTTATTTGGACTCGTATTCCTTGGTTTAGTGATGTGTTGGTGTTTGCTTGCTTGGTGTGTCATTTTTGATTTTGTTGGCCTTGACGGGCGATCTAGGATAAAGAGTTTTCTTTTTCTCTCTTTCTCTCTATTTTTCCCTCCGAGCTCCTACTCTCACTCGTCTTCCTCGAGGACGAGGAAGAGTTCAGCTTGGGGGATTTTGACGTGCGTTTATATTTCATATATTTACGCGCATTTTCTTCCGTGTTTTTCCGTATTTACCGCCGTCTTTTATTTGTTTTCTCGTGTTTTCTTGTATTTTCTTGTTTTCTTTCACTTTTCCGTATTTTTCGTGTTTTGCAGGAGTTTGCTGGCATTTGGGAAGTAAAACGATGATATCATGTGTCCTCGGAGCAACGGTAGGAGTCACGCGTGATTCAGGGGGTCAAACGACGAAGATTGCATCTTTCAGCCCCTCACCCGGTCGGTTGGTCATCTCCAACCGATTGGGTGATGCACGCGTGTATCGCCCGGACGCAGCTTGGAGCTCACGAGAAGTCGCCTGGTCGGTTCAGTGACCGGGTCAAAAGCTCAAAGTCTCTGGAAATTCAAAGCTGATTTCCAACCGATCGGGTGACCTTCACCCGATCGGGTGACCTTCACCCGATCGGTTCACCTGTAGCTGAATTTCAACAACCAATACTTGGAGCTCCAACCGATCTCCTCACCCAGTCCGCTCCAAGATCCAACCGGTCGGCACCAAGATCCAACCGACCGCACCAAGTTCCAACCGACCGGTTCATACTGACTGGGTGAAACCCCCACATTGCGCTGTGATTTTGTGAAGCGGCTCACCCGACCGGTTGACTTATCAACCGATGGGGTGATGTCGTTTTCTATAAATAGAACCCTAGGTTTCCCAGATTCGGGAGTTGGTTATTTTTTACTGTTTTCTTCATTTTGTGACGGCTGTAATTTCCCAGTTTTTGTAAGTTTTCGGATCTTTGTAAAACTTTAGTATTATCTTAATTGCTTTACTACCTTCGCATTCCTATTGTCTGATTATGATTTTAACGGTTCATTTTCGTTTAGATCGCTTTTTAATGAATATTTGTGAGTAGTTCCCAAATCTGGGATTTTGGCGGAAACCCCTTCGGGGGGCTCTTCCCGATGCATCCATAGGGTTAGGAAATCGATAGGGATTAGGAATCTAACGGTTACGCAAGGTGTTTTATTGTCATCGGTGGGAAAAAGACCGCCTTTGACCATTGGGCCAAGGGGGAATAAACTTGGCGGTTGACTCCCTAGCCATAGCTCACGCCCTTAGCGTATAAGCTGAATCCTAGCGCGCGGGAGCGGCAGGATGAGACGTTGGGAGTTATCGTTGCGAGCTTAGTGCTCCCGGAGTCGATCAGTGTTAATGGACACGGGAGTGCCCACTGATCGAACCCGGGAAGTCCGGCGTATCATCCTGGGCACCGACCGGAATATCGGGCCCATGGGATGCCGGTACCACTTTTAGAGGCAACGTCTCACCATTAGACCCTAATTCCGATCGCCATCCTACCCGTAGGATGTATCGGCGAGAGTCGCTCGTTGTGGTGGAAACCAACGTCCCGGGTTTTATTTTTATATTGTCTATACCATGCATTCCTTTACCGTGACAACCCATCATTCGATCTGGGCTAGCTCGCCCACGGGGTGATTTCGGTCCTCTTTGACACAAGCACATCCGAGCCTCCTTGTGTTCGACCTCCAAGCCACACTACAACACCGTGCGCTTGCAGTTACAAATATCTAAACCCTCACGCGGGTCCCCCGGCCATTTGCGGCTCGCAAACCGGGGGCACGTCAACTACACATCAAATCCCAAATTGATTGATTCAACCCAATCCCTAGCAAATTACAAATTTCCTAGTTGGTAGTGTCCTCATCCTAGCCAAATTTCAATTCAAATATCCTATCTATTGCCAACATGAAAACCCTAGGGATATCTATATAAGCCTTATCTTCAACCAAGCAAAGAGAGCACGACAAAAATAATAGATAGAGGCTCCACAATTTTGTAGTGCGGCAACAAATCAAAAAGTGCCAAACAATTGAGTCACGCAAATAATAGAGGAGGCTGTAAACAAAACCCTAGCCACAAAAATTTCTCAAGCCAAAAAAAAAACTTGTGCCTTCTTAAATCTGCAAGCCAAACAAAAATCACCCTCCACATTCACGTTATCCTCCAAGCAATCATCTTCACCATCTTCAAGTTGAGAGGAAGCTCCTACAACTCGAGGCAAAGCAACATCAAGCCATCCTCAAGCGGCAAGGGCACTAGACTCATCGGAGGTTGCCACCGCCGCTCAACGATTTACTGGGCGTGCCATAGACGCTGTCAGTATCATCACCATCTCTCAGAGAAGACGCAGTGGTCGTTGAGAGAAGCATCGCCGGAGTGTTTCGTCGCCAAAGAACAAACTGACGCCCCGCCGTCGACAAGCTGCTGTCCGCCTCGTCGTCGTGCAACCAAAGACAAAGACGGACATCACCGAAGCTACCGGAGATCTTGAGGCATCACTGCTACTCGCGTAGACATCGTCGCTACACGGAAGTCGTGCCACCGGAGTGATCCGTCATGGAGTTGCTCGGAGCAGTCGACAACGCTGTCGACGTCGTTTCATCGGAGGTGCTCATCCTGCCGCTCGGAGGAGTTGCCATTGCCGCTGGGAGTTGGAGAAGAAGCCATATCACCGAAGAAGCTGAGGGCGCTGCTGCCGGTTGTCACTGCTCGGAAACATCACGCCGCCGTCGTCCTCGCCCGGAGTCGCTGCCAAAGAAGTCGTCCTCCGCCGCTACACGAAGTCGTTGCCCGCCGTGATCTGAATGCCATTGTCGCTGCTGTGAGGCGTTCGAAGCTGCAGAAAAGTCTGCCGTCGTCGAGCAGTCGGAGTGCAGCAGTTGCCTGCATGCCCTAGCGCTGACGTGGGTGTTGTTGAGAGAATCAAAAATCAATCGGACGGTGGTGGTTGATGCGAGGGATTACAAACGAACGTGAATTGAAGCAACCGCTGAGATTGCTGCCTCGAAAAAATCAATGGCTGCGATTTGATCGCATGCGGAAAGAATTAAGCGAAGATTTGCGAATTACGTGCTGACGTGGCCGTGAATTATTTAAGGGTGATGCTCTACGCACAGACCGCAAATTAAAAGAATTGAACTGCTTTACTATGCACACCGACAGCCAATTTAAAAGGAGTTGCTGAGCAAACAGACCAGCCGGTTTATAAGGATTTGAACTGAATTGATTTACGCACAGACCAATGCATAACTTGACATCCAGGAGTCGGATTGAGACACCGTTTGCGTTAGATTGGAGCTGACGATGTGCTGATTGGACAGAGACGCCTACATGGACACGAACTGAGCATTTCTAACCCTTAAACTCTTTTATTCGTGTTTTAGTGTAACGTTCTCTGTAGGGGAAACTTTACATATTTTTGGTGACTATTTTGGGACTTGTCTAGTTGGGACTAGACAAGTGGGACCCAGCTAGTTTGGGACTAGCTGGTAGAAAGAGTTACTAGGATTGATAGTGAGAGAAAACACTGTGTGTGGGGTACTGAGAGCCTGGCGAGTGTAGAGACGTAGAGGGTGCTCTGAGCGTGCTCTAACTTGTGGTTTTGTACCTATTGCGCTATTCAATACTAGTTCTGCTTTGGGGGCTGGAGTAGGTCGTTGGGACGACCGAACCAGGGTAAATCTGCTGTGTACTCTGTGTCTGCTTTTTATTTACCTTGTTGCTGCTATAACTGCGTGTGCTTATTCGTGAGTTACACGAATTATTTTTATAAGCCTATTCACCCCCCCTCTAGGCTAGGATCCAGATCCAACAAAGTGGTATCAGAGCCAGTTTAGTAGATCTAGCCTAGTTTGACCATGGACCACATTGATAGTGCTTTTGCTGAGGGTCAGTCTATTTCCCGACCACCTAGATTTAATGGAGTAGACTATGCTTATTGGAAAAATCGTATGAGAATCTACTTGATTTCTATTGATTATAAAGCTTGGTAAATTGTTGAAAAAGGCTATAAATCACCTGTTATTAAAATTGAAAATACTGAGATGCTTAAACCTGATGATAAATGGGATGATAATGATTGGAAGCTTTATTCTCTTAATGCTAAAGCTATGAATGCTCTCATTTGTGCATTAGATAAATCTGAATTTAATCGTATCTCACATTGTCTAACTACGCAGGAAATATGGCATACTTTGGAGGTGACGCATGAGGGAACGTCACAGGTGAAGGAGTCTAGACTTGCACTTCTGAGCACGGAATACGAGGGATTTCGCATGCTACCATCATAGACCATATCAGAAATGTTTGCGAGGTTCACCAACATTGTCTACAAGTCTAGTTCGCTCGGTAAGCCATATTCTAGCCTTGAGCAGGTGAGAAAGACATTAAGAGCACTGTCAAGCTCTTTCAGGCCTAAAGTCACTGCCATCCAAGAATCGAAAGATCTGTCACAGATGAGGGTGGAGGACTTGATAGGTAATTTAATGTCCTACGAGCTTGAATTGCAAAATATTGATGAAAGGGAGAAACCTGAGGAAAAAGAAAAAGCTACCAAGCCACTTGCTCTGAAAGCTGACGAAAGTGAAGATGATGATGATGACATAGCGCTAATAGTCAAAAACTTCAAAAAGTATGTCCAGACCAAGCAAGGAAGAACAGAAATGGCACCCAGGTTTAATCGCTCTAACTTTTTTCAGTCTTCTAAGCAAACTTATGATCAGAATGCTACTAATAGAATGACTTGTTTTAAATGCAAGAAAAGAGGACATCGAATGAGGGATTGCCCACATGAGACAGCTCAGGTAGCTAAAGAAAAGGGAAAATCCAAGGTGCTAACTTGGGATATGGACAGCGAAGCTGAGAGTGAGGAGTAAGAACATGAAGCCCACTCATGCATGGTATTGATGGGATTACACGATGAGGTAATTTCTGGTAGCAAAACTGAACTCCTTACTCTTTGTAAAGAAATGCAAGATAAAATAGTAGAGCTTGAATCCACTATAGATGATTATCAAAATGAGAACTTTGAAATTCAACAATCAGAATATGAAATGTCTAAAGAGATTGAAAAACTCAAAATTGATATTGTTGCTCGTGACTCTACTATTGACACTTTGAAAAAGGAAAAGTCCAGTTTTAATGATGAAGCACCTTGTCTCTCTTGCCCTTCCTTGATGAATATTAGCATGCTTAAACTTGATTTGATTAAGCTCGAAACTGAAAAAGACTATGTGATTAGAGAGCTTTATGATAAATTCTGCATGTTGGATAATGATTTTAAAAGAAAAATGATTGAATTTGAAAAGAAGGAAGAGGAAAACAAGAGAGCTTTTATTAGTAAATGCACGATGCTTGTGGAAGAAAATAAACAATTAAAAACAAAAGTCTCTCACCTTGATGTGGTCATTAAGAAATTCTCTATGGGAAAACAATCGTTGAACACTATTTTAGAGAATCAATTATATGGCAATAATAGAAGAGGACTTGGTTTTGGTCTGAAAAACGTTGAAAAGCAAAAATTCAAGAAATTCCACAATGTACCCTATATTGCAAAGAACAAATATGCAAAGTGCTTTACTTGTGATAGTGTATGCCACACTTCATATTATTATAAATTTAGGAACACAAATATCAAGTTTAAACAAGTGTGGGTTCCTAAAACTATATTGGCTAACACTAGTGGACCTTGTTGGATTCCAAGGTCACACTTAACACCTTTCATGTAGGTGTGATGGAGTTTTGACGAGGAGCGCTAAATTCAATGTCCCATTCTTTTAGCTCCTTCGTCAAATAGCGACGAGAAGGTATAATTTTTATCCCTCTTTGCATTTCATTGCATACCTTCATAGATTTGTTTGTGTGCTTGATTTATTTTGAGTTGTGTGCTTGCTTGCATGATTTTTTAAATGTTTTTATTTCTAAAAAAAATGAAAAACCAAAAATCAAAAAAAAAATTGTGCTTATTGATTATCCTCATATGAATCTCCTAAGTGGTATTGTATGAATGATCAATCTATCCCCTGTAGAAGTTAATTCATTATTGTTGTAGCTACATGAACATGATGTTATTCTTTTTAGTAGCCATGACATGTCTCATAAGTTTTAAACTTGACTTCTACACTTACATTTGCACTTTCAAGATATTTGACTTTTTAGTACTTTTGGAGATTCTTTTGAAGAATAATGGAAAGTGAATGTAGGAATGATTAATTTCTGAAATTTTCTAAGGGATATGAAGTGCTTAGCCATGAATTAAAATTGAGCAAAAAAAATTGCAAATGAAAAAATATATGAAAATTGCTCCGTATGAAAAATGGATACACTTCATGGCTAATACACAACCCACGAGTATCCAACTTGTGCTAAATGGGTAATCGTTAGCGTTGGTGTATATAACTTGTCAAGCAATGCCACCACGCATTTAAAAGTCCTTTTAGGCCATGTTTCGGGGTTCGGTGACTTGAACTCATCTTTGATGAGGTGGGAAAAATCAATCCTAGTGATATTCATGAAAATTGGAAAATGTGGATTGATTTGGTTGATTTTCTGAAATTGAATCTCCTTAGTACTTTATTGTTTATATCATTACACTTACACAAAGGTGGAGAAGTCTTGTTATAAAATTCCATGAGCTTGAATTGTCTATTCCTTGGAAAAATCTTGCAAATTTCACGCTACATTTAATAATGGTTTATTTTTGCATGGAATATTTTTGTGACTTCATTAATCCACTTTTGGTGATTACAAAGGGGGAGAAAGAAAAGAAAGATTTGTCGGTATTATTTGCTGAATGGGGAGCATGACTGTTGAAGGGGGAGCATGAATAATATATGTTGAAGGGGGAGCTTGAGAGAAGGGGGAGCATGCTAGTATATTTATTATTTGTTGTGCATGCTATGTAATGCTTGAATGGCTCATCCATACATCATATTCCATTACACCCTTCAACACACTTCACACACCCATACTTATTGCTCAAATCTTTTATGGGTTTGTCATCACCAAAAGGGGGAGATTGTTGGGAGCAACGATCTAGGATCTTGGTTTGATGATGAAAAACGTGTCGTTATATCTAACGTGTGTGCTTACTGTGTTTCAGGCTTGGCGAAACAATATATTTTCACTATTTGGCGGAATTGCTATTAGTATAGCATATTGGGAGAAAGGGAGTGTGTGCACAAAGAAGTTTGACTTGGTCAATGGAGAGCAAAGTTGGACTTGGTCAAATTGGTGATTGGATCAATTCAAATCTTGTTGAACTACACATCAAATCACAAATTGATTGATTCAACCCAATCCCTAGCCAATTACAAATATCCTAGTTGGTAGTGTCCTCATCCTAGCCAAACTTATTCCTAGCCATATTTCAATTCAAATATCCTATCTATTGCCAACATGAAAACCCTAGGGATATCTATATAAGCCTCATCTTCAACCAAGCAAAGAGAGCACAACAAAAATAATAGATAGAGGCTCCACAATTTTGTAGTGCGGCAACAAATCAAAAAGTGCCAAACAATTGAGTCACGTAAATAATAGAGGCGGCTGTAAACAAAACCCTAGCCACAAAAATTTCTCAAGCTAAAAAAACAACTTGTGCCTTCTTAAATATGCAAGCCAAACAAAAATCACCCTCCACATTCATGTTATCCTCCAAGCAATCATCTTCACCATCTTCAAGTCGAGAGGAAGCTCCTACAACTCGAGGCAAAGCAACATCAAGCCATCCTCAAGTGGCAAGGGCACTAGACTCATCGGAGGTCGCCACCCCCGCTCAACGATTTACTGGGCGTGCCATAGACACTGTCAACATCATCACCATCTCTCAGAGAAGACGCCGTGGTCGTTGAGAGAAGCATCACCGGAGTGTTTCGTCGCCAAAGAACAAACTGACGCCCCGCCGTCGACAAGCTGTTGTCCGCCTCGTCGTCGTGCAACCAAAGACGAAGACGGACCTCACCGAAGCTACCGGAGATCTTGAGGCATCACTGCTGCTCGCGTAGACATCGCCGCTACACGGAAGTCGTGCCACTGGAGTGATCTTCCGTGGAGTTGCTCGGAGCAGTCGACAATGCTGTCGACGTCGTTTCATCGGAGGTGCTCATCCCGCCGCTCGGAGGAGTTGCCATTGCCGCTGGGAGTTGGAGAAGAAGCCATATCACCGGAGAAGCTGAGGGCACTGCTGCCGTCTGTCACTACTCGGAAACATCACGCCGCCATCGTCCCCGCCCGGAGTCGCTGCCAAAGAAGTCGTCCTCCACCGCTGCACGAAGCCGTTGCCCACCGTGATCGGAATGCCATTGCCGTTGTTGTGAGGCATTCGAAGCTGTAGAAAAGTCCGCCGTCGTCGAGCAGTCGGAGCGCAGCAGTTGCCTGCATGCCCTAGCGCTGACGTGGGTGTTGTTGAGAGAATCAAAAATCAATCGGACGGTGGTGGTTGATGCGAGGGATTACAAACGAACGTGAATTGAAGCAACCGCTGAGATTGCTGCCTCGAAAGAATCAACGGCTGCGATTTGATCGCATGCGGAAAGAAATAAGCGGAGATTTGCGAATTGCGTGCTGACGTGGCCGTGAATTATTTAAGGGTGCTGCTCTACGCACAGACCGTGAATTAAAAGAATTGAACTGCTTTACTATGCACACCGACAGTCAATTTAAAAGGAGTTGCTAAGCACACAGACTAGCCAGTTTATAAGGATTTGAACTGAATTGCTTTACGCACAGACCAGTGCATAACTTGACATCCAGGAGTCGGATTGAGACACCGTTTGCGTCAGATTGGAGCTGACGATGTGCTGATTGGACAGAGACGCCTACATGGACATGAACTGAGCATTTCTAACCCTTAAACTCTTTTATTTGTGTTTTAGTGTAACGTTCTCTGTAGGGAAAACTTTACATATTTTTGGTGACTATTTTGGGACTTGTCTAGTTGGGACTAGACAAGTGGGACCCAGCTAGTTTGGGACTAGCTGGTAGAAAGCGTTACTAGGATTGATAGTGAGAGAAAACACTGTGTGTGTGGTGGTACTGAGAGCCTGGCGAGTGTAGAGACGTAGAGGGTGCTCTGAGCGTGCTCTACCTTGTGGTTTTGTACCTATTGCGCTATTCAATACTAGTTCTGCTTTGGGGGCTGGAGTAGGTCGTTGGGACGACCGAACCAGGGTAAATCTGATGTGTACTCTGTGTCTGCTCTTTATTTACCCTGTTGCTGCTATAACTGCGTGTGCTTATTCTTGAGTTACACGAATTATTTTTATAAGCCTATTCACCCCCCTCTAGGCTAGGATCCAGATCCAACAGACCCTAATTCCGATCGCTATCCTATCCGTAGGCCGTATCGGTGAGAATCGCACGATAGGGTGGAAACCGAAGTCCCGGGTTTTCCCTTTATATTGTTTATCCCTCGCATTCTATTTTTCGTGACAACCCATCATCCGATTCGGGCTAGCTCGCCCATTGGGTGAATTTGATCCTTCTTGACACAAGCACATCCACGCCTCCCTGAGTTCGACCCCCAAGCCACACTACAAAACCGTGCGCTTGCGGTTACAAATATTTAAATCTCAAGCCCCCAATTATACATTGCACACATCCGACGCGCAAAGCTGGGGGACGTCACACCCCTACAGCTATCCTTACCGCATCTCACTTTCCAAACCCAAAAAGAAATATATAGCTTCTAAATAAAATGAAATGAAAAAAAAAAGTTAAGCGAAAAAAAGAAGAAAGAAAAGAAGAAAGAAAAGAAATAAATAAAATCATTTTGTATCCTTTTATTAGAAGCTATCACATATACTGGGAAAAAGACAAAAAAATTCCATATCCTACTCCTAGATGCGATGCCTCAAGCTAAGCTTGGGGGGGTGAACCAACTGATCATATGAGTGAGTATGACATTAGAGTGTAGACGGTGCATAACTGGGAGACTTGATAATACTTAAACTTTATGAAACACTTTAGTATTTGGAGATTTTTCGTGACTTGAAATGAATAATTGAATAGCATGATTCTTTCCATTCTCTACTGCATGCTGCGTGATTTCTATATGCTCCATGTGTATCTTTGATCGAAAAGTGCATTGCCAACTCCTTTTATACTAGACTCTATGGACTGCATGGGATTGATATGAGTTGATGGCATTATTTTAGTAGATCCCTATCTTTTGTCTATATTGCATGCTAGACATATGATCTGTAAAACTTGAAAGTACCAATAGCATGTATTTTTACTATTCGGAGCATCGTGATATACTACTTAGGCCTGAGATCTGATTGAACAACCTTAGCACCCTCCATCCGTTTCCATTCTCTTTTACTCTTATTTCTATTTGTTTTTGGTTTTTCTTCCAGCATACCTAGTATTCGTATTCCTCGAGGACGAGTAAGAGGTAAGCTTGGGGGATTTTGATGTGTCTATATTTTACACCTTTTTCATAGCATCATGACATCACATTTCACAACATTTTCGCACCTAAATCCCGTATTTTCCTACGAAATCGCATTTCTAACGTTAAATTCGAGTTTCGTAGTGTTTTATGTATTTTCAGGGATTTTGGAGCGATTTGAGACCCGATCTGGGTATGGACACATCTGACACGCCCGTGAGCTCCTTGGCGAAGCTCTACAGGAGTTTGCCAAGTTTTGGGATCTATGGGAGGAGTGGAGGAGAGAGCAAGAGGAGAGGAGAAGCTTCAGAAGCTTCAGGAACAATTTTCCCAGTCGACTCGACCGAGCAGAGCAGCTGCTCGGTCGAGCAGATGCAAATGAAGAAGAAGAAGCTGATACGCGGGTTGCTCGGACCGAGCACCTATGTGCTCAGTCGAGCAGCGCCAACCTTTCGAAGCTGAGGCAGCCTCCTACACGGCCCGATCAGCTCCTTTAGTGACCGAGTCAGCTATCTGCTCGACCGAGCAGAGCTGACTTGGGCCGAGCAGACAGAGTGATGATTTTTGGAGGAGCGCGATTTACTGTCATGCTCGGTCGAGCACTACAGCTGCTCGGACTGAGCAGCCGACCGAGTAACCCACTGCTCGATCGATTCACTGACTCGGTCGACGATGCTGAAGGCCATTTTTAGAAAGTTTTCGAGCCGTCTGTTGTGCGCTGGAGTGAGTGAAGATGGGATCTGCGACAGCATTTCAAGAGAGTCGATTCATTGTGAGTTTTGGAATTAATTTTGGGAGAGAAGATTAGAGAGAAATACTTGTTAGATCTAGATTAAACTCTGGAAGATTATTGGATTGAATTTCTTGGAAGTTTATTTGGTATTCTCGCGTTTGGGAATTTTGGTTTTTCTTTGGATCTATTGCTCGCTGTTTTTCTTCATCTCTGGCACGTAAGTTTCTCGATCTTTATTCTATCGATTTGATATAATGTTTTCTCTCTCAAATATTGTATTTTTATTCGTCAATATCGTCATGAGTGAGTAGTCTCTTCTAGGGTTGATGGGTTAACCCTAAGACCCTAGGGGGAGATGTAGATCCGAATCCTTAGGTTGAATTGGGAATAAAGGGGAGTATTTCGGTCGATCCTACCGAATCCCTAGGATAACCCATACTGAGATCATGCCTATGGTCTGTGGAATTGATGTGCTTAAGGGGTATCCTTAGGATTCGAATAGAGAAATCCGTGGATCCAACTAAGGCTCGTGACCATGCCCGGCTCGTGCCTTGAGGGGATCCACCGACGAACTATATCGCTACGTTGACGTCTACCGCTATTGCGTCAACAAGAGCCACCGAACTACCTCGCGATTCTAACCCACGAGAGTGGTACGAATCGGGAGATTAATCCCCTAACCCTAATGCAACGTAAGGATCCTATTCCAACGTCGATCCCCAATGGTTTTAGTGCTGATTCCTAATACCCTAGTCCCTTTTATTATTGAATCAACGATACCACAACCAATTCTCAACCCGACAGCTATCTCACTTCGAGATATAAAAGTGAGCTGAGAATTCAAATACACTGTCACCGTCCATGTGGGATCCGACATACTTTATACTATAATTTGACACCATCCGCTTGCAGATAGAGCCCAGAATTGACACCTAGGGGCCATACCACGCCTGGCGACTGTGACACCGCCGGGTGGAATCTAGGTGTAGGTTTCGGGTGCGTCAGTGCTCGGCCGAGTGGCCTGTTTCTGGAGTCATATTTTCTCCTCCTTGCCTCCTCGTCGATTCTATCGAACTTCTTCTTCTTCTGCTCATCCTCTAGCACTACTAGCTCCTCGATAGGGTCATAGGCGATGCTCCAACATGTGTGCAAGTCCCTTGATCTTATTTATGCTCCTGATCGCTCCATATTTCCTGAAATCCGACAAAAACAAGAAATAGTGAAAAGCAATGCGATATCGTCGAAAATCGTGAAAAACGTGATATGTGCGATTAAAATGATATGCAAACATGCAGAAAAAAGGTGTAAAATAAGGAGCGATCAAAATCCCCCAAGCTTACTTCTTACTCGTCCTCGAGGAAGATAAGTAAAAAGGCGAACCCGGTGGATAAAAAATAAGGAAAAATGAAAAGGAAGATAGAATAGAAAACGAAAAGGGAGGTGCCAGATCATTTTCTCCGGACATAGAGTTGCTTACTCAAATAGTGCACGGTGAACAAAAACATGCCAAAGATTTTTACCTCGATATCATATCATATATGAGTGCATTCGATATAGAAACCAAGAACGTCAAAACGATATGAAATATGAAATCATTCTAGAATTAGCATCGTCTGAGGCATTCAAAGTAGTATACGTAATCACAGATTGCACACTTTTCAATTGATCGCTTTTTACTTGGAGTATAAGAGGTATCACACATCTTAAACCAATAAGAAAAGAAAGAGATGGTATTCATGAAATGCATGCCAAATTTCAGTTCATAGACTTTGTAATACTCTAAGTGATCTCCCTAAGTATCAAAAATTACCTAGCTTAGGTCGTCATGCACATATGGGTGGTCACTCTATCACACATCATTGGATCCCCTTCCCCAAGCTTATCTGTAAACGCGGTGGCATCAAACAGAACAATATGGCTTTCTCCCATTTTTGAAGCTCCAAGGAAAAAAATAAAAATAAAAAATAAAAGAAGAGAGAAAGAAAGAAAGAGAGAAAGAAATGGGATCGTGTATGTACAAATGAACTTCTTTATGTTTTTTTTTCATAATCCAATATACTGATAACAATCCCAAATCAAAGATGGAAAGATAAGCATGTTTATATCTTTTTTATTTTGATTTTTGGGAATGGAGCTTGGATTTTATAGCACAAGGAAGATGCCAATGTAAGATTTGCCAAGGGGAGATTCACCAATGGTTCTAAGTATAGAAATGATGTTCAAGATATGTGGAGAAAGAAAAGTATGCAATACTCAGATCACTCTTTTGTATGTGCACAACAACTTTTAGCATGGTAATGTCATCTACTCAGTTTAATTTCATAAAGTAAACTAATCCAGTCATGTCAAAAAGGCATACATTCAATCAACCGGGAAGTCGAGCATACAATTTCATGCAAATAGAAGTGATAGCAGACAACAAAGCAGTACTCCATGTTTAGGCAATCAATGTGTGAAGCTTGGTGTGTTTTCTATGAAAAGTATACGATATAAATCTTCAGACTCAGCTAATACTAGAATTACATTCACAATCATATAATAGATGGAGGTTACTATTCTCAAATATATGGCAATGTATAGCATATGATATCTGAAATAAAAACGATGGCATGGCAAGAGAATATGCATATAAGAGCAAGCTAACTCCAAGTCATCGTCATCATAGTGAATTCATTTCTAGCAAAAAGGACAAAAGAAATAAGGATAAAAGAAAAATAAGAACTACTATACAAATGCAACACACACACAAAAATAAGAAAACGTGATGCATGAGGAAAAATATGAAAAAGTGGGTGAAAATAAGTGGAAAATAAAGAAAGGTAGGAAAAATGAAGATATGAATGAAGAAAATGAAAAGTCCGTGAGACACTCACTCCCCCAAGTTAAACTGTACAATGTCCTCAATGTGCTAAGTATGGCACAAGGAGAGATATGATAGGGGTGGGAAGGTGAGGATGCATGCATGATAAAGGATGAAAATGAAAGAAAATGGGATGGATATGCGAGTGATGAGTGCACGGATCAAGTGGGGTGCAATATAAGGGTCCCAGAAATACCTCCTCTCTTCCAAAAAGCTATAAACTAATCTCAGCAAAAGTGACCAAAATGTGTGGGGAGAGGGGGTGCAAAATCAGCAGCTAATATAATATCAATCTCAGCAGCGGTAAAAAATATGAGGGGCAACAAGTGTGTGCCTAAGCAGGTGGTGGTGGGTCACCGGCACCTCCCTGTAGTGGGGGAGGGGGTGGTGGTGGCTGCTGTGAAATGGGACGGGCAGCGGCAGGTGGAGGCTGTGGCAGGTGCACAAGAATCTGGTTCAGGGTGACCTGAATACCAGGGAGTAGGGCGACGCGGGACTGCACAGAGCTAACGGTGGTGGTGAGAGCCCGAAAATCTCCTCTGAGCCCACTGACGGCCCCCTCTAAAGCACGGAGGTACTGAACAAGGGAGTCGGGAGAGGGGGGAGAGGGTTGCACTGGTGGAGGTCGGGGCTGACGCACACGGCCACCGTAGACAAGTGGGGCCACTACTGGTGAGGGTGTGGTGATGTGCTCGCTAAAAGATGCTCAGCCTCTGTGGGAGGCCGAGACTAGGAATGCTCTCCATCGCCATGGTCGTCCTCCATTCATGTGGTCTCCTATTCTCCTTCTCCTAAAATGAAAAATGTTGCCCATTGTCAAGTTTTTCTTCGACACTTGACTCTAAACACTAATATAACTCTAAACAAAAAATGAGAAGAAAATTCAACTAAAAAGTGAGATAGAACCGTCGGGTTGCCTCCTGACAAGCGCTCGTTTAAGGTCTTAAGCTCGACCCCTTATGGTTCGCGGTTAAAGCTCGACGTTTGGCGCGTGGGTGATGCGCGTGTCAAACTTGTCGGGAAGGCCGCTTGGGTTCAGTTGTTGATTCTCTTAGGCATTCCTCGGCTCCCCTTCATCGTGGGTAGTAGTGGGGGGTGAGTCCCCCAAGCTTGAGCTTTCGACGTTCTTTTTCTTGGCCGGCGGCGAAGATTTGTTGACCAGTGGCGCTTTCTTCATGTGCTTCACCATAGAGAGCTTGCATAGCTCTCTAATCTTAACAACATCAGCGTCGTCATTTTCCTCATCCGTAAGAGGATCTGGCGGGTCTCCCATCATATCGTCATTTTTGGTAAGTTGGCCCTCTTCGTGGCCATCATCGTGCTTAGCCCCAATGGCAAATGGCATGGCGTCGTTAATCACCTTTTCAAGTAAGTACGATAGATCTTGGGACCAACCCTTAATTAGTTATATGCTATTCACTTCCCCGGTGGGGGCTCCCTCTGAATAATGCTTGAGCCTTTGTCCATTTACCTTAAACGTGCCACCGTCTTTTTCCTCTATCTCAAAGGCCCCTCCCGGTTGTATGTGCCGAATGGTGAAAGGTCCCGACCATTGTGACCTTAGCTTTCTGGGAAAGAGCTGAAGTCTAGAGTTAAATAATAGGACCTTGTCTCCGACCTTGAAATCCGTCACGGTGATGCGGGCGTCATGGAGAATTCTAGTCCTTTCCTTGTAAATTCTAGATCTCTCGTAAGCATCCCGTCTAATCTCGTCAAGCTCATTGATATCTAGAAGTCGCCGCAACACCGCACTCTTGTAGTCGTAATTTAAAGTCTTGATTGTCCAATAGGCGCGGTGTTCCAACTCTACCAGCAAATGGCATGCTTTCCCATAAACTAACTGATATGGGGTGGTGCCAATGGGGGTTCGAAAGGCTGTGCGATATGCCCACAGTGCATCATTCAATTTCATGGACCAATCCTTCCTAGATCTATCGACCGTCTTTTCTTGAATCTGTTTGATTTCCTGATTTGACGCTTCCACTTGTCCATTCGTTTGAGGGTGGTATGCCATCCCGATTCTATGATCACCACATACTTCTTTAGCATGGCTTCGAACGTGCTTTTATGAAATGGCTTTCTCTGTTGCTTATCAATGTTCGTGGCACTCTAATGTGCGGGAATATGTTTTGCTTGAAAAATTTGGATACCACTCTCGCATCATTGGTTGGGGTTGCGACGGCCTCTACCCATTTTGAGACGTAGTCAACGGCCAATAGAATATACTTGTTTCCTTTGCCTGATGGAAAAGGCCCCATGAAATCCACTCCCCAATAGTCAAATAGTTCAATTTCCAAAATAGGCTTCATCGGCATCTCATTCTGTTTGGATATGTTTCCTGTCCGTTGGCATCTATCGCACTACTTGACGAAGCCATGTGTGTCCTTGAACATTAACCGGCGCCCCGTTTACGGTATGGGCGCGGTGTCATTTTACCGCAAGTGCACGGTTAGTGTAGGGTGCGGGTTTATCGAACTCAGGGAGGTGGATGGCTTGAGTGGCTACTAGCCTCGCCTAGGTTGCGTGCTAGCTACGCGGATGATATGGGTGAAGTGTAGAAATATAGAGAAGAAACAAAAAGACACGAAATGAATCCCCGCAAACACGGGCTAGAGCACTCATGACACTTGGCATTTGACTTGACCCAGGGTGAGACATTGCCCCAAAAGGTGGTACCTAGCGTCCATGGCCCGATATTCCGGTCGGTGCCAAGCACGCTAGGCCTACCCGGTTCCGGACGGTGGGCATTCCCATGTCCATTAACACCTTCTGCAACCGGGAGCATTAAGGCCACAATGATATCTCCCAACACTTTGTCCAAGCCGTTCCCACGCGCGAGGACTCCATGTCTTCACTAGGGGCGTGAGCTATGGCTAGGGAGTCAACCGCCAAGTTTATTCCCCCTTGGCCCGACGGTCAGAGGCGGTCTTTCTCCCGCCAATGCCAATGAAACACCTACGCGTAACCCTAATGGCCAAATAGGTCAAATGTGATTTCTAGCAATACATCGAAGCGGATCTTGACAGGACAAGCACCGGACCCCAATCCCCAACACATCTAGTGTGTTGCCATACGAATTGGACCCAGATTGCTAGAAATCCCCATTGACGCATTTCATCGAACACATGCCATGCAACCAAGTCAAATGAAACAACCAAGCATCAATCCTACCCTAACCCGTATTAGGGTTCATCAATACTACTCCATGATGAAAAACATATAAACAAACAACACAAAAGACATACAAACATTCATCATGAAGCAAAAGAAATACAACACAAAAAATGGAGAACAAGAGAAAGAAATACTTATCTTGATTTTTGAACCTCCAATCCAATACAAGACTTATTACAAGAGAAAACCTAATCTAACCTAATCTAAACTCACAAGAGAATGGGGAAAAAAGCCCTAAAACTGAGAAGGAACCAAGAAGAAGATGCCGTAAAAGTCGGTCAGCATTGGGTATTTATAGCCCCCATTCCGAGCCCTAACGGATCGGGTCCAAAACCACAGGAAAAAAACGCCACCCGATCGATTGACAAGTCAACCGATCGGGTAATCTGTTACAAATAATAAACAGAAAACGGCGGAGCTTCACCCGGTCAGATGAACCGGTCGGTTGAGTTCTTGTGGTGACCGGTTGGATCATGGCACCATCGGGTGAAGAGGTCTGTTGGATGCCCGTGTCTTGGCTCCTCAGAATCAGCTACAGATGAACCAATCGGGTGAGAGTCACCCGATCGGTTGGCATTTGGCTCGAAAAGACAGAGAAACGGCCGCAATGAACCGGCCTGAGAACCGGTCAGGTGACATCCGCTTGAGCTCTAGCTGAGACCGGGTGGTGCACGCGTGCATCACCCGATCGGTTGACTTTGTTCAACCGATCGGGTGAGGGGCTGAATGATGCAATCATCGTCGTTTGACCCCCTGGGTCACGCGTGACTCCTCCCGTTGCGCCGGGGACTAGTGATATCGTCGTTTTTATGTCCAAAATGCTAGAAATTCCTGCAAAATACCAAAAACACAGAAAAGTGAAAGAAAACAAGAAAATACAAGAAAACAAATAAAAGACGGCGGAAAATAAGGAGAAACACGGAAGAAAAGGCGCGCAAATATATGAAATATAAACGCACGTCAAAATCCCCCAAGCTGAACTCTTCCTCGTCCTCGAGGAAGACGAGTGATAGTAGGAGCTCGGAGGGAGAAAATAGAGAGAAGGAGAGAAAAAGAGAACTCTATATCCTAGATCGCCCATAAGGGCCAACAAAATCAAACACGCCACACGAAGCAAGCATACGACAAAACACAACACTAAACCAAGGACTGTGAGTCCAAACAAGTGCCGTGGGCCCACGCGGTGAAGCGCGAGTGAGCGTGGTCGTGTGCTAGCAAACGGTATCACTATCTACATTGTGCAATAAAGCTCCATATACACATACCCAAAGAAAGACCCAAATATCGATTCAATTTGAAATTGCGGTGAATATTAACTCAAGCATGCATGAGAAGAGTATAAGAATAGAAGCGTATCATGCATCGGGGACTCCACAGCTAGGGACTAGGAAATCACCACACTATAGCCTAGGTAATCGCTAGAAGGTCCCTATGCCAAGTGTTTTCGAAAACGATGGAGGTTGAGAAGATGTGGAGTAGAACACTCGGTGCAAATTCTCGCCTTCCCCTTATTCACGGCAAGTAGGAAAATATTCACACTGGAATTTTTTTTGGGTTTTGGGTATTTGTATTTTTTTTTCTTTTCTTTTCATTTCTCACCTTTTTGGGTTTTTCTTTTCTTTTCTCCTTTTTTTGGATTTTTGGGAATTGGGATATTTACATGTGTACTCTCCCAAGTAGGAGAACGGTACACGACGAGGGGATTTGCACCAAGTAAAATAAAAAATGAAATCGAATTCTAAACACTTGGACAAAGGAGATATTTCTCGCTAATCAGAGCATAGGCTAAATGGGTTATCCTAGTCCTTATTTGTGGAATCCTGACACATGCGAATTGAAATATACGATATAAATATAGCATGCATATAGAAGCAGATAGTAGAAGCAAATACCGCATATTCAAATCGAAGCATGATAATCTAGGGGTCAACCAAGGATAGGTATATAAAACATAATCACAAGGTAGAAGCACACCAAACAGCTAGGCACGACGCACGGCTCACAAAAAGCTAAGTGGACCCGCGATGCATGAAATGCAAGAGGACTCGATATCCTAGGGTTAGTGAATGTGATTATCAAAGCTGTGCAAGGTGCGCGTGTGATTTTCGTGGCAATTCATCATAGGGTTCATCTCTAGGAGAAAGAGATAAAAAGAAGAAAAGAAAAATAAAAAAAAGAAAAACACGGAGAAAAACAACTCAAATAACGAAGAAAAAGAGACAAATGACGCACGAAGTGTGACTCCCCCAAGCTAAAACTTGCATTGTCCTCAATGCAATAGTAGTAAATACGGGAGGGAAATGAAAATGGGGGGGGTGCACGGACACAAAAAATGAAAAACACGAAAAACACACGAACGAAACTGGAAAATAAAGAGAAAGAAACATACAAAATAAAAGATATAAAACGCAACGAAGGACTCAAAGACACAAACACACGACAACGACACACGAAAACATGCACACAAAAGTCGATTTCCCCCAAGCTGAACATGACAATGCTAGCAAAATGATACGACCAATGGGGATGTAGATATATGCTAGGGGGAAAATCGGAAAAGAAAGAAATCAGAATGTAGGAGAGACAGTCTACTCGTTCTCCTCGGAAGAGGATGTGGGTGAAATGATAGAAGGGCACGACATGAAGGGTTATTAAGATGCAAAAGCAAATCCTAAATACGCTCCCCTCGCTAATGAGAGGAGACGAGATTATTCAAATCTAAACTAGATAGCGGTAAATTTTTACACTACTGGATTAGGATACCCCTGAGCATAGGCGGATCCAAGATCTGAAGTGGGGCAGGTAGCTGCTCTAACTGCTCCTTCTGTGGCTCCGCTAGAAGCGCTGTGCCACGTGTGCCAATGGACCCAAGCAATGCACCTCCATGCATCCTTAGTTGGTGTCCACCTGTGACCTGCAAAGGACGAGGTGCATTAGTCCATGGCAAGAAATTATTTCCTAAAATAAATGTATCCCAGAGATAATCGTCAACATGAGATGGAAAAATAATAAAAGGGTGACGAATACTCCCTGAGAATGGGTTGATATCCTCTGTACTAGCGATGACCAAATCCTCGCTCTCCATGAGAAGTGGCTCTCCAGGTAGTGACGCACCGCAGCATACCTCAAGGGAAGTAGATCATGTGTCCTGCGAGAGATATGGCGTGTCAAAAATATATAAGTCTAAAGAAATAGGACGTGAAAAGCGAGACTCAAATGTGGAGTGAGAGTGAGTATGAAAATCTCCCTGAATAGGGGCAATATGCTCAATTAGATGCTCAGCCGCAGAAGGAGTGGAGCGTGACGGTAGAGGTAGATGTGGCTCGGGCTCCATGAAGTGGATGATCATATCCAAACCCTCATGCACATCCTCCTCGATGATATGCTCATGCTCCTCCATCTGCCCAATGTCCTGAATGACATCCTCATGGTTGACCACCGACCAAGGAGGAAGCTGCGACAGAGATGGCTCTGGAGGTGGATGTGGAGCAGACCCCTCGTATGTGGTCGTGGTGTCCTCGTCCTCACGCACATCCTCCTCGCCCTTATGCATAAGCTCTGTAAACACCTCAGTACTCTCATAGGACTCATGTGGGGTATCTAAATCAAGACAAGAAGTCTCTCCCACAGATCCTAGAGAAATCCCCACATCCTCACTATCATCATCAAAAAATGCGTCGTCATCCAAGTGGTAGTGATGGAAAAATGGGGGATCGGCATGAGATGTGTCTATGGTGGCCGACGGCATGGTAGTCTCAACCATGAAAGTGGGTATATCCTCTCCTTCATCCCCTCTCCTCGGTGTCGGCTCGGTGATTGGTACCATTAAGTTTTGTAATATTTGGCCTTGGTTAAACATGGCACTTTCAAGGAGAGACACGAGGCTTGATTCTTCTTGTGTTTGTGGAGGGGTATAAGGTTGAGGAAATGGATGGGAGGTGTTTGGGCTAAGGTTGTGGGAAAATGTTTGGCCCTGGAGTGGGGGGAGGCTCTCAAGCGTAAATGGGCAATCATAATACACATGCCCCGCCATCCCACAAGTCTCACAAACCACAACCGAATAAGGATTGTATCCTCCCATCTGAGCATCGAAATTTGATCTCCACATGGTTACACCAAATATACCTGGACAACAAAAATAAGAAAACTAGAGAGGAGCGTCAATAGTACAAGAAAATAACGAAAAGATAAAATAATGGTGGGGGAGAATTTTCTTGGTTATTGAATTTTTTTTAAAAAAAAATATTTTTTTTTTGTGTTTTTATGCGTAGTCTAACGAACCCAAGCTAAGCTAATATCAAACCGAACGCCTCCCCGGCAACGGCGCCAAAAACTTGACCGGCGCCCCGTTTACGGTATGGGCGCGGTGTCGTTTTACCGCAAGTGCACGGTTAGTGTAGGGTGCGGGTTTATCAAACTCAGGGAGGTGGATGGCTTGAGTGGCTACTAGCCTCGCCTAGGTTGCGTGCTAGCTACGCGGATGATATGGGTGAAGTGTAGAAATATAGAGAAGAAACAAAAAGACACGAAATGAATCCCCGCAAACACGGGCTAGAGCACTCCTGACACTTGGCATTTGACTTGACCCAGGGTGAGACATTGCCCCAAAAGGTGGTACCTAGCGTCCATGGCCCGATATTCCGGTCGGTGCCAAGCACGCTAGGCCTACCCGGTTCCGGACGGTGGGCATTCCCATGTCCATTAACACCTTCCGCAACCGAAGCATTAAGGCCACAATGATATCTCCCAACACTTCGTCTAAGCCGTTCCCACGCACGAGGACTCCATGTCTTCACTAGGGGCGTGAGCTATGGCTAGGGAGTCAACCGCCAAGTTTATTCCCCCTTGGTCCGACGGTCAGAGGCGGTCTTTCTCCCGCCAATGCCAATGAAACACCCCCGCGTAACCCTAATGGCCAAATAGGTCAAATGTGATTTCTAGCAATACATCGAAGCGGATCTTGACAGGACAAGCACCGGACCCCAATCCCCAACACATCTAGTGTGTTGCCATACGAATTGGACCCAGATTGCTAGAAATCCCCATTGACGCATTTCATCGAACACATGCCATGCAACCAAGTCAAATGAAACAACCAAGCATCAATCCTACCCTAACCCGTATTAGGGTTCATCAATACTACTCCATGATGAAAAACATATAAACAAACAACACAAAAGACATACAAACATTCATCATGAAGCAAAAGAAATACAACACAAAAAATGGAGAACAAGAGAAAGAAATACTTATCTTGATTTTTGAACCTCCAATCCAATACAAGACTTATTACAAGAGAAAACCTAATCTAACCTAATCTAAACTCACAAGAGAATGGGGAAAAAAGCCCTAAAACTGAGAAGGAACCAAGAAGAAGATGCCCTAAAAGTCGGCCAGCATTGGGTATTTATAGCCCCCATTCCGAGCCCTAACGGATCGGGTCCAAAACCACAGGAAAAAACGCCACCCGATCGGTTGACAAGTCAACCGATCGGGTAATCTGTTACAAATAATAAACAGAAAACGGCGGAGCTTCACCCGGTCAGATGAACCGGTCGGTTGAGTTCTTGGGGTGACCGGTTGGATCATGGCGCCATCGGTGAAGAGGTCGGTTGGATGCCCGTGTCTTGGCTCCTCAGAATCAGCTACAGATGAACCGATCGGGTGAGAGTCACCCGATCGGTTGGCATTTGGCTCGAAAAGACAGAGAAACGGCCGCAATGAACCGGCCTGAGAACCGGTCGGGTGACATCCGCTTGAGCTCTAGCTGAGACCGGGTGGTGCACGCATGCATCACCCGATCGGTTGACTTTGTTCAACCGATCGGGTGAGGGGCTGAATGATGCAATCATCGTCGTTTGACCCCCTGGGTCACGCGTGACTCCTCCCGTTGCGCCGGGGACTTGTGATATCGTCGTTTTTATGTCCAAAATGCTAGAAATTCCTGCAAAATACCAAAAACACGGAAAAGTGAAAGAAAACAAGAAAATACAAGAAAACAAATAAAAGACGGCGGAAAATACGGAGAAACACGGAAGAAAAGGCGCGCAAATATATGAAATATAAACGCACCTCAAACATGGTCAGCCAAAATAACCCGCATTGCAATATCTTTGTCGTAGTTTTGGAGGCGGCGTGATGTCCCCCGTAGGGCATATCATGGATATATGAAATGATAGAAGTAGCCTCTTCATTTGAAATGCACCACCGTATAATCCCATCCTTGCATGCCTTGAAGTGGTACAGGTCTTCCCAGAAATAGTTACGGACTTCGTGCATGAACCTCATTCTTTGTTGCGTGGCCATCCCACACGGTTTTATCCTGCACACCAAATAGTTCACAAAATTTGCATACCAAGGCACTTCTCCGGGTCTAATGGCGAATAGCTTCTCGTTAGCAAAAGTGTCATCAATCGGCATGCTATCATCTTTCCTGTCACAAACAATCCTAGACAAGTGATCCGCCACAACGTTGTCTGTGCCTTTCTTGTCTGTGATTTCCAAGTCAAATTCTTGGAGAAGTAGTGTCCATCTTATTAGACTTGGCTTGGCTTCCTTTTTGCTCAATAGGTACTTCAATGCCGCATGATCGGTATGCACAATCACTTTTGATCCAAGAAGATAAGAGCGAAACTTCTCAATAGAGTAGACAACTGCCAAGAGCTCCTTTTCGGTGGTAGTGTAATTCTTTTACGCCTCGTTCAGGGTTTTGCTCGCATAAAATATTGCATGAAGCTTTTTGTCTTTCCTTTGTCCTAACACCGCTCCAATCGCTTGGTCACTTGCGTCGCACATCAGCTCGAAATGAAGATTCCAATCTGGTGATTGTATAATTGTGGCGGAGATGAGGGCTTCCTTTAGTGTATTAAAGGCTTGCAAGCAATCTCCTGAAAAGTCAAATGGAGCATCTTTAGCAAGTAAAGCTGTAAGAGGACGGGCAATGAGGGCAAAGTCTTTGATAAAGCGGCGGTAGAACCCCGCATGACCAAGAAATCCCCTAATGCCCTTAACATTAATAGGGGGAAGCTTTTCGATTACCTCAATTTTTTCCTTATCAACCTCGATCCCTCTAGACGAGACAAGATGCCCAAGAACTATCCCTCAGTGACAATGAAATGACATTTCTCCCAGTTAAGAGTAAGATTATTTTGTTGGCATCTTTTAAGGACCTTAGTAAGATTGGCCAAACATGAGTCAAACCCGCCACCATAGACAAAAAAACGTCCATGAAGACTTCCATGATGTCTTCAATATAATCAGAAAAGATGGACGTCATGCACCTTTGAAAGGTGACAGGGGCATTACAAAGTCCGAAAGGCATTCTACGGTAAGCATAAGTACCATAAAGGCACGTAAAAGTAGTCTTTTCTTGGTCATCTTCATGTAAGGGAATCTGAAAGAACCCCGAATATTCATCCAAATAGCAAAAGAATTTATGTTTGGCGAGGCGTTCTAGCATTTGGTCAATAAAAGGCAATGGATAGTGGTCCTTACGGGTGGCTTTGTTCAATTTCCTGTAATCGATACACATCCACCATCCCGTGACGGTACGTGTGGATATAGGTTCTCCCTTATCATTTTTTATAACGGTCATTCCCCCCTTTTTAGGGACGACATGAACAGGGCTAACCCATCTGCTGTCAGAAATAGGATAAATGATATCGGCTTCAAGCAGTTTAAGGATCTCCTTTTTAACCACCTCCTTCATGTTAGGATTTAACCGCCTTTAAGGCTCTATGGAGGTGGCTTCAGTGTTTTCAAGGTAGATCCTATACGTACACAGCCTAGGGCGAAAATGTTATAGCCGAGAATGTCCTTATGGCTCCTAAGGACGTCTAAAAGACTCTCAAGCTAGTGGTGGTTGAGGCTAGCATTAACAATCACCGGGTAGGTCAGTTTATCCCCCCAAAAGGCATATCTTAAGTTAGGAGGTAATTGTTTCAGTTCTACCTCTGGGGGTGCTGTACTCCCTGCCTCCTCTTCCTGTGAAAGCATGGCGCCTTCGATCACATCTGTGTTTGGTTCCCCCTCGGAGAGTAGACTCTCGTATGCTGACTCAGATTCGCTTCTCGGCGAGGGTGGTGCATCGGAGTGGATGATGCACGACTCCGCTCTGAAGTCGATGGGACTACAATTCTCCTCATGTTCATACCTGAAATCAAAGTTTAGGTCAGTTCGTTCATCGATGTTGAAGAAAGGATTGTCAAGTACACTTCCCTGAACCTCGGTATGCCAAATAGACTCTTCACAAGTATAGACCTCTCATGTGCATGCTTCGCTGCCTTTTCTTATTCCGGGCTGAGGTGTCTTGCTAACTTCGAAGTACAACTTATCATCCCTCACATCGACTCTAATGTTGCCCTCGATAGACCCTTCCAGGGAAATTTGATCAATTACAAAGCTAGCAAACAGCTGTTCAATGGGGTCCTCTATGTTGACGACCAAAACACATGTAGAATGTACCTCATCCATAAGTTCTTCCAGAAGAGGTGCAAAGGCGTCATCATATCGCAGGCTAGAGTCTGTTCTCATCATCGTGTCTCCCATGTTACCTGTTTAAAATTATATTGAAAAATCTGGAAGAGCACGTAAATTTGAGCATCAAATAAAAATAAAAATAGAAGAAAGATAAAAGAGGAGATATAGCAGGGTGAGGAAAACAAAATGCTGTCGCCTCCCCACCAATGGCGCCAGAAACTTGATCAGCCCTCAGATACACACCCAGGAGAGCACGATTATAGTCTTACCGCAAGCACACGGTGTAGTGGCGAGCGGGTATCGAACACGAGGAGGACTAATGACGGTACTCTGTTTTAGTCACCTAGCTATTGGTGGAAGACTGGTTTTGAGAATATTATCACAATCGTTCAATTAACAATTTGAATTCAATATAATAAAGACATCTAGATCTAGGGAATCCCCACTACGGATCGTCATTTATCTTCGTGAATCGTGAACCTCAACGTTGCAAGGCTTGAATTGAGGTGAACTAGTCGTACTTGAATAGAGAACCAAGCTCATGCACTCGCGCTATTGCCGGTCTATAGCAACCTAGATTAGGGCACACTCTCGTGCAAACCCTAACCTAAGCCACTAGCATTAGTATCGACATCATCGTCCAATCACCCCTCGAGCCCACTCATGCAAACTCGAATTACGATCTAGATTGTGATAGTTTGTATTTGTCCAATCTCTTGCAAACGAATATAGGTATAGATTTATAAAAAAATCATAGCTTTGGTCCAATCTCTTGCAAACCAAGTCTAAAGAACCTCGATTATAAACCTAAATCGAATATCTAGGCCTTCCCATCGATTAGAATCCAATCTCTTGCAAACCCCAATCGATGGAAATCCCTAGTTATTCGTAATAAATCAATCACAACCCAACCTTCTATTAATTCTAGCAACGTATGAATTCGTTCATCACAATTCTAAAATCGGATCATTAGGGTTCATCTCCATGCCCTAGAACTGCGGAATTACTCGCGATTAATCATGGTAATAACAGAATAAACAAATAAAAACATATAGCCATTCATGGTTGAGAGAAAACAATTCACAAAGGCAAGAAATTTTTATAATAAGAACAAACCAGATCTCCAATCTTCAATCTCCAGCTGTGAATTACACTTAGAAAAATGCTAAACCCTAATTTTTGGTCTCTCCCTAAACTAGGATGAAAACTACCCTTAAATACAAGCTAAATTCGGCCAAAAAATCCTGACAGATTTACCCCTGGGCAGCCCAGAACCCTAGTTCACGATACAGGCAGACTGCGCCACTCGGCCGAGTAGAGTATGTCACTCGACCGAGTGACGGACCCAAAGAAAACAGAGATATTGGGGGTGTTGGGGGTCTGTCGCTCTGCGTCACTCGGCCGAGGAGAGTTCGTCACTCCGTCGAGTAGACTTTCTCACTCGGCCGAGTGAGTCTTCTGTTGTTCTTCTCCAAACTTCAGAGAGTCGGTTAAAATCTCCTTTGGAAAGCTCTGACTCGCTCGGGCGAGTGAAGTTCTTCACTCGGCCGAGTGAAGTTCTTCACTCGGCCGAGTGAGATCATTCACTCGCCCGAGTGGACTTTGACTCCAGGCGCTCTTGTATCTGTTGTACTCGACCGAGTACGCTCCTTCACTCGGCCGAGTGAACTACGTGCTCGACCGAGTGAACTGCGTGCTCGACCGAGTGGTCTGTTTCTGGAGTCCTATTTTCTCCTCCTTGCCTCCTCGTAGATTCTATCGAACTTCTTCTTCTTCTGCTCATCCTCTAGCGCTGCTAGCTCCTCGATAGGGTCATAAGCGATGCTCCAGCATGCATGCAAGTCCCTTAATCTCATTTATGCTCCTGATCACTCCATATTTCCTAAAATCCGACAAAAACAAAAAATAGTGAAAAGAAACGCGATATCGTCGAATAATCGTGAAAAACGCGATATGGGCGATCAAAATGATATGCAAACATGCAGAAAAAAGGTGTAAAATTAGGATCGATCAAAAGGACACTTTTAATATCAGTGAGAATGTAGTTTGGTTTATCAAATATTCCTTAACTAATCATTTTGTCCAGTTGACTTATTTCTTTTAAGGATATTATGATTTTGGATTCCTCTTTGGTAAAACATAGAATTACCCAAGTTTAGTATATGTTCATGATTTTTTAATATAGTTGAAATGGTTTTTATTCAACTATATCCTCCCACTATTTCTGCGATCATCTTTAGCCATATAGATGAACGAATATAGTTATTTAATGGGAGAGGGACCCAACCACCCTGAGCTTCACGACCTTGAGGAGACTCAACAAGTTGATCGACTATGCAGTTGGTAGATAAACTTATTATCAATCACATCGCATGTGACTCCCTATTGGTTTTTGTCCCTAGTCACTTATGATCTTAAGGAGACTCAACAAACTATAATGACTAGTCTAGTCGAACCCTTGTTTTCATGTCTAATATTAACTTACACCCATACTCGAGGAGACCCGACGCAGCGGTTTGGGTTAATATCAGACTACATCACATGTATGATGGATTCAGTTTCTAAAAGAGACCATGTCATAGCTTGAGGAGACTCACCAAACATGACAGGCATCTTTTAGTCCCCTAATCCAAAAACAAGGAAGGCTACGGCTAACCTTGAAGAAGATTTTTAACGTAATTGACTAAATGTAAACGACGGTGTCACATAATCATAATTCGCATCCTTGCTGTCCAGCGGAACACGGCTATGGATTTGGCTAGGCCAGGATCACTATCCCCAATCGAGCTAGGGTTATCCACAATACTAGTCAAAAACACTAGACCAGATCATGGTCCATTGAAGGAAACTTATTATTCATATGTGTGCCATTAACTAGAATTGGCTTCATTAAAACTAGTTAATCCTATCAACTAGGTGAATCCTAAAATTCGAAATTATTAGGATTGGTTAATAACTTTTATTAATGTCATTATCAACTATAAGGATTTTTACGGTGATATCCTTATCATGTATTAGGCAATTAAAATTCAAGTTGCAATAATTTAAATTATAGCCGTTTGTTTAAAATTATTATTAGAACAATTAAAAATTATGGAAGAAGGCTATCAAAATCATGTATTAGGAGTTTAAATTGTTGCAAATTTTAAATCATAGCATGTCCTTCAAAATTATCATATAATTTTCTTAAAGTTTTTAATGGCTATCCTAAAAGTCTTTCTTGTATTATCACATAATAAAGAAGAACAATTTAACCATTAAAATAATACTAAAAATTTTATCACATAAAATTTTAACACTAGCAAATTAAAATTATCTCATAATTAAGTTACAAAAATTAATTATTATCATATAATAATTAAGATCTAATTTTCAAAAACAGTTTTTGAAAATAATAACATTGCATGGGAAAACGACAATTTAATAGTTTAAATCACAACCTCCATCTCATGGAGAAACATGTTGTAACACATACATTTTATAATTGCAAAAATAGATCATGTAGACCTTGCTTCGATACCACTGTAGGTATCACTCTGATATCATTGCAACGCTGTTAAGGTCCATCATCAATGGCACCTTAGACCTGTCATAAGATCCCTTACGAACTTGTTTTACGGCATGCCTCTGGACAACGCCCAACCCATCATAAGATCCCCATCTTATCGGGACTTGGTACGGTAAGAGCGATTACTTCGGGTCAGCTCATAACCCGAGAACCAGTACACAAGATCAACAAGCTTTGATACCACTGTAGGGTTTTCTGGGTCCTTAGGGCAATAAAATCGACGTCCGGCCTAAGTCGGTCGGACGAAGATATCAAATAAAGCAATGAAAAATTAGACATAAAACAATTTTAAATCAAACTCTAAATATATTAACCCTAGCCAAGATCTCTACGATCTCGGGGTTGGGTCCGACCAACCCCTAAGGATAGATCTATCTAACATTTGCAATTATAAACGCATGAATATTTAAACTACATACCTTTCACTTCGTTTCTACAGAATATGAAGCGTCGTTTTTAGCAACATTTCTTTGGCCCGTCGGTGCTTCTCCCAAGTCGAACCGTGTCTCGAGCCGCACCTCATCCTGAGCCGAACCGCTTCCCGAACAGCACCCTGTCCCGAGGCGAGCAACACCCTTGTCTTCAAGCCAACTATGCGTCGAAGAATATTTCACCTTGAGTGGATCCTTCGTCAAGAATTCGGATCTGATCCGAGCTCCTTCGTAGCTTTACTAGAGCCTGATCAGGAGCAAGGAAGAAATTTAAGGAGAAACAGAGAATATTTACTTTAAGCTCAGCTCCGGGCTTGCTCACGTGTAATGGAGCTACTCAGATCTGGAGCTTGGGACGAGTTTCAAGGAGGGTAGTACGCCCCTATTTATATAGGTGGCTGACCCTTCCCCTTCACTCCATATCCGATCTGGGACTAAAAGTTATGGAGGAAAAAATTAATTAAAGTTTGCCTTTCAAACAGGCCAAACTTTAGCGAATTTTTCCTCCCTCACTGTTGAGCTTCGCAAGTGATACAACCTATCAAATCAAAGAGGGTTGAAGATGAACGCGTAGAAATAAACGGCACTCCATTTCGAGTTCGTTTGACCCCTCAAACAATGCTCCAAAATTAGCCCAAAACTCAGTTTTTCTCAAAAAAAACGAGCCGTCATAATAAACAGCCACTTAGCACATAACCCTAGCACCATCTAGGGCCTACACGTGGGCCCCACCTTTATGCCATGTGTGTAGTGCATGCACAGCACACGTGCGTTGCTATCTGGGCGCACGCGCACGTGCACAGCACACACGCAGCGCCGGTTTGGGCAGGCGCACGCAGCGCCCATTTTGGCGCACACGCACTGCACCCTGGGTGCGGGCTTTGCCTATGTCAAACACGGGCACGGGCCCCCCTTTTATCAGGTCGGACGCGCCCGACCCGCAATGCCCTATAATGGCCTTTTGTGCTTTTGTTGCTCTAACTTGTGCGTTTGGAGTCCATTTTCGACGTGGTTTGAACCTGTGTTTAGTCTGGGACGATCTCGTCATCTAGGTAACCCTTTCCACACATTTATTATATTAAATATGTACTTAAATATTTTACGACACATTTAATTTTCTTTGCATCATATACAAAATTCCCACATCTAATAGTAAAAAAACATTTGCATCAAATACAAATGAACTGAGGGCATACATCCCTCAACAACATGTCCCATCTCCATCCCTCATTTGTATAAATGGCTAGAAATAACATGTGCATAGAATGCACAGAGCAAAAAACCCCCCACGGGATGTGGTGCACGTGCGCAACCAAAAAGGGGTGAGAAGTATGTGGGGGGTGTGTGTGTGTGGGTATTGTCAGGGGATAGAAGGGAGAAATCATGAGTTAAATTGCAAAGAAAACATGGGGTGGCAAAGTGCATAAATCACAATGGCATGCCCGCAAAATAGGTGGGAGATGGAGGTTTATTTGGCAATGGTAGGCTTGTAATTCATGGGAATGAGGGGCTTTGATTTGGGTGCTTCACAACAACACCCCAAACCACACCCAACTCCCCATCCACCTCTAAATGGGCCCCATAATGATGAAGTGGCCAAATATAAGCCAACTCTCTATCAACCGGGTTGTCCTAGTAGTACAAACATCACATCAACATCCCTCAATTGTATAATAGAATACATTGAACCAGTTACAGTATCATTTTACAGGAGATGTAATGATTAAGCGACCAATGAATGACTATCAAATATCGAAGATGGGAATAAATACATGTATGGATCCCTAACTCATCAACAAGTTCATGAATTAAAAATGATTTGCCTTAATAGTATCTCCTAAAGAAGAGCTCTGGAAGCCAAAGGCGACTCATGACCAAATTGAAGATGGTGAAAAGAAGTCATCGGAACGATCTATTTTAATGTTGGTGTTTAAGGCAAGTGCTTGATTGAATCTTCTAAGTAGGGAACATCATTGCATGTAAAACATACCACATTTCAAGATTGTGGCCTATCAAGCAAACTCCTACTTTGTTGCCCAATCAAGATTTATCAAGCATATTAGCTCAATTTGGACACATGATGTTGGCTACGAGCACTAATCTAAGCGGTTGGTTCTTGTGGATGCACAAATAGACATTAAAGTGAAGAGTGAATATTGTCTTTAAAATTAAATAAACAAATATATCAAAGAGAGTTACCAATTTGAATCTTTCACAACCAATAATCAATAAAATGATGCGAAATAAATAAAATCTTTATAATAATATAAATGTAAAGAGACAAGAAAACTAGAGAAGGGAAGTATGTATCCAGATTTGGTCTCCCTGACCTACTCCAGTCCTCATGTTTTCTGCTTGAGATTTCCCACTAAACCCTCTTGCAACCTTGTAAGAGAAAACCTTGCAACATTGCAAACACCCTTGCCACCTGTAAACCTCAATCTCAACACCTTGATATTGAAACCCTCTCAAACTGATAGCACCACCAACACTAGCCTCTCCAACCGTGGGAAAAATCTTGAAGTGAAAAGAAACCTACAAATCTCATTTGACCATGAAGATATGTGAATGTGGTTTTAATAGAGGATAAGGAGATGGATTTCTAATATATAGGATATGAGCTTCAGAGAATAAAAATTAGGGCTTTTGGCTCAAAGAAGGATAAGAAATTAAAGCATAAGAACATGGTCAACATAGGGGTTTTTCTTGTCTATTTCCTACCCTAAACATATGACAATAAATCCCCTTTTATAGATGAAACCCCCTAAGAAAATGGATTACCAAAACACCCCTTCTAATGGCTAGTTAACCGCTAGTTTTTAGCCAATGGTAACATTTTTAGTCGACTAATAACCTTCGTTGGTTGACTAATATCTAAGATGAAAGAATGGCTAGCCGAGGAGCATTAGTCGACTAATTAGGTTTACTAGCCAACTAATGGCTTCATCATTCAACTCGTATAGTTTTTAGTAAACTAAACTGGGTAGCACCAGGAAATAACTGAATTGTATTAGTCAACTAATAAACCAATTGGTCGATAATGACACACAAGATTTATGGTAAGAATGTGAAATTTTTGGTCTACTAATAAACATGATTGGTTAACTAATACCCTTATAAAAACACAGTTTTGAGTTAGAAACCAAGGGTTTTGATATAGTTTAATTTCATAATATTTCTAAGTCTGTATCATATGGTTTCAAGGGTGTGTATGTGTATCTCCAAGGCTTTAAATAAAATCTATGACAAGAAATAAAAATACATCAATCAATATAATTAGAATCTTATAACGCTTATTGATGTCTAATGCGTGCAAAAATATAGTATAAACCATAAGCGTACAGGTCGTATGCAGTGGGTGTCGAACACAGAGAGGCAAAGGTTTGAAACATGGATTAATGACGAGTTTTGTGTAGCCGTGTGATTTCTGTGACAGAGGACAAAGAGAAACTAACTAATGGAAAATTCAATTAAGAGAATGAGCTAGGGCTGACGTATCGCCGCTACTGTAAGTCTTGAGATAAATGGGTCTAACTTCTCGACCCAAGGATTATAGTCATCGATGATGACTAAGTCTCAATCCTCGTCCTCTCGACATCTAACCGTGTGAGAAGTATCGGAGAATAGGTTGGACCCCTATCATAGCCCCGATGGGTCGTCGGTCTCTACAATATAAGTGGTTCTAGTGAGTACGCTCAATGGGTCATCGGCGTACTAGATAGTGAACCCACCGTTATGGGCATTAAATCAAAACCCCAATGGGTCGTTGGTGGTTAAGATTGTGTAGCACCATAACGAGATGAGTTGAATTAGGCACAACATCCAATCCGATTCCTAAACTATAATCTTAATTGGGTCGATATTTGGGGCGATCCATCGTGCTCAATCCATACAATATGGCTCTATTATCCCTAGCTTAAGAAACTACTCATTAATCATGGTTGCAATAGATAAAATTAATGCAATGATAACCATAGTAAACAAAATAGAGAATGAGCTAGAAATGGCAATCACAATAATCACAAATGCAATAGGATTAAAGGCAAACACTAATTAAAGCAAGGATTAAATAAAGAGTCTTACAAAGAGCACAAAGATATTAGCTAAACAAAAGCTCTAGAGAAATACTCCAAAAATGTCCAAAAGTAGTTCTGAATAATGAAAATCGTATCTAGGTCATTATACAACTTTCTATATATATAATACCTTGCACACGGCCGTGTCGAAAAGCGGCACGACCATGTCAAGTCTAATAACCTAAGTTAACTCTATGCAGCCATCGATCCGCACAGCCATGCAGCTAATCGACATGGCCGTGTCATCCAGCCTTCTGCGACTCCAGCTGCTCCAGCTGCCTCAAAATGACACAACCATGTAGCACGATCGTGCTGTCAGTCTCTGCTCTGAAATGAGTCCAGCACGGCTATGTAGCCCGGCCGTGTCGATGAATTGCAATATATCCCTTCAGCTAGTGCATTGACACTGTCGTGCATGTATCACACGGCAATGTCATACCCATTCTCCTCCTCTTGGCCTCCAAGTTCAACCATGCCTCGTCCCCCCTCGGCTTCCCTCATTTGGCCTCAATATCGCCTAAAATGCATCGTTTTTGTCACGTACACCTGCGACATGGAGAAAATCACACCTCGGGCATCAAAGTGGCAAAAAATAATAAAAATAAAGGCGACGGTGTGAAATAAAGAGGGAAATCACGAGGGAAAAAGGGCGGAAAAAGGTGATAAAATACGCATAACAATATCTTCAATTTCTAAGTCCTATTCATTAATTCTTGAGCTTATGTGTCAACGCTCTAGATACACATCTCCTAATAGCTATGCAAAACACATTAGAGCAATCAAAATATTAGATCATCATAAAAATATATATTGGAGCACTCCAATATTTAACATTCTTCCCACTTTGTTGATGACACACACACACACACACACACACACACACACACACACATAACATTCGTCCAATATTTAACATTCTTCCCGCCAAATGTGCTTGAGGAAGCTTACCCTGAGGATTCTACCATTCTTGGTAATTGGGGTTGATCTGAGGCCTTGTTGTAAGGATCGTCTTACCCTTGCAATACTAACAACACACTAGAGGGGGGTGAATAGTGTAATGGCACAAATTGCGTATTTAAAAATTAAACTTGCAAATGCAGAATTATAAATGCAAGAGGAATTTAAACACCACAAAAATTCAAACACAAACAGATGATGTTACCCTGGTTCCCCAAACTTGGGTACGTCCAGCCACACCAATATCCACTATAATTCCCACACAGAGAAGTGAATACAATCTCACACAGACATACCTCGCACAGATGATTTGGATTCTCACACAGAGAAATCCTTGCTTTCACATAGAAATACTTTTGCTCTCACACAGAGAGACTCAAACTCTCACACAGAGAGAACTCAACCAACCCTCGCACAGAAGGTTATAGTCTCACTAAGAGAGAAACTAGCTCTCACACAGAAAGCTAGGGTTTCAAAGAAATAACAAAGTAAAACAAATACTCTTACCTATGCCTTGAGATGAACTTACTCATAAATGAATGCAAAGGCATGGAAAAGGATCTCCAAGTGATGAGATTTGCTAGAATTTCACTTGGATGATTTCCCTTGAGCTTGACTTCAATGCATGAAGGAGAGAATGAGCTCTAAGAGGAAAATGAGAGAGTTTAAGAGCGGCTTAATCAATCTCTAATGATTTGCAATAGCATCAAGAAGTTCCAATGAACTCAGCCCTCTTATATATATAGGAACCATATATGAACTCTCAAAACACAAGGAAATAGCCAAAAACAAAAAGCTGCAACGGCTAGAATCTGGGCAAAAACGTCAGTGACAGTCGACTGATGAACAAATGACAGTCGACTGTCCAACGGCTAAATAAATCTCAACTGCTATAATCTGAGCCATGACAGTCGACTGTAGAAGACTACATAGTCGACTGTAAAACAAACAGTCGACTGTATATCCTTCATCAGGCGACTGCTGCAGGGGATGGAATTAAACAGAGAGATGCAATCTTTCACACTGTATGCAGACAGTCGACTGATGGCCAGTATATAGGCGACTGCCAAATGGACATGCGACTGTAAATATTGAACAAGTCGACTGACTAGCAAAATGGGATGACGTCCAGACAATGCGAGTTGTGCACAGTCGACTGTAGAACAATTCACAGGCGACTGTAAATTGACCGTCAATCGACTGTTCCATAAGCTCAAGTATGAGTCAATAAACGGTTGACTTGAGCAGTACACCACAGTCGACTGTAAAAGGCTCGACAGGTGACTGGAAATCACCCAGTCCACTGTAAAACCTTCATCAGGCGACTGTTGGAGAACCATAGACTCCAAATGAGTGTTTGGGCAAGATGAACCTATTGGGTTGGATTCTATGATATTCCTAAGACTCACTAAGATGGTTAAATACATATGTATAAATGAGTAAACAATCTATAAAGGCATTACATTAAACCTAGACTCAAAAAGGAGAAAAGAAATAAATGAAATAATACATGGATTACATTGCTTTCCTTAGAGTCTATGGCTTCAATCTTGATGCCTTGATGCTCCTCATCATCTCCAAGCTTTGGCACCCCTTGAGTCCAAGCTTTGGCCTAGCTTCTCTTAATGTCCATCTTTGCACCAAGTGTTTAAGTCTCCAAAAATGATATTCTTGAAATGTTAACTATGAGACTAAAATAAGAGAGTCATTAGCAACAACATAATGTTGTGATCATCATCAAAATAACATTGGTATGAAACACCAATACTCAACACTTGTCTCTTGGCCTCTGTTCTGGAGTAGAGGCTGGCCACTCGGATGTACTTGCATTTTGCTGATCTCTTTCCATCCTCTACTAATTTTGTACTCTCTGTTTGTTGCCTGCCCTAAAGTGGCATTGTACATTTGTTCATACATTCCTATATGAATATACTTACCTACTTTTCTATCTATCTATATATATATATATATATCAAAAAATTCAAAAACTTTAAACATACTCCTCTTGAATTTTAGCATACTCCCCATGAATTGATGCTTTCCGTTTGATTTCGATGCCTTCTAGCATTTATCCCACTTTGCCATCACCAAAAAGGAGGGGCTAATACCAAATGTTGGTATCACGGTAAGGTTCCTAAGAGTCACATCAATTTAGATTGTCTGCATAAGTAAGCTTCCCATTTTATTCTGGGAATCTGAAAAAAATAATCATGAAGCTTGGTACCCTTTTCATGTTAGGTCCTTGGAGTTATTCCTTAGGAATTCAAATCCATTTAGGGTTGGATTTTCTAGAATGCATATAAATATAATTCCTCGAATTATGCACAGTTTTCATGAACTTGTTAATGCATGCATTTTTATCTTGATTATTCAAGTTCTTTGGAATCCACATAAGGATCTTATGATTTTTGTCATGCAATTTGTTATGATTGACTACATGTGAACTATTAAATTTATTTGTGCCCTTGTTAAACCTTTCTAAATTCTAGCAATTTCTTCATATTTTGATTTAATAAAAGAGATCTTCTTATCAATCTTTTTTATTCTAATATTTAGCTCATGACATTCATTTTTGTGCAAGATATTCTCTTCTTTAATATTTTCATTTTCTACAACTAATTTTTCATTACTCAAATGAACATCATCTAATTTAGAAAGCGGAAAGGATGTCGACAGAGCTGCAGCCGCTAATAGCCCCGCAGACCTTGTAGACGGCTATCCTAGCTCTGGAAGTACCTCCCCTCACCACTCCAGGGGCCAGCCCCATAAAGCTCACCTCACTTACAAAGGCACCAGCGGCGGTGGATGATGTGTGTGTGCCATGTCCTGATGCATCGTGAGCAGAAAGAAAATCGGTTATATCACTTGTATTCAGCCTTCCGAATTCGGCCTCATAGCCATTGATATACCAGTGTGCACCAATTATTTTTCTGCAGAGCAAAAACCCCTTCAGTCTGACAATCGTTAATGCCCCCAGAAAAGCATCAATGGAAACAGAAAATATTAATAAATAATCTCAGACAACCATCAACTTAAGTTGCCCAGAACAATACATGAAATCATGGTCACCCAACATCCTCATTAACATGGTGTTTATCGTAACTTTTGTTGGGGGTCACTTGAGGGGTACCTAGAATGTCAAGCCTCACTCCCCAAGATACCCAAAAAGTACAAATCCGTTCCAGATATACTTAGAGAAGCGGAGGTGATGAAGAAAAAGAAGGGAAGAGAGTGAGTGGGTGAAATGAGAAATTAGAAACTTTTCCGCAGGCCATTGCGCACATATTGGGACAGTACACGTAATGTTACATAGATAAAACACATCAACATGACAAGAGAGTAATATAACCAACCCAAGCTAGCTCATATATATAAACAAAGGTCCTTTTTTATACAACTATGTCTCAAGTACAACATTCCATAACACATATCTATATACAACCCCATACCCCAAAAGTACCACTCGCACTCTACGTCTACCCTGAACTCCAACCTCCAGCTCCACGCCACACTCTACTGCTACTACTACTACCTAAGGAAAATGGGGGAAGGCACGTCAAAGCGTGTCAACTAGGATCTCCAGTCTTATGGCATATTATTCAACGAGGTATGCAATGACAATATATGACAATTTGGAAGTAAATCATGACAGGAACATAAATCTACAATGTGAGGCATCACATGGAATAACATAAAACTACAAGAGTGGCATGAGGGAAAATATAACACATATATGGCCAAAGAGAAACTAAGAACAATTGCAACTATAACAGGTAAAAGGAAGAAACTACAAATGTTTCATGGTAAGTTAAGCATCTTCAGTCGGTAACAATTATTTGGAAACCTAGGAAAATGTAGGACATAAGGGACTGGACCTTACCCCTAGGTGGGGGCACTCAAACTATCCCGCCAGTGGTACATGAGCACTGATGAATTTTAACGGGGCCTCTCGAACTCCCCCAGTCTAGTAGGAGTGAGAATCACACGCCACACAGGAAAAACTACCTCATGGTGCATCATGAGTACACCCATGTGCCTCTCTAACCAGGTCCACTCCACGAGCTAGCTATCGGGAGGGCAAGCAAGATATATACATATCCATCCTCACTAGTTCAGACCTTATATCCATCATTTACTCTGATTTCTACCCAAGCTCCATTTAGCAGCTAACCCCCCATGAGGGGATTGAGTAATTTATTTGTGAATTAGATGTTACATTAAGGGATGTGTAAACCACATTTCATGACTTACTACAAAAAGTAACCTAATGCACATGTGGATAAATATGTGCTAGTGCGAAGTGTGCATAAGGTAAAGTGTACAAAAGTCATAAAGCATGTAAGTGTAAAAAGCATAAATGGAACGTTGATAAAACATGGTAGAATACCAACAACATCAGTGTCCACATGTGCATAGTTTAGTGTGGAGTCACATTTGGCTTGATCATTGATGAGTGTGTATTGTATATAGTTTTTCCCTCTTTTTCATGCACGTTTTACATCGTTTTCTTCGCAATTCCTCACTGTTTTCCCCGCTTTTGTCTTCTCTTTTTCTTTTATGGTCCATCCTATACTTTGCAGGAAATATGTGCTGATTAGGGACCATACGGCACGAATTTAGCGCAAAGAGGCGAAAGAAGCAAGCCAGGGGATCAAAGTGTGCAAGGGAGAGAAGTTTGTGAAAACCTGAGATCCACGCGGTCGTGTGATTCTGATACAAACAGCCGCATCCAAGAGCCCCAGAACCTAATTCCACTCAGCCATGTTAAGTATATCCAAACGGCTGCATCGCTGAGGAGAAAGATTGAAAACATGCAACCGATGCGGCCCACACAACAAAGGATGACACAGCTGAGTTACTGAAAACCAAACGACTACCTGATGCAGCCGTTTTGAAGATGACGTGGCCGTCGAAGCCCCATTCGACTTGACCGCATCCATAGCGACGCGACCATGTCGCTGAAGCCTCCGTGCCCCAACTTTACGCAAGGGAATGACGTGACCGCGTCGAGTGGATTTTATAAGCCACCTGGGTGCCAATCTGGGAGCAGTTGGGGGGCTTTTGGTCTTTTTCGACGTTGTATAAAAGCATTTCTTCCTCCTCCTGCGAACCCATCTCTTGTTATCTGCTGCTTTCGCTATTTTTAGGGTTTTGGAAGGTTTTGTAAGAGATTCTAAACTCTTTTATTCTATATTCTTAGTTCTTTTAATTAGTTTCTCTTGTAATAGATTAGTTTTATTTAATAGAAATCTTCTCCTTTGCTATTGCTACTATGTTTTATCATCTATTGCTTACCTAATCTGAATCTATGGTTTTCACTTCTTACCCAATGCTAGAAATCACTTACATTGCAATGGGTAGTGAGTAGTTTTCATCTATGGCAATGTGTTGAACCCCATTGGATTAGGGATATGGGTTGGATGATTTGATTAACTTAATTTCCTGGATAATTGAGATTAGGGATATATTAGGATGATTATTATCGTCGTAGATTCGACCCCTCCCTTCGAGGTGATAGAATTGGCCGATAACGAGAGTCAGGACCAATCTGGGGATCCGATCCCTACGATGATACATGCTATCGGTGTGGCCAACGAGAATCAGACGTCGATTAGAGCCCTCCTAATGTAGGTCTAATCCCCGAACATAACTATGGTCGGGTGGAAGATTGGGGATGTTCGTCGAGCGTAATGTGCCCGACGTACACCGATGCATCGACGAGAGTTGACATTGGTGTAGGTTGGGTAGGCCTATCATTGCATCGTGAGAGCAGGGGGTAGGAGATGACCTAAGGGAATACCCTATCATGCACCACGAGAGTGGGGGGTAGGGAAATGCCCTTAGGTCACACGACCCCTCTCGAGTCTCGATGAGTCTAACAACCGATTAATTATTAATTTGACTTTAACCTTAGTCCAATGGCGGGGATTCCCCATTCCCTAGAGCTCTTATCCCTTGATTCACCATCTTTCATATTTCACCAACCAATCACAGATACGATTGCGTAGCTTTCAACAAAGAACCATAAACCAGTATTCATTGATCGCCTCCATGTATTCGACCCATTAGCGCTACACGATACTATGCACTTGCGGTATAAATTTGTATTAGCTTCGCGTGAGCAAACAAACATTTTGTCACAGTTGCCAGGGAGGTGCAATTTGATATCGATTTCAGTCTTTATTGATAGACTACGTACTTCTTTACCCTATATTAACTTCTCCATTTTTCTAAATTTGCAGGTGAATACAGATTTTCATGATGATGTTGACCACTACGAGAACTACACTAGCTCTTGTAAGCAAGATGGACAGCTTAACACAGCATTTAGCTCAGATGAAGATAGGGGCAGCTTCCTTCAACCCAAACGTGTCAGTAAGCCATAGTGTATACCACATGCAAGGGCACATTCATGACCATCATCAACCTGCAATTCATCCCTACGATCCATTCCCTCCTTCACCCTACCACTTTTGGACAGTCTTTCCACCCCTCCCCATCAAGACTTGCAAGTAGACGCGTCATATTCTTTCATGCAGCTGACGCCACTTGAAAAGCTTTTGATGGATAGTCCAGCTACAGAGACCACCTGCAGCATTGAGTATCACCCACCCACTTGGAAACTTGACTTTGAGCAGGAGCCGGTTGCACCCCAGGAGAAGGCACCGCAGATCATTGAAATGTGCTATCGTATCAATACGCTCATGCCATTGTTGGGGGAAGCCTCAACCTCAAAAGCTGCAATACACTAGGACCACCAACCTCCTTACCAAGACATTAAATCCTCAAAAGATATGCCACAAGCCGAGGTAATGGTGATTAAAGACGCCAATCCTCCCCAGGTAGAACTCAAACCCCTGACCCCATATTTAAAATACGCATTCTTAGGGGAGAACTCTATGTACCCAGTCATCGTCAACGCATCTTTGACTAACATTGAGCTCGATAAACTCGTAGCTATTCTAATGAAATTTAGAAACGACATAGGGTACATCATTGATGACATTAAAGGTCTTAACCCTGATAGATTCACTCATAGGATCCTCCTTGAAGATGAGAAGGCCACCTCTATTGAGCCCCAAAGGCGACTCAACCCCAATATGAAAGAGGTGGTCAAAAGGAAGTCTTGAAACTGCACGAAGCAGGGATAATCTACCATATCTCAGATAGTAGGTGGGTTAGCCCGGTTCAAGTGGTTCCCAAGAAGGGAGGGATGACAGTAGTCAAGAATGATAAGGACGAACTCATCCCCACCAGGACTGTTACCGGGTGGCGGATGTGTATCGCCTACGGTAAGCTAAATAAAGCGACCCGAAAGGACCACTACCCCCTCCCTTTCATCGATCAAATGCTTGAGCGTCATGCCAAGCATTCACATTTTTTCTTCCTTGATGGGTATTCGGGATTCCTTCAAATACCCATCCATCTCGACGACTAGAAAAAGAGCACATTCACGTGTCCATACGGTACCTTCGCTTATCGAAGAATGCCATTCAGGCTATGCAATGCACCTATAACCACTTTGTTGAGGATATCATGGAGGTGTTCGTGGACGATTTCTACGTCTATGGCACAAACTTCAACGCTTGCTTAAACAATTAGACTAGGGTGCTAAAAAGATGTCAAGATGTTAACCTAAAGCTCAACTGGAAAAAGTGTCATTTCATGGTATAAGACGGAGTAGTTCTAGGACACATCATGTAATGACCCCAATTTAAATGTACGCGTATTTATACGTATTTTGGCGTAAATACGTACGTATAATTTTTGGGAGTATGCTTGTGTTTTTCTTTAATTATTTTGGTGTAGGAATTATTTTTAAAAGATTTTAAACTCATCATTGATATTAGTAAATAAGAGTATTAGGATGAAATACCATGTATTAAAAGAGGTATGATGTATTTCCTCTTGTATTTTTATTTTCCTAAATATACAAATTCAAAAATTAGTAGCCATGACACATAACCTACTAATGTGTCATCTTGCATGGTAAAGAGTATACACATGGCATTAGCTTTTGAGTAAATGAATGGTTGAGAATTTTTGGGAGAAAATCAAATTATCAACAAAGGAAAAAACAAAAGAAAAATTCCTTCATCTCACCCTCATTCTCACCCTCTCCTCTCTCTCTCTCTCTCTCAAATATGTCCAAATTTTCATCCTCCCATTTTCTCCCTTTTTCTCCACCATCCCACCACCACTCTCCTCCCAAATCACCGCCCATTCCACCGCCAAGAAGCCATGCCCTTTCCTCATCATTTTAACACCAAAATCACCTCAAACACTCTTCAAAAATCCAATTTTTGAAGGTCAAGTTAGGAGCTTAAAGGAGGACTAGGAGCCCAAGTTCATCAAGGACTAAGAAGGTCCAAAGAAAGAAATTTGGAGGATTTTGTAAGGTAGAGCTCCTAATCACTTAAGTAGGATTTAGTTTTAGGAATGAGGTTTGAATTATATTAGCAAAATTATAAAAATTTTGTGTTGAAATTATGTTTCGAATTCATGATAGGATCTATGCCTTAACAATTTCAATTTTGTTCCATGATGATTACTTCAAATTAGTAGCATGTTGTAATAAGATTGTATGTTTGTTTGCAATATTTTTCATACTTAAAATTAGCACTTCTATGAGATGTTGGAAAATTGGAAGCATGATAATAATATGTAGATGTTGTAGCTCTATTGGTCATGCTAGTGTAGTCATATCATTAAGGATATATTAACCATGTTAGAGAAGTAGTTTTGCTAGACAATTAAGTTGCTGGAATTTTTCTTAGCACATGACATCAACTTAGAAAAATCGTAGAAAATAGTAGAAAAATCAGAAAAATACAATCTAGGACACTACGGAAATCTGCAGAAAATTATCTACGACTTTGAAGAGGGACCGAAAGTTAATTCTGACTGTAGATAGGGTAACAGAGCCAATCTTTCTGCAGTAGCAGTTTTAGGCAAATTCATAAATGATTTTTTGAATATTGAGATGATCATGTTATATTTGACTTTAACCTTTCAATTGAGTTAATTAGTTCATGTGGTTATCTTGCAAATGGATAAAATTTCAGTATGGTAATAGTTTGTTAAAATTGTAGAACAATTTGTGCGTTAATACGCATATCGGTAATGTTCGTCTTGTTGTCACTTAAGTTTTGTTTAATTTCAGTCATCAAATTATTCATATGCTTATGTTCCATGATTAGTAGTACGTTGGACATGATTAGATTGTAATATGGTTAAATGGTAGTATTATTGTTCATACCATAAATCATATGCTAGTGTTATAGTTCCCTTTTGGTTAAGTATGATATTTGAGACACTATTCATGTTGTATGCTTGTTTATATTTCCATGTAAATTTTCATATGAAGATAACAATGGAACTATGCGATAATGAAATGAAAAGACGATGGTCGTTGCTGAATTATGACATCGGTGAAATTATGAAAGAGATGGAGAGATGTAAAAGCGGTAGTAGAGGCGGCTAGACGATGAAACGATAAAATGTTCTAAAAATTGAGAGTGAGCAGAGAGTCTGACATCGGAGGACTCTGTCCATTCTTGAAATGGGTGAGACTCCAGATGTGGGTTCGAGGGAAACACGGGTAAATTTTAGGTGTTAAGGAGTGGAAGACAGTGCGATAATCTCACCCAATGTGTCGCCCCCGAAAGGGGAGTTTGAGAGCGCTAGAGAGCCGCTGGTGTGCTCATGTCGCACCATGACGGTAAATGATGGTTTTCTCCGTTTGTCCAACAGAAAAACCGAGATGAGTCTCGCTCTGGTAACTTGTCCAGTCGGGTACGGAGTTACGAGAGGCCCCTCCAGTGCTCGTGTCGCTGGAGTGGTACTACTTTTTCACCCACCCTAGGTGAAGTCCGCCTCCTTAGCGTCCTACGGTTTACACGGGTTTCCAAACATACGAACCAATAACTTTAATTATACATGCTTTGATTATAAATGCTGTTATCCCACGTTAATTGTTTCTTGTCACTTTAATGCGGTTAACTTATGCCTATTCATTTTATTGTTCACTTTAATATTACAACTGCATGTTCATATGTTCTCTTGCTTACCTCCAGTACTTTCATGTTATAATATAGTTCCTTAAGCATGTTTACAAGTTCTTCTTTAATGCTTGCATGTCATGTTGTGAACATTTTTCTAAATTACTATGAACCTTTCTTGTTAAGACCACCATCCCTAGATAGGTAGACCAGTTCTAAAACTGGGTTCTACTAGAGTGTTAGGAGTTTCTACTGGGTCACGCGTTGACGTGTCCCCGTTGACTTTCATGTCATGTGAGTTGGAGGTTGGAGATAGCGGCTGGAGCTTTGGAGTTGGTGATCAGTTGTAGTATTAGGTGGTGAGGGGTATGATGAGAGACTTGTACTTTTGGTGTTTCTTTTTCGGGTGGACCTTTGTATTTAGAGTTGTGAATATGAAGATGTTGGTGTATGTATAAGATGTATCGATGTATCAATAAAATGGAATATTGTACTTTTGTTATTTTCTCAGTGTTTTTATCTGTGATGGAGTTTTACTTGTACTTCCTAGCACGTGTGTAGTACCTGCAGTGTTCTTCCTACTCTCTTCTTTTCTTTCTTTCTACGTAACACTCGCCTCTTCGGGAATACCTGATACGGATTCGTACTTATCGGGTATACCGGGGACCGGGTCGTTACAGTTGGTGGCCCATGCAGGTCTCCGCACTGTGGCATGCGTAAGGATAGTGCGGGTAATGCTCCATACGGGTAGTTGTGTCCTAAGGTGGGTAGGTGATCGGCCTTAGGGTAAGTTCCTGGTATTAGGAGAACCGAGGCACAGAGCTTCTTATGGATAAACATGGGTAGTTGTTTGTATGTATACATATATGTATGGATGGATACGTGTTTGCATGGATATATTAGTATTGTGTGCATATTGGCATGTATTCCTATATGCATGTATCTATAGATATATTTGTAAGTAAGCCGTATTATAGATACTTGTATGACTACTTGTGTGTATTCTTATAACTCATAGTATACGTGTTCGTATATGGACGAACTATGAGGTGTATGTATAGAAATGTTATTTATATGAATTAAGGAGTAGATAATATATGATGTGTAAATCTAAGTGTGAGGCATACTATCTGTGTAATGAAGTATTGTGTGTCGTATATAAATATGTGCTAATATATGTTTTATCTACATCTGAGTGTATGTGGATGACTATATGATTTTATGTATAGTTGTAGGTATAGATACTGAATTATATATTTAAGGGATGTAAGGAGATAATTTGTATATGGATATCTGAGGGATGTTTATATATATATGGAGTATCTGTGTGTATAAATATTAGTGTATAAATAAATTTGTGATGTATGTGTTGGTATATGGACGTTGCTTGTACGTCTGGGTGGATGTACATTTGGATGTATAAGAGTGTATGATGGTATACATGGAATAATTATATGTGTATGCGGTTATGTGTTTGTATGAATATACAAGCATTGTTTGTCCATTGTCGAATGTATCTGTGTGCTATACTTATGTGCGTATCTATAGCTATACATACATGTATATGCTACTAACTTAGCTACTTGTGTGACTATACGTTAGTATGTGATATTATAAGTATATGTGTTAGTATGTGGTTACACTATCAGATGTAGGTGCAATAGAGTGATTGTATTGATTGAGATGTAAGTAGTAAATATGTATATATATTTATAGTGTGATATATATAGCCTGTATGTGTGGATCCAAGGATCCATGTGTTCCACTCATTTGAACTGGCATACTCTTGGTATATGAGTATATTATGGTTGTCTGTTGTGTTGTATATGCATATGTGGTGATATACGTGATATGTATATAGTTATAAGTATAATTGTAAGCGTTATGCTTATACGCATGTATTGATACATATATCATTATATAGATATATTGTGTAGTGACTATATATTGTATGTGATGTATGCACATGTAGAGTGTGCAAATGCATGTGTGAATCTTTGAGTTCCACCCATGTATGTATGTATATGTCTTAAGAGTATTTGTGTTATGAGTTGATGTATGTGATGAGTATATAATACATGTATGGCTGTAAGCTGATACGTTTACACCTGTGTATAGATGAATATAATTTTGTTTGGTTATCTATGTGTATTGATATTGATATGGTAGATCTTGTGCAATGATACATCTGTGAATGTTAGATGGGTACTAGGAGACATACATGATTGTATGTCTGAGTATAGAGGTGCATGCGTATATATGTTAACATATGGTAACCTATAAGAAGTGTGTATCATGGACCTATATAGTTGATTGAGCTCTAGGCGATGCATAGATACGGTATACCGTATGTATTGGTAATATGTGATGTATATGTACATGCTGATTGTGTAAAACCATGTGCGGATCTTTGTGTTTCACTCAAGCATGAGTAGGCATGCCCTAGGTGTACTAGAGTTGTGTGTTTGATACATATATGAAAGATGTATATGGTTGCCTGTCTGACTGTAAGTGGATACGCTTACACCGGTGTTGGAAGGATATATCATTATGTGAATATCTGTGTGTGTTGGTATTATTGTATAAGACTCTATGTGATGACGTGTATGTGTATGCATACTAGAAATGTGGTTGTGTAAATTGATATAGTGAGATAAGTATATGACGTCCCCTAGATTTAGCAATATATGCAGTGGGGTCGGGGATACCATATTTAAATATTTATAACCGCAAGTGCACGGTGTTGTAGTGTGGCTTGGGGGTCGAAATCAGGGAGGTGTGTGTTGTGCTTGTTGTCAAGAAGGAACCGAAGTACCCGATGAGTGAGGTAGCCCGATCAATCGGTTGGTTTTCACGAAATAGAAATACGGTGGATGTATGATATAAAAGGGAACCTATGTAGGGTTTTCGAGGTCCAAGGGCTCTCTTTCGACTAGTGCATTGTCCGTCCTTCGCCCTACTTGAGAGCGAAGGCCGGACAACCTTGCACAAAATAACGCAGCGGAAGCGAAAATAAAGATGAAAACTTTATATAAACATTTTATATAAACTAGCCCTATATGCTTAAATCCCAAGCCAAGAAAACGCTACTATCCCGGGGTTGGGTCCTGACCAACCCCTGAGGATACTACTATCTAACTAACTACTTTAGCTACTGCAATTAAAATAATGCACATTAATTAAAACTAAAGTTGAGAAAACTCAACATACCCGTAACTCTTGCCTTGCAACAAAAGTGTTACCGAAGGCAATCAATTGCCCTTCCCGCACGAGCCGCTCCGATCCCAGCAACCACTTGCACCGATCCCAGTAACTTATCGTCGCCGAGCCAACAACTTGCTCCAGAAAGTTTCACGCGAGTGAAACCTCCGCCTAGATTTCGGATCTGAATCCGAACTCCTTTGCGGCTTTGCTAGAGCCCTCAGGAGCAAGGCAGAAATTTATAGAGAGAGGAGAAATATTAATTTAAGCCTAGATCCAAGCGTGCTCCAACATTTATGAGAGCCGCTCAGATCTAGAGCTTGGGACGAGATTTGAGAAGGAGAGCAGACCCATATTTATATAGGCGGCTGACTGCTACCCTTCCCTCAAAATCCGATGTGGGACTAATTTAGAGTTAATCAAATTCAATTTAGTTTGCCTTTCACAAAGTGCAAACTTCCGTGAATTTTAACTCCCTCACCGTTGAACTTCAGGATTGATACAACCTATCAATTCGAAGGGTGTTCAACGGTGAACGCATAGGAAAAGACCGTTCGTCAATCAGAGTTCGTTTGACCCTCCAATTTACCGCTCAAATTTCAGCACATGGCTAGTTTTTCCCAAAAACTGAGCCGTCAAACGAATCTGCCCTAAGTGTAGAAAAACTGCACTTTGTGGGACCCACCTGACCAGCTGGGTGAACCCAGACCAGGCTGGACGCCTGGTCTGTGTGCACCCAGGCTGGTGCGCCCAGCCTAGGCGCTTGGCCCAGGCCAGGGCGCCTGGCTCGGGCCTAGGCCAGGCGCTCAGGGCGCCTGGGCGGCCTGCCTGGGCCAAGCCCAGGCGCCCAGCTCCTGGGCCAGTGCCCAGGCGCCCAGGGCACCTGGGCGGGCCTGCCTGGCACTGGCCTAGGCGCCCAGCGCCTGGGCCTAAGCCCAGGTGCCCGGGCTGGCGTCCTGGCTCAGCCAGGTCTGGCCAGGCGCCCAGGTCTGGCCTGGGTCAGCCTGGTCTGACCCAGTCTGATCTGTTTGGCTGTTTTTGGCGTATCTTGAGCATCTGGCGTCCGATTTGGACGCTGTTCGAACCTGGGCGTAGACCGGGACATTCCCATCTTACCCGTGAGCTTTTCCTTACGTTTATATAATTAAATATTGTTTTAAACTGTGTAAAACACATTTAATCTATTTTGCATCATATGCAATTTAGTCCATATCTTGGCTTAAATTATCATTTGCATCAAATACAAATGATCTAAGGGCATATTTCCCTACATCTCCCACTTGCACTCAGGATCATTTATCCCGAATGCTGGAGACTATTGCAAACATCTTTTGCAATGCTTTGTCCCTTGCATCAAATGCAAATTATTCTCCCTAACTAATTTCTACCTATTACTAGACGAAGATCGCACTCTGTGTGAGACCCTACAGCCTGACCCTACTACAGGTTTGGGTTCGTGACCCTAGACGACAGTGACCACGAGCAGTAGTTGCCGTCCCTGTTTCGGCATCATAATTATGTGGTTTAACACATTGACAAAAATCGTCGGGACTACCAAGACTGTATCCGTGATGAATACCGCGGTTTTTATCCTTTCGTCAAGACTAAGTTGTTTATTCAAGTTTAGGGTATGGTAACATGTCAACCCCACCAACTTGAAACCGGACAGTTACATCGGTCTTTATTTAAATACATGTTGAACTTCTTTCAACATACTTTGATCAAAGATTTTCACTAAAGCACCGAACCAACACATACAACACTAACTCTCCTTAATGAGAGAGACGAATCCTTTCTTAGACACAACTCCCTTCACACGCTTCAAGTGCCACCCAACCAAAATCCTTTCGACAAGTAAAGCCTTGAAGCTAGGAAAATGATCTAAGTGACACCATTCACATGCAGTTTTGTTCAATGTCCTCAAGTCATAGGACCAACTTGCCTATCAACACTAAAAGTTATCATTGACATTTTAAATTAAGTTTAACCAAATGATAACCTTTTATGAGTCGTTCAGTGAACTCATTCTTTAATAAGCACCTGTGTCTTGTTTCTGACTTCACCAAGTCAAACGATTACGAGTTCATCGTTACTAATCTATAGTGACTACAAAGACACAATGGTCTTATCGATGTGTCGATATCCTCTTCTCGACATATCAATGACCACGAACCTGTTTAAGACTTTAAGCTCCAATCAGTAAAAACACTTTCTCATAATCGTGATCTTCATCAAGATAAGTGTATACCTTGCTGTAAGTCTAAGGAAATTATCTAAGTATATAAGATATCACAAATGCACAAAGATAATTTGATACCAATAAATTTATTTTATTCATGAATAAGATGTTTTTCAAGACAATGTGCCACATAGGCATACAACTCTCAAAACATCTACCACTCACTACAAGGCCCACTCTTTATGGTATTTCATACCGCTTTTACACATTAGTTTCTCCAAACGATCACGTGTAAGGGCCTTTGTAAATGGATCAGCTAAATTCTCTTCAGACGAGACTATGAGGATTTCTATGTCCTTCCTCCTCTCAATATCACGTATCAAGTGATATTTTCGAATAATGTGTCTGGATCTCTTGTGGAATCTGGGTTCTTTGACCAAGCTCATTGTGGCATTGTTATCACAATACAACGGTATTGGATCTATAACAGTAGGCACCACTCCTAGCTGGCTCACAAATTTCCTAATCCAGACAGCTTCCTTTGCTGCATCATTGGCCGCTATATATTCGGCCTTCATAGTTGAATCAGCAACGGTATCTTGCTTTGAACTTCTCCAACTCACTGCACATCCGTTGAGAGTGAAAATGTATCCTGAAATTGATTTGCTGTCATCTACGTCACTCTGAAAGCTGGAATCCGTGAAGCCCTCAATCTTGAGTTCTTCACTTCCATAAATCAAAACTAGATCTCTTGTTCTTCGCAAGTACTTGAGAATCGTCTTGACTGCTTTCCAGTGTTCTTCTCCATAGTTAGACTGATATCGACTTACTGCACCTAGTGCAAAAGCGACATCAGGTCTGGTACAAATCATGGAATACATGATCGATCCAACTGTCGAATCATATGGAATATTGCTCATGCGTTCTCTTTCCAATTCAGTCTTTGAAGACATCTTCTTGGAAAGACTTATTCCGTGATTTGCGGGTATAAACCCACCTTTACTGTTTTCCATGTTAAACCGTTTTAACACAGTATCAATGTACCTAGATTGGGAGAGTCCTAGCATCCTTTTAGATCTATCTCTATAGATCTTCACACCTAGTATGTAGGATGCTTCTCCCAAATCTTTCATGGAGAAGTTAGTTGATAACCAATCCTTAACAGAATTCAACATTGGTATGTTTTTACCTATTAAGAGAATGTCATCAACATAAAGTACGAGGATGACTAAATTGTTTCCACTGGTTTTCTTATAAACGCATGGCTCATCTTCATTTTTAATAAAATCAAACTCTTTGACCGTATTATCAAATCAGATGTTCCAGCTCCCGGATGCCTGCTTCAATCCATAAATGGATCTATGCAGTCTACACGCTTTCCCTTTGCTCCCACTGACTTCAAAACCTTCCGGCTGAGACATGTAAATATGCTCTTCTAAATCACCATTTAGAAAGGCAGTTTTTACATCCATCTACCAGATTTCGTAGTTGTGATAGGCATCAATAGCGAGTACGATCCGGATGGATTTGTGCATGGCTACGGGCGAGAAAGTTTCGTCATAATCTACACCTAGAATCTGACGATAACCTTTCGCAACAAGTCTAGCCTTGTATGTTTCTATTTTTCCATCTGCACCGATCTTCCTTTTGAAGATCCATTTGCAGCCACTAGGAACACTTCCCTTGGGCACATTCTCTAAAGCCCAAACTTTATTAATGTGCATGGAATCCATCTCAGATTTCATTGCATCCAGCCATTTCTTAGAGTCTTTACTCTGAATGGCTTCTTGGAAGCTAATAGGATCATCTTCAACTAAGATGCTATCCTCAACTCCTCCATCTACGAGAAATCCGTAGTATCTTTCTGGAGCTCGAGAAATCCTATTTGACTTCCTAATAATTGCTTCAAGAGCATTAGGCTCTGCCTCTCCCACTGGTTCCACGATCTGTTCATGTGTTAATTCAGTCTCTAGACTTTCATCCAGTTCTATTACCTCTCCATTAGACTCCTTCACAAGGAATTCCTTTTCAAGAAAGGTGGCGTGTTTGGACACAACAATCTTTTGTTGTTCCTGGTGATAGAAAATGTGTCCCGTCGAGTGACTAGGATACCCAATGAATCTACACATAACATACCTATCCTCCAGTTTATCTGGATTAAGCTTCTTGACATATGCAGGACAACCCCATACCTTAATATGCTTAAGGTTTGGTTTCTTCCCGTTCCATATCTCATATGGTGTCATTGGCACGGATCTAGATGGAACTCTATTAAGGATATGGGTAGCAGTTTCTAGGGCATAGCCCCAAAGGGAGATAGGCAACTCAGAGTCACTCATCATTGATCGAACCATGTCTAACAAGGTACGATTCCTTCTATCTGACACACCATTATGTTGAGGTGTGTAAGGAGGAGTGATCTGAGAGAGAATCCCATTCTCTTTTAGATGTGCAAGGAATTCATGGCTCAAGTATTATCCTCCTCGATCAGATCGAAGAATTTTAATACTTTTGCCCGTCTGTTTTTCAACTTCGTTACGATACTCTTGGAATCGTTCAAATGTATCAGACTTGTGCTTCATCAAGAACACATGTCCGAACCTAGAGTGATCATCAGTAAATGTAACAAAGTATGAATAACCTCCTTTCGCTAAAGTAGACATTGGTCCACATACATCAGAATGTACTAGACCCAAGAGTTCACTAACTCTTTCCCCTTGACCCGCAAAGGGAGTTTTAGCCATTTTACCTTTGAGACAAGACTCGCAAGTGTCGAACGAATCATAATTCGAGAGGTCAAGAGACCCCTCTTTATGCAACTTGCTAAGTCTTTTTTCTCCGATATGGCCTAGTCTACAATGCCAAAGGAAAGTTTCATTAAAACTAGATTCCTTACGTTTTCGTGTGTTAACACTTAACACAACGTCATTAGACCGAGTGTATACACCATTATTTATTTTTCCAAATCCCAGCAATTTATCATTAAAGAAAATGTTCATAACAGACTCATCAATGGTAAATTTATATTCGTCTTTGGCCAAAGCCGAAATGGAAATAACGTTGCATAGGAAATTTGGTATATAATAACATTGTTTCAAAAACAATGTGACACCGTTTGCCAAGGTGTGCTTTAGGTCTCGTACATCTTTAGCAGCTACATTAGCTCCATTACCGACTTGAAGAACTATTTCGTCTTTTCTTAAGTTTCTAAATGTGCTCATACCTTGTAAAGAATTACAAATATGAGTACCCGCACCAGTATCCAATACCCATGCGTTAGAAGTTACAGAAAGGACTATACTCTGTATAACTAATACCTTAGAAGTCGAGACATCAATATGTCCTTTCTTCTCTCCGTTAAGCCCAGAGTTTTCTAAGCAATCAATATTTAAACCAGTCAATTTATTATTCAGGATAAGATTCATATTTGATTTCATGCTGCAAAAGACATAGAATTAATTTAGTGTAATTCATGATAAAATAAAATAGTTAATATGGTTTTTAATTAACTATGGTCTCCCACTATTTTACGATCATTCTCTGAAATGAACGAATATTAATATTTAAAATATAGCGAAAGAGGGATCCAATCATCCTGAACCTCACAACCTTGAGGAGACTCAATAAGTTGATTGGTTCCATGATTGGTAGACTAACTCTTAGTCAATCACATCACATGTGACTTTCTTTCGATTTTTACCCACAGTCACTTATGATCTTGAGGAGACTCAACAAATCATAATGACTGGTCTAGTCAGACCCTTGATTTCGTGTCCAGATTTGACTTAGATCGATGCTCGAGGAGACCCGACATATCGATTTGGGTCAAGTCTAGACTACATCACATGTATGTTGGAGTTTGTTCCTTAAAGAAAAACATGTCATAGCTTGAGGATACTCAACAACTATAATTGTCTTCTTTGAGTTACCAAGCTCCAAAATCAAGGAGGGATACGAATTAATCTTAATAAGATTTATAACGCATTGACTAGATATAACCAAAACTAACACATTTTATTATTAGCAACTTTGCGGTACAAGCGGGCATGACCAGGGTTAGGGCCGGGCAGGATCACTTGCGCCCAGCAAAGCTGAGTCGATCCACAACACCTTCCCTAACTACCTAACCATACCATTCTCCATTGAAAGTGCTAATGATAAAAATGTGTTATATTGATTTAATCTGGTTGTTATGATTTATTTAACTAGTTAATCCTATCAACTAGTTATAACCTATAATTCAAAATTATTAGGATGTGTTTCATAACTTTTATTAGAATCCTATCAACTATAAGATTTTAATAAAACACATCAAAAGTGTTTCAACAAACAAGGGACAATCCTAATCATTCATTAGGATGTGTTATTTAAAATATTGTGAACAACATTTTAAAACATAGCCAAAGCTAGTCATTTAAATTTAATCAAAGTAGAGATTTAAATGAATTTTAATGGCTAACCCAACAAGTCTTTCTTTTAGCAATTATCAAATAAAGCAAAAGAAACATAAAGTCATTAATTATCACATAATTAAAAAAAGATCTAATCTTGGTTTTCAAAACAATTTTCGAAAAATTTGAAAACCAACATATAATTAGTGCAAGACTAACTACAAGTTTTAATGCATAAAACCATCGCATAGTTAGAAAAAATGCATAGAAAACTTTCAAGTTTTAATCACATGCATTTCATAAAAGCAGTGTATAGATAGTCTATGTAGCCTGGCTCTGATACCACTGTAGGGTTTTCGAGGTCCAAGGGCTCTCTTTCGACTAGTGCATTGTCCGTCCTTCGCCCTACTTGAGAGAAGGCCGGACAAACTTGCACAAAATAACGCAGCGGAAGCGAAAATAAAGAGGAAAACTTTATATAAACATTTTATATAAACTAGCCCTATATGCTTAAATCCCAAGCCAAGAAAACGCTACTATCCCGGGGTTGGGTCCTGACCAACCCCTGAGGATACTACTATCTAACTAACTACTTTAGCTACTGTAATTAAAATAATGCACATTAATTAAAACTAAAGTTGAGAAAACTCAACATACCCGTAACTCTTGCCTTGCAGCAAAAGTGTTACCGAAGGCAATCAATTGCCCTTCCCGCACGAGCCGCTCCGATCCCAGCAACCACTTGCGCCGATCCCAGCAACTTCTCGTCGCCGAGCCAACCACTTGCTCCAGAAAGTTTCACGCGAGTGAAACCTCCGCCTAGATTTCGGATCTGAATCCGAACTCCTTTGCGGCTTTGCTAGAGCCCTCAAGAGCAAAGCAGAAATTTATAGGGAGAGGAGAAATATTAATTTAAGCCTAGATCCGAGCATGCTCCAACATTTATGAGAGCCGCTCAGATCTAGAGCTTGGGACGAGATTTGAGAAGGAGAGCAGACCCCTATTTATATAGGCGGCTGACTGCTCCCCTTCCCTCAAAATCCGATGTGGGACTAATTTAGAGTTAATCAAATTCAATTTAGTTTGCCTTTCACAAAGTGAAAACTTCCGTGAATTTTAACTCCCTCACCGTTGAACTTCAGGATTGATACAACCTATCAATTCGAAGGGTGTTCAACGGTGAACGCATAGGAAAAAACCGTTCGTCAATCGGAGTTTGTTTGACCCTCCAATTTACCACTCAAAGTTCAGCACATGGCTAGTTTTTCACAAAAACTGAGCCGTCAAACGAATCTGCCCTAAGTGCAGAAAAACTGCACTTTGTGGGACCCACCTGACCAGCTGGGTGAGCCCAGACCAGGCTGGACGCCTGGTCTGGGTGCACCCAGGCTGGTGCGCCCAGCCTGGGCGCCTGGCCCAGGCCAGGGCGCCTGGCCCGGGCCTGGGCCAGGCACCCAGGGCACCTGGGCAGCCCGCCTGGGCCAGTGCCCAGGCGTCCAGGGCACCTGGACGGGCCCGCCTGGGCGCTGGCCCAGGCGCCCAATGCCTGGGCCTGAGCCCAGGCACCTGGGCTGGCGTCCTGGCTCAGCCAGGTCTGGCCAGTCGCCTAGGTCTGGCCTGGGTCAGCCTGGTCTGACCCTGTCTGATCTGTTTGGCTGTTTTTGGCGTATCTTGAGCATCTGGCGTCCGATTTGGACGCTGTTCGAACCTGGGCGTAGACCGGGACATTCCCGTCTTACCCGTGAGCTTTTCCTTACGTTTATATAATTAAATATTGTTTTAAACTATGTAAAACACATTTAATCTATTTTGCATCATATGCAATTTAGTCCCTATCTTGGCTTAAATTATCATTTGCATCAAATACAAATGATCTGAGGGCATATTTCCCTACAACCTAGGACTTTGGGTTCCACCCTATCATGTGCCCTCTCTATTACGACCGACAGTTAGGAATACGATTGGATTTTAGGGTTTAATGGCGAGACGTTGCCTCTAAGAGTGATACCTAGCGTCCCATGGGCCCGATATTTCGGTCGATGCCCAGGATGATACGCTAGGTCTACCCAGGTTAGGACGGTGGGCATTCCCATGTCCATTAACACCGACCGACTCCGGGAGCACTAAGCTCGCAACGATTACTCCCAACATTTCATCCTGCCGTTCCCACGTGCTAGGATTCAATGTCTACGCTAAGGGTGTGAGCTGTGGCTAGGGGATCAAACACCAGTTTTATTTCCCCTTAGCCCTCCGGTCAGAGGTGGTCTTTCTCCCGCCAATGACAATAAAACGCCCCGCGTAACCATCTAAATTCCTAAATCCTATCGAAATCCTAATCATATGGTCGTTCTAGGGAGAACCCACGAAGGGGTTTCCACCAAAATCCCATATTGGGGAACTACTCACAATTCATGGCGTAAATAGCATCACAATCAAATTCAACCATTGAAATCATAATCAAACAATAGAAAAGAGAAGCAAATAGTATTAAGAACAATATATCAAAGTTACAGAATAGTCAGAACACTTACAAGACAAAATAAAATTGCAGCCGTCAAAGGTCCCAAAAAGACAGAAAATATAATGGGGCTATCGTCTGAGAAAAAACCTAGGTCTATTTATAGAAAACACGGCCACCCGATCGGTTGAAGCATCAACCGATCGTGTGAGCTGACAGTCGCTTTGGCCATCGGGCTTCAGATGCATCAACCGGTTGCTGAGCAGAGCGGTTGGCGTCACCGGGTCGTGAATTGGGGATTTTCGGCTTCAGATGAACTGATCGGGTGAGATGTCACCCGATCGGTTGAATTAAGCTCCAAAAAGACAGAGAGTTCTGTCGGGTTCACCCGATCGCTAAACCGATCAGGTGAGCTGCTCTTAGCTTCTGCTCCTGTCTGGGTCGGATACATATGCACCAACCGATCAGTTGGCTCTGTCCAACCGATCGGTTGAGGGCTGAAATATAGTAATCTTCGACATTTGGCCCTCGGGATCGCGCGTGACACCTCCCGTTGCTCCGGGGACTCATGCTATCTGCTTTGTATGTCCCCAACGCTGGAAACTCCTGCAATTGCACAAAAATACGGAGAAAGTGAAAAGATACAAAAAACACGAAAGAACGTATATAAAACAACGGAAAACAGTGGAAATTCACGAAGAAGACGTGCGTGAATATATAAAATATAAACGCACGTCAACATATATGAGTATAGCTACTATTGGCGGTGTATCATAAGTAGTGTGTGAAATATATTGGCTTACTAAATTGTGTGTATATATATACATATACTGTATTGATATAACTCTTGAGCTATTATTTATACATAGTATTGTGTGTATATCTATACTGCATTGCATATATGTTACGCTGATGGCTTGTATGTAAGTATATTTGTACTGTGTACATGTGGATAAAATACGTGAGTGAATATTGGATATGAATATATATGAATGTATTGTAACGACCGGTTTTTGTAATGACTTTTATATGTATAATATTGGATGTTTCCCTCTTTGTGTGTTTTTCCCGTTAGAAATCCTTACGATTAACTTCATAGCGTCTTAATCTTAGTGCTAGGGTGATCCTAGAGGGCATAGGAATCTTCCCGAAGCTTCGCGCTTCGATTCGGCACTTTTCGTGCATCTTAGTCGGTTTATGAAGGAGAGCCGACCGACTAGATTGATCTAGTCGGTCGGTAACACTTCTCAGACCGGCTAGTTCTTGTCAGTAAATTTCGACTGAGTTATTGTTTACGTTTAGTCGGTCTAAGCACGTTCTCCGACTGACTAGTTTCCAAACTAGTCGGTCTGGTCTTGTACTCAAACCGACTAACTGTCAGTACTCATTTTCTATCTTATTCGACCTTTAGTCGGTTCGTAAACGTTCACCGACCGACTAGATCCCAAACTAGTCGGTCGACGGGTCTTCACAGACCGACTAATCATGCATTCTCTATACAGACACTGTTCACTGTTTGATGTTAGTCGGTGTCAGTTGGACGACCGACCGACTAGATCCTAAACTAGTCGGTCGACCACCCTTCTCTGACCGACTAAATTACCCAGTAAACCTAGGTTAAGTTGTAGCCGCCGCACTTTTTCTTTATTTAAACCCTCGACCATTCCCATTCTTTCTTCACTTTTCTTAGCTCATCTTCTTCCCCAATCATCCCCCAATCATCCTCTTACCTTCTTTCATCCTCCCGAGCTTCCCCTCACCCTCTTTTACGCCGGCACCACCCCCGTAGGCCACCGGCCGATCGCCAAAAACCCCAAAATCCTCTTTTGCTCCAGATTTGCCCTATATTTCCCCATTCTCCAGATCCATTTTAGAGCAGCCGCTGGAGATCCTTTCAGCCGCAACATCTCCCTCGGATCGCTCTTCCGTTGTTGTGCTAAGCTCGGTTTGGCGACGGCAACCCAGAAATCGTCGAGATCTTCTTCTACCTGCAGTTCGTAGGCATCGTAATCATCGTTCTTCCGCTACAAAAATGGTTAGTGATCTATCTTTAATTCTCTGTAACCCACACTGTAAATTAGAAACCCTAATTAAAAATGGATTACTAGACGTTATAGGATTCCAATGTAAACCGGTTTAGAACTCTAAATCTAATTTTCTATTTTGCCATAACAGCGAACCCAATTTCCGTAGGATACCGATCTCGTGACTCTCGTCGAACAACAACTTCGGTACCAGGCAAGTGAAACTTGCCAACCTTGCTTTAGGCCATGTTTTTAGGCCAACACTTTGTTTTAGCATGAAAGAGACTAGGCCGTGAAATGATAGCGGTCTAGGCGCAAATTCAATTCTAGCTTGACAACGAAGCTAGAATTTCCCTTGTCATGCCATGTCATACAATTTCCCGTCATGTTTAATTTTCTTTAACGGTACGCAATTTCATTTCAATAATTGTCATGTGCATCCAATTTACATATCATGTTGCATGTTGCATCGTAGCACACGCTACAAATCCTTGTACAAATCCGTGTTTCCGTGTTACCGGCTAGGCACCCGTTATGCGGGCATAACCCTATGCCATACGTGTTAAAAACACTTCCTGGCTCGTGATCCAGAAGCGAGCATTACGTGTTCGGGGGTAATGCCCTGGCTCGACACACGTGGAGGGGTAGGGATAAATGGTCACTTGAGCGTAAGAGTTGGCCCGTACAGCCACTCTAGCCAAAGGGCGGAATCTCTGTGCACGACGTGCTTACAATTCTCGTACGTGTCTTGTATTTGTTTACTTGCCATGCCATGTTACTTGCCATGCTATAATCATGCCATATCATAAACTGATGTTGTTCTCATTGCATAAAATGTCATGTCATACTTTACTCTAGAACTGCTAGGTTGTTACCACTTTTCTTTAGTTTCCTTGCACAAGTCTTGTAGACTTGCTGACATGTGCCCCTTCTCTTTGGGTGAAGCATGTTAGTTGCTGAGCCAGAGATTGCTGTTGAGGGTGACGAGTTCGTGGAGTTCGTGCCCGATCCCGTTGCCGACGTTGAGTACGAGGACACCGGTGACCAGTCCTAGTGTTCCTTCGTTCCTTCTTTGTTAGTTGTGTTGTTGTCGGTGAGTAGCACTGTTGTTGTTAGTTTCCTTGTTGGCCATGCTAGGCCTTTTCTTTTTGGACTCTTTTGTTTGCCTGGTGGCATTTCTGGTTGTTGAATTTATATCTGGACTCTGAGTTGAATAATTTTAATTATTTGCCTCTTTTTCTATTATTGGTATTGTTGTTTCCGAGTCACATTATAGGGACCTGCTACTTTGTGATACTTGACGCTTATCGGACTTGCGGCTTGTTGCTTCAAGTCTGAGCGGACCTTCTCATGCTTCACCTCCATATTTTTGGGAGGCGGGGCGTGACAGGTTTCTTTGGTGGCCGATGCAGGTCCTATTTCCTGTAACTGTGACTTAATCGGAACAACGATAAGAATTATAGGAGGTCCAATAAACAATTTCAATACCGAGTCATAAGGCTGAGAGTCAAATTTGTTTCATTTTTCCTGTGTCAATAGATGGCTGGGAGACGGAATACCCGTGCTGGTGGTGGTGTGTCCCCTCGTGTCGAGGAGCCGGATCGGGAGCCCACCAAAGGGGACATCATGCGGATGATGCATCAGATGATGCAGGTGCAGCAGGGGATGCTACAGAATCCCCCGAAATGTTCCACCTGCTCGAGCAGCGCAGCCTGTTTAGAATGTCCCTCGCTTCGAGCCCGGAGCGAAGCAGTTTCAGGAGTTGGGTCCCGCTTACTTTGATGGGACCGAAGGACCTTTGGCTGCGGATGAATGGACCAGGAACATGGAGGACAACTTGAAGATGTCAAAGGTCAACCCTACTAGATGGGTTGACTTGGCGAAGAGGCAGCTCAAGGATAACGCTCGGAACTAGTGGGATGCTGAGGAGGAGTTACTGGAGGAGCTGATATCTTGGGCTACTTTCAAGTCCAGATTTGATAAGGAATACTTTCTGAAGGATGCCAGGAGGGAGATGGCGCAGCGCTTCATTAACCTGAAGCAGTGGAGCTTGACGGTGGACCAGTACCACCAGGAGTTCAGTAGGCTGAGTCATTTCGCACCGAAGATGGTGCAGGATGCTGATGAGAGAGCCCAGAGGTTTCTTCAGGGGCTTTCTTTGGATCTTCAGAGCTATGTGACTTCTTCTGATGCGGAGTCCTATCAGAAGGTTTTGATTGCGGCAAAGAGGCAGGAGCGGATTATGAGCCAGAAGAGAGGGCAGATTTCTGGAGCTGGGAAGAGGCCTGTGGAGCAGGCCAGAGCAGTGATGAGACCAGGGTTCGGGCCCATTCAGCCGGTACAGTTCAAGAGGCCCGGAGGACCTCCTACTCTGAAGACTTGCCATTTCTGTGGCAAGACTGGGCATGTCAAGGATCAGTGCCAGAAGATGTTAGGGCAGTGCTTGATTTGTGGTGATCCTACGCATGCCATGAAGGACTGCCCGAAGTCCAAGCAGCCGTGGAAGGGACCTGTTGCAGCTCAGCCGTTGCAGCAGAGGGCACATGTTCTTGCTAGATGTGGAGCGCCTCTCGTTCCGCAGAGGAAGGCTTTTCAAGAGGCTGTTCAGCCGAGGCGGCAGGCGTTTCTGATGACTGCTGTTGAGACCGAGGCGGTGGATGAGGTTATTGCAGGTAACCCTCAATCTAGCTGTTTCTTTCCTTAGTTAGTTTTAGTTATTAGATTATGTTTGGTTGCTTGCATATGTTTGTCTGCTAGAATAGAACTTGATTGTTAGACTTTCTGTTAGGTGTGATTTTGGTTTGCACATTTCATGCACGAGTCCTCTTCGACTCAGGTGCATCGATGTGCATTATTTCCCGGAGCTTCGTGGAGAAGCATTTCTTGTCGACTTCCCCTCTTCCCAAGAGTTGGAATATCGTTACAGGGAATGGCGTGGTCTCGGTTCATCGTGGTTGCAACTCTTGCCCTTTGGTGGTCTGTGGACATGAGCTCTACGCTGATTTTATTGTCCACGACATCATCAACTATGATGCCGTCCTCGGGATGGACTAGCTAGGGAGCTTCTACGCCACGATCGATTGTCGGAGGAAGAAGGTGGTGTTCGAGATCCCTGGACATCCGGTGTTAGAGTTCAGCTGAGGTAGCAGTTTGCTTGGTCCAGTCAGGTTTCGGGCCAAGCCGGAGGAGATCGTTGCTATGCAGATGGAGCAGTGTCAGCCTACGATAGTGCGTGAGTTCGACGACGTCTTCCCCGAGGAGATGTCTGGATTGCCACCTGATCGAGCTCTCGAGTTTTCGATCGACCTCATTCCGGGAGCGCAGCCTATTTCGAAAGCGCCGTATCGCATGGCACTAGCAGAATTGGAGGAATTGCGGAAGCAGCTGAATGAACTTCTTCAGAAGGGTTACAATAATCCTAGTGTGTCTCCGTGGGGAGCATCGGTACTGCTGGTAAAGAAGAAGGACGGTTCGCGTCGCATGTGTGTGGACTACCGAGAGTTGAATGTGGTGACCGTCAAGAATCAATATACGTTGCCTCGTATTGATGACATTTTTGATCAGCTGGGAGGATCGAGGGTATTCTCTAAGCTGGATCTGAGGAGTGGTTATCACCAGCTGAAGGTGAGGAAGGAAGATGTTCCGAAGACAGCATTCAGGATGAAATATGGACACTACGAGTTCGTGGTTATGCCTTTCGGTGTAACCAACGCACCTGCGGGTTTTATGAATCTGATGAATCTGATCTTCTATGACTTTTTAGATAAGTTTGTCGTTATCTTCATTGACGACATTCTGATCTACTCAAGGTCAGAAGAGGAGCATGCGTCGCACTTGAGGACAATATTGGAGATCTTGAGGAAGCATCGGTTGTATGCTAAGTATTCCAAGTGAGAATTTTGGCTGGATAGAGTTGCTTTTCTCGGGCATGTGGTGACTGGAGATGGTATTTCGGTGGACCCCGAGAAGATTAAGGCTATCAGGGAGTGGCCTGTTCCGCAGTCAGCGTCTAAGATCCGGAGTTTCCTTGGACTTGCAGGTTATTACCGGCGATTCATCAAGGATTTCTCCCGTATTGCCGAGCCGATGACCAGATTGAGGCAGAAGGATGTATCTTTTGTTTGGTCTGATGCCTGCGATGGAGCTTTTGGTGTTCTGAAGGAGAAGCTGACGTCTTCCCCTGTTCTTGCTGTGCCCGACCGGAGTGGAGGATTCGAGATCTTTTGTGATGCTTCTGGCAAGGGTCTCGGTTGTGTATTGCATCAGCATGGGCACGTGGTTGCGTATGCTTCTCGTCAGCTTAAGGCTCATGAGAAGAATTACCCAACACATGATTTGGAGTTGGCCGTTGTCGTGTTTGCGCTGAAGATTTGGAGGCACTTCCTGCTGAGTGAGAAGGTGAAGATCTTCATCGATCACAAAAGCTTGAAGTATATTTTTACTCAGAAGGAGCTCAACATGCGACAGCGTCGGTGGTTGGAGCTCATGGCGGATTACGAGATCGATTTGCAGTATCACCCTGGCAAGGTGAATGTGGTTCCTGACGCGTTAAGTAGGCTTCCGGTGGTGATGTTGTTGACTTCGCAGTGGAGATTACAGCAGGATTTTTGCGAGTCCGGTATTAAGATTGTTCTGCCTGGTGAGGTCTCTTCGTTGATGTGTATGAAGATACAGTTGACGATTGTGGGTAGGATCAAGGCTAGACAGGCTGGAGACCCGAAGTTGGTGAGGATTCGGGAGTTGGTGGAATCCGGTCTGCGGACTGACTTCTTGATTCATGAGGATGGCTCGCTGGGATTTGGAGCCAGGTTGTGTGTGTCGGCTGGGGATATCAGGGAAGAGCTGTTGGTGGAGGCACACAGTTCACCGTATTCTGTGCATCCTGGTGGGACCAAGATGTACAAGGATCTTCGCTTAAACTTTTGGTGGAATGGTATGAAGAGGAGTGTGGCTCAGAGCATAGCCAAGTGCTTGGTTTGCCAGCAGGTAAAGGCGGAGCATCAGCGTACGGCGGGGTTGCTACAACCGCTTCCGATTCCGGAGTGGAAGTGGCAGCACATCACTATGGACTTCGTGACTGGACTACCTCATGGTCCGAAGCAAAATGATGCGATTTGGGTGATCGTAGACCGATTGACCAAATCCGTGCACATTATTCCTTTTCGAGTAGGACAGTCCACTGAGGCGCTAGCGAGGAGATATATGGAGGTAAATCTTTTTACTCTCCGTTTTAATTTCCTTTTCCTAGTTTAGATAGTGATGTAACGTGAATCGTGCAGGAGATCGTACGACTTCACAGAGTCCCTGTGAGTATCGTGTCGGACAGAGACACGAGATTCACATCTCAGTTCTGGCAGAGTCTGCAGAAGAGTTTGGGTACGAGTCTGAGTTTCAGCACGGCGTACCATCCGCAGACGGATGGCCAGTCTGAGAGGACGATCCAGATCTTGGAGGACATGCTGAGGGCGTGTATGTTGGACTTCAAGGGTTCTTGGGAGGATCATCTCCACCTCGTGGAGTTTGCCTACAATAACAGCTACCAGGCGAGTATTGGCATGGCACCTTTTGTCGCGCTATATGGGAAGAAATGTCGATCGCCACTGAGCTGGGATGACATTGGAGATCGGGAGCTGTTAGGACCTGAGATGATCGTGGAGGCTGTTGATGTTGCGAGGAACATACGGGAGAGGCTGAGGATTTCTCAGGACCGTTTCAAGCATTGGGCTGATGCTAAACGGCGTCCGTTGGAGTTTCAGCCAAGTGACCATGTGTTCCTGAAGATTTCCCCGAATCTAGGAATGATTCTCTTTGGGAAACGAGGGAAGCTGAGCCCGAGATACATTGGACCATTTGACATTCTGGAGAGAGTTGGCGAGGTAGCCTACCGCTTAGCCTTGCCGCCATCTTTGGAAGGAGTTCACGATGTCTTCCATGTGTCGCAGCTTCGTCGATACATCAGCGATCCATCTCACACTGTGGATTTCTCGGAGATCACCGTTCGCCCTGATCTGACATATGACCAGCTGCCAGTGCAGATCTTGGACAGGCGTCAGAAGTCACTTCGAAACAAGAACGTCGATATTGTTAGGGTGATGTGGTGACACGGCTCGCCAGGAGAGTCTACTTGGGAGAGAGAAGACGAGATGCGAGAGCGCTACCCACTTTTGTTCCCTGACACGTGAGTGTTAGGAAATTCCGAGTGCGGAATTTTTCTTAAGGTGGGGAGGATGTAACGACCGGTTTTTGTAATGACTTTTATATGTATAATATTGGATGTTTCCCTCTTTGTGTGTTTTTCCCGTTAGAAATCCTTACGATTAACTTCATAGCGTCTTAATCTTAGTGCTAGGGTGATCCTAGAGGCCATAGGAATATTCCCGAAGCTTCGCGCTTCGATTCGGCACTTTTCGTGCATCTTAGTCGGTTTATGAAGGAGAGCCAACCGACTAGATTGCAATCTAGTCGGTCGGCAACACTTCTCAGACCGGCTAGTTCTTGTCGGTAACTTTCGACTGAGTTACTGTTTACCTTTAGTCGGTCTAAGCACGTTCTCCGACAGACTAGTTTCCAAACTAGTCGGTCAGGTCTTGTACTCAAACCGACTAACTGTCAGTACTCATTTTCTATCTTATTCGACCTTTAGTCGGTTCGTGAACGTTCACCGACCGACTAGATCCCAAACTAGTCGGTCGACGGGTCTTCACAGACCGACTAATCATGCCTTCTCTGTACACCACTTTTCTTTAGTTTCCTTGCACAAGTCTTGTAGACTTACTGACATGTGCCCCTTCTCTTTGGGTGACGCATGTTAGTTGCTGAGCCAGAGATTGCTATGGAGGGTGACGAGTTCGTGGAGTTCGTGCCCGATCCCGTTGCCGACTTTGAGTACGAGGACACCGGTGACCAGTCCTAGTGTTCCTTCGTTCCTTCTTTGTTAGTTGTGTTGTTGTCGGTGAGTAGCACCGTTGTTGTTAGTTTTCTTGTTGGCCATGCTAGGCCTTTTCTTTTTGGACACTTTTGTTTGCATGGTGGCATTTCTGGTTGTTGAATTTATATCTGGACTCTGAGTTGGATAATTTTAATTATTTGCCTCTTTTTCTATTATTGTTAGTGTTGTTTCCGAGTCACATTACAGGGACCTGCTACTTTGTGATACTTGACGCTTATCGGACTTGCGGCTTGTTGCTTCAAGTCTGAGCGGACCTTCTCACGCTTCGCCTCCATATTTTTGGGAAGCGGGGCGTGACATGTATACTTGCATATATAAAGTGAGTGTATACTAGAATGTTGATATACTATACATATATACTGTCAGGACTATTTACTATAGTGATATGTACTGTGTGCATACTTGAGTGTGAACTATTATATATAATTGTCTATATAGTTGAAGGTGTTTATACTTACGTGCTTAAGTGATATGTTTGTGTATGGTTACCCACTGAATATGTGGTGCATCATATCGGTGTGTAAAGTATTGGTGTATGACTACCTACTATAATTGTATCGATATTCAGATATACCTAGTTGCATATGTATGTTAGTAAGGTTGTATGCATATTGGATGTGATGTATATAGTAGTATGTGTATCTTTAAATGGATGTATACTTGAACTATACTCTGATGTATCTATGTATACCCATAGGTATGTGTAAGTGTAAGTATGCTAGCTTTGTGACTTATGAGTAGGGTGTGTTTAAATATCATGTGAACATGTATGTATGTAGATATATAAATACAAGGAGTGTGTGATTACATATAAAGGTATATGTATTTAGATATATCTATATGTATCCATGATATAGCATTTGTCTTTGGACATGTATTTGTGTGTATCTATATGTAAGTGTATATATAGTGGGTATAATAAGTGTATAAATATTAGAGTGTATATTGATGCCTTGGGTGTATCTATACATATTTCTACTTATTGCTATGTACGACATTGATACATGTGTCCATGTGTATAGGTGTACTAGTATGTGTGATATTATGTGAGTGTTCTCATGCAATATAAATATATTTGTGAGTACATGGATGGATGTGGAATGTATGGTACTATATATGTGTTGTGATGATTTGTCTGTGTGTATACCTATATTCTTGGATAAGAATGTGTATATATATATGTGTATAATCTACGGTATAGTGCATGTATACATGAGTGTAGAGTATATTCATATAGCATTGTTTGTATTTCTTGGGTAGGGAAACCCTTAGACTATTCAATCTCCGGTCAGACCTTTAGCATAGAAAGTCCGAGGGCAGACTTTGTTTTTAAGGTGGGTAGAATGTAATGACCCCAATTTTAATGTACGTGTATTTATACGTATTTTGGCGTAAATACGTACGTATAATTTTTGGGAGTATGCTTGTATTTTTCTTTAATTATTTTGGTGTAGGAATTATTTTTAAAAGATTTTAAACTCATCATTGATATTAGTAAATAAGAGTATTAGGATGAAATACCATGTATTAAAAGAGGTATGATGTATTTCCTCTTGTATTTTTATTTTCCTAAAAATACAAATTCAAAAATTAATAGCCATGACACATAACCTACTAATGTGTCATCTTGCATGGTAAAGAGTATACCCATGGCATTAGGGGAGAGCACGGTCTCAAACCGGCGGTTTGGGACCTAAACCGAACCAGACTGTATAAGTAGCAGTTTCTCACAGGCCAGACCAAACCAGACCGCCAGACCTACGGTTTCCGAGCCGATGAAAATCGCTTCAGGCGGTTTGGTTCGGTTTGGAACCACGGTTCAGACATATGATGACGGAAGATCCCCTCGTATACCCAATTTTTCTAAATATAGACTTTGTCATTAAAATAATTTCATGACATGGCTTCATTTCTGTGCTTCTTATCAAACCAGGGAAAATTAGGCACTGTATCGCTTGCAGGAGTTCTAACTGTGACTGCGACAAGTGGGGTTATTATTGTTCTATGTATTTTCATTTTTCTATAGCAGTTAGGGTGCATTCATCGCTAGAAGTTGTATCAAAATGGTATTTGATGATGAATTGTGTTGATCAGGTTAATTCACTAATGTTTCTACAGATAGGAACGTCCCGTACTATCTCATTGCCAACTAAGCACATCCCATTTTCTTCTCCAGGTTAAAGAAGGCTATATGATGTGTTAAGTGCACGGATCACAGCATTAAACCTGAGGACTTCATGGCGGAAAACTCGCATGTCAGTACACTACAGAGTACAGAGAAAGGCTTGAGATTTCAAGGAGTTTCTTGTTGCAGCCCAATAATGTAAAGCAATTAGCAAATTTCAATGGGGCAAAGGAAAAAAATTGAATATTAAATAGTGGTTCACAATGGTCAGCTCCAGCACCAAATAACTAGGGTTAAAATCCCAACAGATTTCCAGCACAATATATAATATATGTTAGGAGTCGGTTCGGTTCGGTTTAAGCAGTTTCGACAAGGTGAAACCAAACCAGACCATATAAGTGGCGGTTTCCAACGATTGAGACCAAACCAGACCGATGGAGAGCGGTTCGGTTCAGTTTTTGGCCCGGTCTGGTTTGGTCCTGTTTGGTTCGGGCGATTTGAGCAAACCGTGCTCACCCATACATGGCATTAGCTTTTGACTAAATGAATGGTTGAGAATTTTTGGGAGAAAATCAAATTATCAACAAGGGAAAAACAAAAGAAAAATTCCTTCATCTCTCCCTCATTCTCACCCTCTCATCGCTCTCTCTCAAATCAGTCCAAATTTTCAACCTCCCCTTTTCTCTCTTTTTCTCCACCATCCCACCACCACTCTCCTCCCAAATCACCACCCATTCCACCACCAAGAAGCCATGCCCTTTCCTCATCATTTTAACACCAAAATCACCTCAAACACTCTCCAAAATCCAATTTTTTAAGGTCAAATTAGGAGCTTGAAGGAGTACTAGGAGCCCAAGTTCATCAAGGACTAAGAAGGGCCAAAGAAAGAAATTTGGAGGATTTTGTAAGGTAGAGCTCCTAATCACTTAAGTAGGATTTAGTTTTAGGAATGAGGTTTGGCTTATGTTAGCAAAATTATAAAATTTTTGTGTTAAATTATGTTTCGAATTCATGATAGGATCTATGTCTTAACAATTTCAATTTTGTTCCATAATGATTACTTCAAATTAGTAGCATGTTGTAATAAGATTGTATGTTTGTTTGCAATATTTTTCATACTTAAAATTAGCACTTCTATGAGATGTTGGAAAATTGGAAGCATGATAATAATATGTAGATGTTGTAGCTCTATTGGTCATGCTAATGTAGTCATATCATTAAGGATATATTAACCATGTTAGAGAAGTAGTTTTGCTAGAAAATTAAGTTGCTGGAATTTTTCTTAGCACATGACATCAACTTAGAAAAATCGTAGAAAATAGTAAAAAAAATCAGAAAAATACAATCTAGGACACTACGGAAATTTGCAGAAAATTATCTACAACTTTGAAGAGGGACCGAAAGTTAATTCTGACTGTAGATAGGGTAACAGAGCCAATCTTTCTGCAGTAGCAGTTTTAGGCAGATTCATAAATGATTTTTGAATATTGAGATGATCATGTTATATTTGACTTTAACCTTTCAATTGAGTTAATTAGTTTATGTGGTTATCTTGCAAATGGATAAAATTTCAGTATGGTAATAGTTTGTTAAAATTGTAAAACCATTTGTTAAGCGTTAATATGCATATCGGTAATGTTCGTCTTGTTGACACTTAAGTTTTGTTTAATTTCAGTCATCAAATTATTCATATGCTTATGTTCCATGATTATTTGTACGTTGGACATGATTAGATTGTAATATGGTTAAATGGTAGTATTATTGTTCATACCATAAATCATATGCTAGTGTTATAGTTCTCTTTTGGTTAAGTATGATATTTGAGACACTATTCATGTTGTATGCTTGTTTATATTTCCATGTAAATTTTCATATGAAGATAACAATGGAACTATGCGCTAATGAAATGAAAAGACGATGGCCGTTGCTGAATTACGACATCAGTGAAATTATGAAAGATATGGAAAGATGTAAAAGCGATAATAGAGGTGGCTAGACGATGAAACGATAAAATGTTTTAAAAACTGAGCGTGAGCAGAGAGTCTGACATCGGAGGACTCTGTCCATTCTTGAAATGGGTGAGACTCCAGATGTTGGTTCGGGGGAAACACAGGTAAATTTTAGGTGTTAAGGATTGGACGGCAGTACGATAATCTCGCCCAATGTGTCGCCCCCGGAAGGGGAGTTTGAGAGGGCTAGAGAGGCCGCTGGTGTGCTCGTGTCGCACCATGACGGTAAATGATGGTTTTCTCCGTTTGTCTGACAGAAAAACCGAGATGAGTCTCGTTCTGGTACCTTGTCCAGTCGGGTACGGAGTTACGAGAGGCCCCTCCAGTGCTCGTGTCGCTGGAGTGGTACCACTTTTTCACCCACCCTGGGTGAAGTCCGCCTCCTTAGCGTCCTACGGTTTACACGGGTTTCCAAACATACGAACCAATAACTTTAATTATAAACGCTTTAATTATAAATGCTGTTATCCCACGTTACTTGTTTCTATTTCACTTTAATGTGGTTAACTCATGCCTATTCATTCTATTGTTCACTTTAATATTTAAACTGCATGTTCAAATGTTCTCTTGCTTACCTCCAGTACTTTCATGTTATAATATAGTTCCTTAAGCATGTTTATAAGTTCTTCTTTAATGCTTGCATGTCATGTTATGAACATTTTTGTAAATTACTATGAACCTTTCTTGTTAAGACCACCATCCCTAGATAGGTAGACCAGTTCTAAAACTGGGTTCTACTAGAGTGTTAGGAGTTTTTACTGGGTCACGCGTTGACGTGTCCCCGTTGACTTTCATGTCATGTGAGTTGGAGGTTGGAGATAGCGGCTGGAGCTTTGGAGTTGGTGATCAGTTGTAGTATTGGGTGGTGATGGGTATGATGAGAGACTTGTACTTTTGGTGTTTCTTTTTCGGGTGGACCTTTGTACTTAGAGTTGTGAATATGAAGATGTTGGTGTATGTATAAGATGTATCAATAAAATGGAATATTGTACTTTTGTTATTTTCTCAGTGTTTTTATCTGTGATGGAGTTTTACTTGTACTTCCCAGCACGTGCGTAGTACCTGCAGTGTTCTTCCTATTCTCTTCTTTTCTTTTTCTCTACGTAACACTCGCCTCTTTTGGAATACCTGATACGGATTCGTACTTATCGGGTATCTCGGGGACCGAGTCGTTACACATCATTTCACCCCGGAGGATAGAGGTTGATAAGTCTAAAATTGAAGTTATTGAGGGACTACCAACCCCGTGAATGTTTAAGGGATTAGAAGCTTTCTTGGACACGCGGTGTTTTTCGCTGCTTCATTCTGGATTTTCCAAGATCACACGACCCCTAACCGAGCATTTAGTTAAGGACACCACTTTCATATTTTCTGATGATTTTCAGGTAGCTTTTAACATGTTAAAGAAGGAACTCACCTCCGTGCCAATTATCCAACCCCCATACTGGAGCTTGCCATTTAAGCTAATGTATGACACTAGCGATGTTGCAGTTGGAGCAGTTCTAGGGCAGAGAAAGGACATGAAACTTTACGCCATATACTACACTAGCAAAACCTTGGATGAAACCCAATGGAAGTACACTACTACAGAGAAGGAGTTACTCGCCGTCATCTTTGCTATTGAAAAGTTCAGATCATACATCATTGGATCAAAGGTCATTGTCCATACCGATCACACCACTCTCAGATATTTGCTGAACAAAAAGGACGCCAAACCAGACTGATCACATGGATCCTTCTACTCCAGGAGTTTGATTAGAAATCAAGGACAAGAAGGGTGCCGAGAATGTAGTCGCCGACCACCTCTTGCGCCTTATATATAATGATCCAAATTCTTTCTTCCGATAGATGACTCCTTCCCGGATGATAATCTCTTCGTTGTCGCTCTAGCAGAAACTCTTTGGTTTGTTGACTTCGTTAATTACATTGCTTGTGGGATCATGCCATACGACATAACATTGCATCAACACAATAGGTTCTTGCACGATATCCGGAGCTACTTTTGGGATGATCCACTCCTCTACAGGACTTGCAATGATGGGATCATTAGGAGATGTGTCCCAGAGAGTGAGGTAACATCTATAATTTCATATTGTCGTAGCTTGCAATGTGTAGGACATGCAAGCACGATGAAAACAGTGACGAAAATCATTCGATGCGGGTTCTATTGGCCCACGCTATTCAAGGATGTAAATGCTTTTATAAAGGAATGCGACCGATGCCAGAGGGTAGGTAACATCTCCAGGAGGAATGAGATGCAGCTAAACAATATCCTGGAGATCAAAGTGTTCAGCGTTTGGGGAATAGATTTCATGGGGTCGTTCCCGTCTAGTCTTGAGAATCAGTATATACTAGTCGCGGTCGACTACTTCTTCAAGTGGGTTGAAGCTATAGCCTCGCCGTCTAATGACGCTTGTGTAGTTGCCAAGATATTCAAGAAAAATATATTCCACTGATTCAGAGTCTCGAGAGTTGTCATCAGTGATGGGGAAAACACTGTATCGAGAACAAGTTCGAATCCCTTTTGAGGAAGTATGGAATACACCATCGTGTCGGACTCGCCTACCATCCTCAAACAAGCGGCCAAGTGGAGATCTCCAATAGGGAGATAAAGAATATCCTGGAAAAAACTGTGGCAAGTTCGAGAAAGGATTGAGCATTGGAATTGGATGATGCCCTTTGGGCTTATCGGGCTGCCTACAAGACCCCAATTGGAACGTCCCTATATTGCCTAATATACGGAAAGGCATGTCACCTCCCGGTGGAGTTAGATCACAAGGCTTATTGGAGAATCAAACATTTGAACTTTGATAGCAAAAGTGCACAAGAACGACGCCTTATATAGCTTAACGAATTAGATGAGTTTAGGCTCGACGCCTACAAGAATTCCCAAATCTACAAGGAAAAGATTAAAAGGTAGCATGAAAAGTGCATCATAAGGAGGGAATTCAAGGAAGGCGACATGGTCCTCCTCTTCAATTCAAGATTAAAGCTATTCCCAGGAAAGCTACAATTAAGATGGTATTGACCATTCAAGGTCATTCGATTTTTTCCCTACGGCTCCATCGAAGTTATCGGAAAGGGGGATTCATTTAAAGTCAACGGGCATAGGCTGAAACATTACTTCAGGGAGACCCCATCAATGAAGAGGAGGCCGTAATGCTATAGCCTCAAGAAGAGCCCCCGAACGAGCACATCCGGGACTCCTCTGCCCTCAAACGGCCATGACGACATCACCTTATGGAGTCAAGCTCACGGCTTAAAATGAGCACTTCTTGGGAGGCAACCCATGTGTTTTTAATTTAGATTTTATATTTAGATTTTGATCTTTATTTTAGTCTAGGTTAATCTCTACTTTCATTTTGAATAACCCCCAAAACCCAAGAAAATTGACTAAGCATTTTGAATGTAGGAGGAAGAAGAGGAGCTTGGGAAAGAAGCATTCAAACGGCCGTGTGGTCCCAACCCACATGGCCATGTGGAGGATAAAAGAAGAAGAAAGGAAGACGGCTGGGAAGGTGAATGACATGCTCGCGTGGAATACGCACGAACGATCGCGTCGAGATGGGGGTAACAATTTAGCCTAGCTTTTCAATTCCACACGACCGTATCGCCTAGTCGATGCGACCACGCATCTTTCTGTAAATTCAAGCCCAAAATTCACTTCCCACGGAGTTTTTGTGACCGCGTCGTTCCAATTGAAGCGACCGCGTCAATTCTCATCTTTAACCTAATTTTTACAGTCGTGTTGTTTCGTACGATGCGGCTGTTTTAATCCAATTGACGTGGCCCGTAAATATCTCTGTTTCCTAAGGCCAAAAATCTCAAATGTCACAAAGCTTTTGTGGCCGTGTCGTTTCAGACGACGTGACCACATCGGTCCATTTCTCTGACCTTATTGACGTTATCGTTTCGTTTCACTTTACACAGCCTGCGTCACCGGCCTATATCTACCCCCAAGCCCTAAAATGGCCCAACTTGAGCTCATTTTTTTGAAACGGTTCGTATTCTCCTCACCTCTCTGACTCAATCTCCCTCAGATCCACTTCAAATCCTTCCCAAACCTCCCAAACACTCCACCAACTCCTCTCCTCCACCTGAAACCCCTTTCACCCCTCTCCCACTCGACCCGACTGTTTGAAGCTAGCCCTAGCGGCTCGTTCTTAGGGTTCAGCAACTCAATCTCGACGCGGACGGCATGAGTGCAGTTGCTAGCTTGAGAATAGCTTGGGGAGTCTACTCTCGGCAGTGATGAGATCACTTTCAGCACAGAGATTCATCTTTGGTAATCTCGTTCTTCAACTCATTAATTTCCCAATTTTTCACTGAATTCGCTCAAGATTTGCATGAGTCTGCACACACACACACACATCACTTCATACATTTTGCATCACTCACCTCTTTGCACAATGCCTCCAAGAGAGTGCAAGAAGAAGGCTACCACCACTGGCCCCACTCAAGGCTAGAGCAAACGCTGTAAGATGAAGGATTTTCAAGCCAATGTTGCCCGAGCCCAAGCCATTTCTGATAGGGGAGGTGCACCTCTTCCTGCCCCTCAAGTTGACACTCTAGGAATTAATTTCATGAGTGAGGACGAGCACACCAAATTCATATCCCTTCGCTCCAGACCAATAGTTCCCACCAAATTCTCGAGTGTCACCGCTCTCTCTACATTAGGTCTCCTAGATGTGGTCAGCACCCTCCTCCAAAATATCGGGTGGGAGGAATTCCTGGAGTGTGATGCTAGGACCTATACGAGGCTCACTTTGGAGTTCCTTTCTACGTTCAGATTGCATCCTTCAGGTTTTTCTTTCCGCATCATGAACAAGTAGTACGGTTTGTCCAAGGACTCCCTAAACCAACTCTTCAAGTGTCCTAGAGCTATAGAACCAGAGGCATGCCACCACAACTATCCCTACCCCCTGAGTATGATGCAACTAATTTCTGGTTTTAAGATCACCAAGCTTCGACCCTTCCCTAAGACACGGGCAAAGGCATCCAGCATCATACACCCTGGCCTCCCATTATCCATCGCATTATTGCGAATTCATTATTTTGTCGATATGAGACAGGCCATGTCTCCCAGGATGAGTTATTTTTCTTGTGGTGTGCCACACAGGGTCGTGTCCTCTGTGAGGGCAACACCTCTGCCCCTCATTGGATCCTCTATGTCGGATCATGGCTTTTGCACAGATTCCTACATACCCTGGCTAGCCCCAGATCCAGTATTTATTGTGGGGTGTTCATCACGATCATTTCCATGCTCCCCCTGTCTCCTACAAGATCCTCGACTCTTTGGCTCCAGTTCCTGGCCCCATTTCCCTTGACCTCTCAGTGCTTACCAACATGCACATGATTAGAGCTTTTGACCGAGAGGGATAGTTTTGGCTCTATGGCCCGGCTTCCACTCCCTACACTAGGCTCCCCAATCCTGGACTCTTTGGGCCTGGTACCACCATGAGGTGGCTCTTCTCACCTGACTCTGACTTAGCTTCAGGAGTTCAAGAACCACTTCCACATCCTGACCCTCGCCAGCACCAGCCCCAGGATACCCAGGACCCCGTCGATCCTTCTGCTTCCATATCTGCTGGCCCCGTAGTTAGGCCCGTCCTCCATCAGTTTCAGAGGAGATCTCGACACCAGGTCGAGGGTACTAGCAGCACTCCTCCTCCTCCATCTTCATATCCCAAGCATTTGGCTCGTTTAGACGAGGGGTTTAGGCAGTTTAGATCTTCCACTGTCACCACCTTGACCGAGCTCAAAGAAACCATCTCTGAGTTTAGGAAGTCATTAGACCAGCTCACCACTGTCGTTGTGACCATGCAGTCACAGTTTGATCAGGTATATCGGTACCACCTTGGTCAGGGACATTATCCTGCTGCTACACCGCATCTCCTACCTATTCATATCACACCTCATCCATCTCAGCCCTCACAGACTTCTCAGACTCCAGTGGTTACACCATTCCCACCCCTCATGTAGATGTCTCCACCTCCTCATTGCACATTTCCATCCCATTCTAGCCATCTCAGGTACCCGAGGACACCACTTTTGTCACACCCTGCATCATCACTACCCCACCACTTTCTCCACAACCTGACCCTGAGGCTGTGCACATTCCTACCCCTCCACCATCACCATGTCCTGACCCCGTGGATCCACACACTTCTCCACCACATACCACGCAGTACGTTAACATTCCTCCCTCGGAGAACCGTCTTCTCCCGCCTTCATCCACACACATTCTATCCCATACACGCACTTCCACACATCCTTGCACATTTGCACCACCTGAGGACACCATCATCATCGTATCCTAGTCCCTAGAGGACGAGTGGTCATCTCCATCTCCACCTCCACCTCCACCACTAAAGTCTGAGTTGATTCATTCCACCCCATCCCCACCCCCACCCTGACACAATAGCTGAGCCTTCAACTGATCCAGCTGATCCACCCACTCCACCTACCCAGCCACCACCTGACGATGGCTCAACATGACTGGTGCACTTCTATTTGCACTCCCTCACCATTTAGCCCATGCATCACACACTTGCATTATTCTTGGGCACAATTTTCTATAGCTTGGGGGGAGATGCACCTGGATCTCCTTCCCTTCATTTTATTTGTCCTCACTTCGATTTTCTGTGTTTTCTTTGCGTTGAGGACAACGCTTGGTTCAGCTTGGGGGAGGAGCACTTTCGTGCTAACTTTCTATTTTCCTTCTTACTTTCTTATTTTTATCGTTATTTTCATTTTCATTTCATTTTTTCTTTCTCATTTCCCATTTTTCATTTCTTTTTTATATGCATCCTGTTTATATTCTGTATATGCATTCAAAAAGTCAAAAAATGAAAAAAAAATCAAAAACTCCAAAAATAGCTGCATTCGCATCATGCATCTTGCATCTTCATGCATACATGTGTATATATTTGCATTCGCCTCGAGAATTTTTCGAAAAAGGGTTTTTTTATGTGTAGAATCTCTAATTGAAATTTGTTTTTCGAACTTTTATGCTTGACTTCCGTGATGTCGACTTGGATATGTGAATAGTACGTAATCCTAACCTAAATCCCTTGTAATACCCTAGCGTTGGCCGTCCTCACAGTCCTTAAGATAGGAGTACTTGAAACTGACCTAGATTGATACCTAGGAACCCACTCTATGCATGGACCGTAGAGGCGATAGTTGTGTATAATGGTTTATAATCCCACGAGACTTTTATAATGATACATCACCTAGTACTGAGGATTCAATCTGCCTAGTATACCTCATGCTTTTCAAAAAAAATAAAAGAGAAAACTTTATGAATAGAAAAAAATTAATGCACCATTCCCTCAGTGAAGCTGAGTAACCGGATCCCCACGATAATGACTGTCAGGGCCTCGCGTTAAAAGGCCTAGCTTGGGGGGAGTGCTTATGAATAAGGATTTCACATGGATTGTGTTAGTAGGTCCGAGGGGTGCTTCTTGGCCTGGTGCCCTAGGTCGTCTGATCTGGGAGTCACCGACCCAACACTCCTTACACGACCCAATTATGAATCCAAAAAAAAGAAGAAAACGAAGAAAAAAAGAAAAAAAGTGTATATAAAAAATTTGTATATAAGTGTGTGCATATATATACACACACAAGAATGAATACAACTTGGAGATTTATTGAATCAAGGAATAGTGTTGTGTTGTGAGCACCACTTTCTCGATTGACCAATATCCCATTATCCCATACTTATCCCCTCTTCGACCATTGTATAGCTTAGGTTTCTATTCCTTCAATCTAAGGACGGGTTAGAGGAAATTTCTTAGGATGTGAGTGTGGCCATCGTCTAGTGTATTGCTTGGTGATTTGAGTGGGGATGACGTCCTAGGAACATATTCTCGTCGACGGAAAGATTTCGAAGCATTTGAGTTTCTCGAATTTAAATTTTCAGTTTGCCCACGTATATAGTCTCGATTTTTGAAAATTCTCGGAGTTCCATTGCATCACTCGCATGTTGATTGTATTCCTCCAATATACACTCTCTCTTGTCTTCCTTGAGGACAAGGAAAAGTTTAGCATGGGGGATTTTAATGAGTATTTATTGTATATAGTTTTTCCCTATTTTTCATGCATGTTTTACAAGGTTTTCTTCGACATTCCTCCTTGTTTTCCCCGCTTTTGTCTTCTCTTTTGCTTTTATGGTCCCTCCTATGCTTTGCAGGAAATATGTGCTGATTAGGGACCAAACAGCACGAATTAAGTGCAAAGAGGCAAAAGAAGCGAAGCCGGGGGATCAAAGTGTGCAATGGAGAGAAGTTTGTGAAGAACTAAGATCCACGCGTCCGCGTGATTCTGATACAAATGGCCGCGTCCAAGAGCCCCAGAACCCAATTCCATGCGGTCGTGTCAAGTATATCCAAACAGCCGCGTCGCTGAGGATAAATATTGAGGACATGCAACCGACGCGGCCCGCGCAACAGAGGATGACGCGGCCGCATTACTGAAGACCAAACAGCTGCTTAACGCGGCTATTTTGAAGCTGACGTGGTTGTTTTGAAGCTGACGCAGCTGTCGAATCCCCATTTGATGCGACCGTGTCCCTAGCGACGTGACTGTGTCGCTGAAGCCTTCTGACCCTAACTTGACGCAACAGAACGACGCAACCGTGTCGTTTTTGACGCAGCCGTGTCGAGTGGAATTCTGAAGCCACCTGGGCACCAATTTGGGAGCAGTTGGGGGTCTTTTGGTCTTTTGGGCTTTGTATAAAAGCATTTTTTCCTCCTCCTGCAAACATATCTCTTGTTATCATTGCTTTAGCTATTTTAGGGTTTTGGAAGGTTTTGTAAGAGATTCTAAAGTCTTTTATTATGCGTTCTTAGTTGTTTTAATTAGTTTCTCTTGTAATAGATTAGTTTTATCTAATAGAAATCTTCTCCATTGCTATTGCTACTGTGTTTTATCATCTATTGCTTACTCAATCTGAATCTATGGTTTTCACTTCTTACCCAATTCTAGAAATCACTTACATTGCAATGGGTAGTGAGTAATTTTCATCTAGGGCAATGGGTTGGATGATTTGATTAACTTAATTACTGGGATAATTTAGATTAGGGATATATTGATGGGAAATCTAGACCTACCCCTATGTGGTTTTGATGATGAGCACACAAAATGTTGTTAATGTACTAATAACATTATTCAAGTATGTAGGTTGTGCATTAAGCTAAGTGAAGCTCAAAGCATACTCCGAAAAGAAGAAGCTCAACCACACTCAGAAGATGAAAATGAATTTAGTAGCTCGCATTCTACGCTAAGCAGAGATGAAGCTCATAAAATGTGCTCAAGATTATGATAAAGAGGAGCTCAAATTCAAAAGAAGCATGCATTTACATCAAGATCTTATTGGCTTCAAAGTCTTCATTAAGTCTAGTGTGTGAGTTATTCCTTTTTAGGAATATGTAAAAGCCAAGAAAATTTGCACACACACAAAATGTTTTTCAAAAACAATTTTTAAACTTGTTTTAAAAAATTCTTGAGAGCTAAAGCTATTAATTCAATTCTTGTGGTCAATCTCCAAACACCCAGGAGTTGATTACTGATGTCCCCTAATTTTGAGCATACAAGAGCAGTATGATTGGGGATACCAGATTTAAATATATGTATACCGTAAGCACACGGTGTTGTAGTGTGGCTTGGGGGTCGAACACAAGGAGGCGTGTGTTGTGCTTGTGTCAAAGAGGAACCGGTTCACCCTATGGGTGAGCTATCCCGAACGATCGATGGTTTGTCACAGAATATAGATACAAAGGATAAACGATATAAAAAGAAACCTAGGACTTCGGTTTCCACCCTATCACGTGCTCTCACGATTACGTCCGACGAATAGGAATACGATTGCATTTAGGGTTTAGTGGTGAGACGTTGCCTCTAAAAGTGATACCTAGCGTCCCATGGGCTTGATATTCCGGTAGGTGCCCAGGATGATACGCTAGGACTACCTGGGTTCAGTCGGTGGGCATTCCCATGTCCATTAACACCGGCCTACTCCGGGAGCACTAAGCTCGCAACGATAAATCCCAACATCTCATCCTACCGTTTTCACGCGATAGGATCCGATGTCTACGCTATGGGCGTGAGCTGTGGCTAGGAAGTCAACCGCCAAGTTTATTCCCCCTTGGCCCGACGGTCAGAGGCGGTCTTTCTCCTGCCAATGACAATGAAACACCCCGCGTATCCATCTAAATTCCTAATCCCTATCGAAATCCTAGTCCTATGGACGCATTAGGTAGAGCCCACGAATGGGTTTCCTCCAAAATCCCAGATTTGGGAACTACTCACAAATCATAGCTAAAAAGCAATCTAAATGAAAATCAATGGTAGAAATCATGATCAAGCAATTGAAATGAGATAGTAGCAATGCTATTAAGATAATATTAAAGTTTGGAAGCATACAGAAGACTTACAAAATGCAATAAAATTCCAGCCGTCACCGTACAAGAAAAAGTCAGAAAAAATAACAGCCACATTTTCAGAACCCTAGGTCAACTATTTATACAAATCGATGTCACCCGATCGGTTGAAGTATCAACCGATCGGGTGAGCTGCTTGATCGCGTACGCCGTCGGCTTCAGAGGCTTCAACCGGGCACTGAGAAGAGCGGGTGATGCCGTCGGGTGGTTGATTTGAGAAATGCGGCATCAGCTGAACCGATCGGTTGGAATTTCGCCCAAAAAACAGAGAACATTGTCTAACTCACCCGATCAGGGAACCGATCAGGTGAGCTGCTCTTCTCCTCTTCTCTTGTCCGGGTGAGATACGCGTGCATCAACCGATCGGTTGGCTGTGTCCAACCGACCGGTTGAAGGCTGAAATATGGCAATCTTCATCGTTTGAGCCCCTGGATCGTGTGTGACTCCTCCCGTTGCTCCGAGGGCTCATGATATCTTCATTATATGTCCCCAACGCTAGCAATCTCCTGCATATACACAAAAACACAGAGAAGTGAAAGGAAACTAAAAATCACAAGAAAATGGGTACAGGATGACGGAAAACAACGGACAATCACAAAGAAGACGTGCGTGAATATATAAAATATAAACACACGTCAAAATCTCCCAAGCTGAACCCTTCCTCGTCCTCGAGGAAGACAAGTGAGAGTAGGAGCTCGGAGGGAGAAAATAGAGAGAGAGAGAGAAGAAGAAGAAGAAGAAGGAATTAAAATCCTAAATCGCCCGTCTGGGCCAACAAAATCAAACACGCCACGCTAAGCAAGCATACGACGAAATACAACACTAAACCAAGGAATATGAGTCCAAACAAGTGTCGTGGGCCCACGCGGTGAAGCGCGAGTGAGTGTGGTCGTGTGCTAGCAGACGGTGTCACTATCCACATTGTGCAATAAAGCTCCATATACACAAATCCAGGGAAAGACCCAAATATCGATTCGATTTGAAATAAGCGGTGAATAAATGGCTCAAGCATGCATGAGAAGAGTGTAAGAATAGAAGCGTATCATGCATCGGGGACTCCACAGCTAGGTGTTGGATATGGAAGACGTTAGTACACCCTTGTAGGGGATGTACGAGGGAATACAGACCTCGAACGTCGCGTACACAAAGTCGTGCACAAAGGGAATATGTTCCCTTACGGAGAGGATCTCTAGATTGATGGGAAAGTCGCATTATGTGTGCATAAGTGCATGCGACATATGGCTAATAAAGGGGTAATATCTTAAGCTTATATTGTACCATGCATATGGTACAACTTAAGCTTATAATATGCCATGTACGATGGTACACCTTAGTTAAATTGTTCCAAAGGAACAATTGCTCCTAAAATAACTACCTTGGGGGCTATAAATAAGACCCAAGGGTTAGCCATTTTCTTTACACTTTTGCATGGCATTCATGCATGCATCTTCATTCTAGCGAAGCTCTGCCGAAATACTTCCTCTCCCTTTATCCAAGTTCTTAATCTAAAAATAGAGATTTAGATTGTGGATTTAGTAGCCTTACTCCGTTTGTGAGAAGACTCGATCCGTCGTGGCGAATCCGAAGGTGAAGTTCGTAGACTACCGTGCTGCATACGCAAGCGTAAGTCTCAACTTCATTTATCGATCCTAACTCTGTTTTGGCAGGATCCTACATTGGTATCGGAGCCATACGAGTTCGCCCCGGTCAAACCGCCGCCCCGTCGAAACTATGAACGAGTCATTGTCTTTTTCACGAATGGGTATCCTACCATTACGGATATGGTAGGAACGCTTCTTGACGGAGAGAACGCAGCGGTTGTTCTTTTCACGTTAGGGTCTCCTATCATTACGGATATGGTAGGAACTCTCCGTAACGGGAAGAACCGACCGTTCACGTAGTATGTTATTCATTTTTGGCACACGGCCATTAGGAAATAACTAATTTCTCGACGAACGGGTGCTTCATCGACGAACGGGTGCTTCATCGAGGAAGAAGGTGGTGGTTATTCCCATCGGGGAAGATGAATTTTTTGTGCATGTGCACCATGGCCAAATGGGTTATGAAGGCCATGCACCCCCATCCCCATGCGGAGGGGGTTGGCTACGGCCAATAACCACCATGGCAACCCCCTTCGGCGGGGGTGTGCGGCCACCCATGAAAGGGGAAACCGGCCATGGCCAAAGGGCCATTGCCGGTCAAGGTAGAAATGCCATGGCAAAAGGCCTTGGTTGAACATGAACATGCCAACTAGCCCATACGGGGCCAAACAACAGTCGTCTGCATCAAAATTCTCTCATACGGGGGGGAAACGCCTGGATCCATACGGGAGCCAACGACGATAGTTTACAGAAAAATCCCCAAAAGGGGGATCCGACCTTGGCACGGCTACGGCTCATTCCCGACAAATGGTCAGGAAGTGCCGAATATTTCACTAGTATCATAAGGGTACTAAGTTGAAATATACATTTTTTTTTGAAAAATACGTTTTCATACGTTTTGAAAAATACGTTTTCAAAAACGCTTTTCCGCTGCAAAGTACTATAAGAGTACTAACATTTGATAAAGTGAGGGAGAAATATTGAAAGTTACTCTAGATGGTGATTGGAAACATAGTGACCTTTCCGATTCTAGAGTAACATCTTCAATATTTTTCGAAAGTAACTTATCAAATTATGAATATCATTCCAAGTGGGAGTTGATTTTAGAACTATCCACATGGGATATTCTATTATCATTTCAAGTGGGAATTATATCTGAAAAATACGTTTTTCAAACTCGTTTTTCACTGCTAGTACTATAAGAGTACGATTGTTTGATAAGTGATGGGGGAATATTGAAGGTTGTTCTAGATGGTGATTGGAATCATAGAGACCTTTTCGATTCTAGAACAACATCTTCAATATTTTTCGAAAGTAACTTATCAAATATAATATAATTCCAAGTGGGATTTGAATTTTTAGAACTATCCAAATGGGATAGTCTATTATCATTTCAAGTGGGAGTTATATTTTAAGAATTTTTATGCAATGTTTTGATCAAACCTTCGGTTTTGTGTCTTTTGCAGCATTTTAAAAGTAAAATGTCTTCCGCTTCAAAGAATATCATCGCTGAGTTAAACAGAGGTGAAAAACTCAACGGCGATAATTACAAACTTTGGTCCATCAAGATACAATACGTTTTAGAGGAGCAAGAAGCGCTCGAAACTCTAAAGAACATAATGATTGAACCCGAGTTGGGCACTACGGCCTAACACCGACGAGACAAGGAAGCTTTTGATGCTTGGTCTCGGAAGAACAAGATAGCACGCATTACGTTATTAAGCAGTATGGCTGATGACATAATGCACACCTTCCGAGAACATGACCTAGCCATGGACATATGGTCCAAGCTAGAGGAGAAGTTCGGTGGCACATCGGTGTCCAAACTTCGCTCCTTAACTATAAGGTTCGATTCATATAAGAAATGTCCAGATCATTCCATGGGGAAACATCTGCGACATATGGCGAACCTTATCTCGGAGTTAAAGGATGCAGGTCATGTGCTCACGGATGAGCAACAAATCCAAGCTGTCATACGTTCCCTACCAAATGGGTGGGATCAGATGAAGATGCATCTCACTCATAATGAGAGCATCAAGACCTTCAACGATGTTTCCAAGCACCTCGAATTAGAGGAAGAGCGGCTTGCGGCTGCCAAGCCAAGTGCAGAAGTGCACATGGTTGCTAGTTCCTCACACGGGGGAAAGAAACGTAAAGATCGTTCGAAGTCTTCTAATGAACGTAATAAGCAACCTGAGTCTACCAAGGAACCCAAACATAAGGGTGGGCACAAGAAATGGCACAAGAAAGACTTGAAAAGGATCAAGTGCTTCAAGTGCAACAAGCTCGGTCACTATGCTCGTTCGTGTACGAGTGGAAGTGACGAGGTGCCACCAACCACATAGCAAAGGACAGACGGTCCTTCGTGGAGTATCACCGGATACCCCAAGGAATGAAGTGGATCAATGTAGGAAACAACACACGTGTTGAAGTGAAAGGCGTTGGGACTCGCAAGCTAATCTTGGACAACGGCCGCACTTTCCTACTTCATGATGTCCTCTTCATTCCATATATTCAAAGGAATATTAAAACTGTGGTCAATTTAATGGGTCTTGGTTATAATTGGTTCCTTCATGATTGTAATATGGACCTATTTTGTAATAAATCCTTTATTGGTACTGGGTATGTATTTCAAAGGATTTATTGTAATAAGTACAATGTATGATTCCTCATGTAATGAAAATTTCCTTGTGACAAATTCTTTGACTAATGAGTCTAATATAATTTGCTGACACGCAAGGCTTGGTCATATTGGACCAACGCGTATGGATAGACTTGCCAAACGTGGCCTTCTATCCAATGTTTCAAAGGTTGAAATGTCGACCTGCGAACATTGCCTTGTGAGGAAATCTTGTCGCAAGCCGTTTGGAACCGGCACAAGGGCCGAGGTTCCATTACAGCTTATCCATTCGGACATATGTGGTCCGATGAATGTCAAGACAAGACGCGGGAAGTCCTATTTCATCACTTTTATTGATGATTTCACCCGATTCGGTCATATCTATTTGATATCCCACAAAAGTGAAAGCACTAAACCTGCTTTAAAAACTATATGAGTTTAGTGGAGAATCAATTAGATCGCAAGATTAAGGTCGTGCGAACCGATAGGGGCGGTGAATATCAATCAACAAGTTTAAAGGAACTTTGTGATGAAAAAGGCATAGTACATCAGGTAACTATGCCTTATACTCCTCAACAAATTGGTGTTGCAGAAAGGAGGTATAGGACTTTAATGAAAAATGGTCCGTTCAATGATGGCGCAAGCTAACTTGCCCATCACCTTTTGGGGTAATGCATTATTGACGGCCGCTTTCATTTTGAACCGCGTACCCTCGAAATCAGTTAGCTCCACTTGAGTTGTGGAACCAAAGGTCTCCTGACTTAAACATTTTGAAACCTTGGGGTTGTGCATCCTACGCACATATTTCCTCCCATAAGTATGGCAAACTTGGGCCAAGGGGAAGGAAATGTATCTTTATACGATACGTAGAAAACTCCAAAGGTTATGTTTTATGTTAGTCAGGAAGACAATGGTGGGCTAATTGAGTTTGTGTCGAGGGATGTCACTTTCTTGGAAAACGAGTTTCCAAGACAGGGCGAGATAAGTCAGGACTTATCTCTATTTGAGATTTATGATCAAGAAGGATTACCTCATTCGAGTGGGAGAATTCTTGGTGAAAACGAAAATACGTTTCAACCTTCACCAATGGATTATACGAATGACGATTATCATATTCCATACGGGAACAATGATCCAAGTGGGAGCAATTCTAACGACATTCCAAGTGGGAGTGATATTAGAATTGATCTAAACTCAAGTCAACAAGGACTTGAAGAATCTCAAATACGACGAAGTAGTTGTACAAGGTTGGCTCCTCTAAGATTTGAGGATGAATTTCCGTAAACCTTTATGACTTTACTACAAGAAGATGATGAGCCTGCTACTTTCAAACAGGCCGTATCTTGCCCTGCTAAAGACAAATGGATGGAAGCGATGCAAGAGGAGTTAGAATCCATGAAAGTTAACCAAGTCTGGGACTTAGTTGACTTACCCAGAGGACATAGAGCAATTGGGAACAAATGGGTTCTCAAGATCAAGCATAAGGCTGATGGCTCTATAGATAGATATAAAGCTCGCCTTGTCGCGAAAGGTTTTACGCAACAGGAAGGGATAGACTACAAAGAGACCTTCTCACCTGTTATGCGTTTTACCTAGATTCGCCTGATTCTGGCAATGGTAGCTTGCTTATACCTCGAATTACATCAGATGGATGTAAAGACTGCCTTTCTCAATGGAGAAATTGGACGAGGAGATCTATATGGAACAACCAACAGGGTTTGTAAAAGAAGGAAACGAACATAAGGTTTGTAAACTTCGTAAGCCCATATATGGTCTTAAATAATCCTCGAGGCAATGGTATATACGATTTCAAGAAGTTGTCTTATCAAATGGATTTTCCATACTTGATGAAGATAACTACGTATGTATCAAGCGGATTAAAAGCAAGCATGTTATTATGTCTCTATATGTAGATGACATTTTAATAACCAGAAATGACAAGGGCTTTGTGATGGATATCAAGGCTTGACTTTCATCAGTTTTGAGATGAAAGACATGGGGAAGCCACATATATCCTTGGAATTAAGATTTCAAGGAATCGTTCGAAGAAACTTCTTTCTCTTTCACAAGAGACTTATTTAAAGAAGGTTCTAGAACGGTTTAATATGTAGGACTGTAAGTCCAATTGATACTCCTATAAGCAGATGCGATAATTTATATCTGAAATCATGTCCAAAGAACCAAAAGGAAAAGGAAATTATGGAAAAAGTTCCATATTCCAGTGCAGTTGATAGTCTTATGTACGCTATGATGCATACAAGACCGGACATCTGTTTTGCCGTTGGAATGGTAATTCATTACCAATCCAACCCAGGGCAAGAACACTGGAAAGCGGTTAAGAGGATAATGCAGTATCTTAAAGGAACTGCAGATTTGCAAAAGACTATGATAAAACCAAGAAGGTAGACATAAGGTACATATCTACGCATGAGATGATAAAGGATCTGCTTACGAAAGCGATCCCTAGAAATGTGTTTTATAAACACTTATCATCCCAAGGATTGCGTATGAGCTGAGTTGTACCAATATATATTCCCATGTCTAAGAAATGATCAAAATTAATACAAGAATAAGTTCTTTTTCCAACATTGCATATGAATTTCTTAAGAAATGTTTGTGTACATTTTTGAAATCTCAGCTGAATTGTGTGTATGTCGGACAGATTAAGGTTGGCTCTCTCACATGAGCAACCGCCTTATCTTATCAGATGGATAAGATAGAGATGAGACTAGTTTAAAGTCAAAATCATTAGACGAATGATTTAGAGTCATGACTTAAACAAGATAGTCGAATGAAAGATCTGCATCATATGGATGCTTACAATAGATCTGAGATCTGTATCACAAGGATATTTAAAAAGGATCTCATAGGATTTTTTAAATCCTATCTGTCTTATGCAGGATGAGAGTCCGGGAATATTTCATGGGTAGTAAGGGGACTCAAAAGATAGGCACTGTGGTGTCTGATCTTTCATCCGTACAACATCATTAAGACATACTCTCCCTGGGAAAGGAGTGATGTTGTAATACGTGTTCATACCACGTATGCATTTCGACCACTGAGTTAGTAGCAATAGTGTTTGCTATTATGTGAGACTCAAAGGCCATACGGGCCTTAACTCTTACCCTCAAGGACTCCAATTGGTTCCTTTAGATTTGACGAGATGATCGCTATCTTAGCGTGTTACTTATGGGCTATGATAATTCGGCTCGGCGGGGCACGTTAGAAAAGCGAGTCTAGTCAAGATCAGAAGGTTCGCAAGAAGAGGAAGATTGATTTCATATTCACATTTGGACTTTAATGATTCAAAGATGGCCAGCCAATTGTGATCCAGATGGGATTCAATTGTTGAATATAAAGTATAAGAAATGTGAAGAAATAATCTAGGATAAAGCATGCGTTGAACTACTCAACTTTGCACCTTCGAGGTCGTTGTGTATCTCTAACAAGTGCACAACAACAGACTCTACGCGCATGACGGTCGCACGGTCTATTTCTCGGTATGATAGATGAAAGAACTAAGAGAAAGACGTTCTCTTACAATCCCCTCAAGTGTGAGTGGGAGATGTTGGATATGGAAGACGTTAGTACACCCTTGTAGGGGATGTACGAGGGAATACGGACCTCGAACGTCGCGTACACGAAGTCGTGCGCAAAGGGAATATGTTCCCTTACGGAGAGGATCTCTAGATTGATGAGAAAGTCGCATTATGTGTGCATAAGTGCATGCGACATATGGCTAATAAAGGGGTAATATCTTAAGCTTATATTGTACCATGCATATGGTACAACTTAAGCTTATACTATGCCATGTACGATGGTACACCTTAGTTAAATTGTTCCAAAGGAACAATTGCTCCTAAAATAACTACCTTGGGGGCTATAAATAAGACCCAAGGGTTAGCCATTTTCTTTACACTTTTGCATGGCATTCATGCATGCATCTTCATTCTAGCGAAGCTCTGCCGAAATACTTCCTCTCCCTTTATCCAAGTTCTTAATCTAAAAGTAGAGATTTAGATTGTGGATTTAGTAGCCTTACTCCGTTCGTGAGAAGACTCGATCCGTCGTGGCGAATCCGAAGGCGAAGTTCGTAGACTACCGTGCTGCATACGCAAGCGTAAGTCTCAACTTCATTTATCGATCCTAACTCTGTTTTGGCAGGATCCTACACTAGGGACTAGGAAATCACCACACTATCGCCTAGATAACCGCTAGAAAGGTCCTATTCCAAGTGTTTTCGAAAACGATGGAGGTTGAGAAGATGTGGAGAAGAACACTCGGTGCAAATTCTCGCCTTCCCTTTATTCTCGGTAGGTAGGAAAATATTCACACATTTTTTTTGGGTTTTGGGCATTTGTATTTTTTTTGGATTTTGGCTATACATAATTTTTTCTTTCTTTTCGCTTTTCTTTTCTTTTTTGGGTGTTTCTTTTCTCTCTTTTTTTGGATTTTTGGATTTTGGGGTATATACATGTGTACTCTCCCAAGTGGGAGAACGGTACACGACGAGGGGATTTGCACCAAGTAAAATAAAAAAGAAATCGGATTCTAAACACTTGGGCAAAGGAGACTTTTCTCGCGAATCAGAGCATAGGCTAAATGGGTTATCCTAGTCCGTAATTGTGGAATCCCGACATATGCGAATTGAAGTATACGATATAAATATATTCATGCATATAGAAGTAGACAGGAGAAGCAAATACTGCATATTCAAATAGAAGCATGAAAATCTAGGGGCCATTCCAGGACAGGTATATAAATCAAAATCACAAAGTAGAAGCACACTATAAGCTAGTCACGACACACTACTCACATAAAAGCGAATGGATTCACGATGCATGAAATGCAAGAGGACTCGGCTTCCTAGGGTTAGTGAATGTGATAATCGTGGCTATGCTAGGTGTGTGTGTGATTCTGGGGCAATTCATCATATGGGGTCATCTTTAGGAGAGGGAGATAAAAAGAAGGAAAGAAAAAGAAAAAACAGGATGAAAACGACTCAAAAACAAAGAAAAAGACACAACTGATGCACAAATTACGAATCCCCCATGCTGAAACTTGCATTGCCCTCAATGCAATAGAAGTAAATACCGGAGGGCAATGAAAATGGGGGGGTACGCACCGACACAAAAAGAATGAAAAACAAGAAAAACAGACATACGAAATAGGAAAAATAGAAAGAAGGAAAAAGAAACATAGAGAATAGAAGATAGAAAGGCACACCCAAACGACACATATAAACAGACACACCATAAAAACATCACACGACAACACACATAAAAAATGACGACTTCCCCCAAGCTGGACATGTTAATGCTAGCAATATGATATGATCATAGTGATGCAAAAATATGCAAGGGGAAGATCGGAAAAGAAAAAGAAAGATCAAAATGCAAGAGAGGAACTGTCCTCGTCCTCCTCGGTAGAAGAAGGGGGGGTGTGGACAGGAGAAGTGATGGGTGTGCGGAGAAGTGGAGAAAGGGGTCGAGGTGGTGGATGGGTGGGTGTGGAGGAGGTGTGAACGATGGGTGGAGTGGTGGTGATGATGGTAAGTGGTAGTGAAACGGCGACCAAAGCAGTGGTGGATGGAAGAGGTACGATGGTACTAGAGGATGGTGGGAGAAGTGATCTCGATCGCACCTGCAATTTCTTGCAGCGCGTGTATGGGGTGATGGAAGTGGAGGGTGGTGGATCTGTGGGGTCGACGGCAGTGGTCGTGAGTGGAGGTGTAGTGGAGGGAATTGAAGTGGTGGTGACGGGAGGTGATGAATGTGATGGAGGAGGTGGACCCGATGGATGGCATCGAGTATTCCAGTAGGGACTTCTGCGGTGGGGTATTCTCCCCTATAGATGCAGACTCTTCTCTTCTTCTCTTCTCTACGTTCAGACACCTCAGGGTGGCGTTGATCTCTGGATCTAAAGGAATCAAGTCGTCGAGACTCCTTGTATTCCTGCACATGAAAAATCACGAAAACCCGTGAAGCAAGTATGGGATAGAAACAGATAAAAATAAAAAAAATAGAAAATGAAAATGAAAAAGTAGAATGCGAAAATTATCGCGAGGTAGGGATATGAGCTAGACTCAAGCGTTTACTGGGTCCTAAAATAAACAAGCACGTTGCCTCCCCGGCAACGGCACCATAAAGCTTGACGTCCCCTAGTTTTGAGCATACAAGAGTAGTATGATTGGGGATACCAGATTTAAATATTTATACCGCAAGCGCACGGTGTTGTAGTGTGGCTTGGGGGTCGAACACAGGGAGGCGTGTGGTGTGCTTGTGTCAAAGAGGAACCAGTTCACCCTATGGGTGGACGATCGATGGTTTATCACAGAATATAGATACGAAGGATAAATGATATAAAAAGAAATCTAGGACTTCGGTTTCCACCCTATCACGTGCTCGCACTATTACATCTGACGGATAGGAATACGATTGGATTTAGGGTTTAGTGGTGAGACGTTGCCTCTAAAAGTGATACCTAGCATCCCATGGGCCCGATATTCTGGTCCGTGCCCAGGATGATACGCTAGGACTACCCGGGTTCGGTCGGTGGGCATTCATATGTCCATTAACACCGGTGACTCCAGGAGCACTAAGCTTGCAACGATAAAACCCAACATCTCATCCTGCCGTTCCCACGCGCTAGGATTCGATGTCTATGCTAAGGGCGTGAGCTGTGGCTAGGAAGTCAACCGCCAAGTTTATTTCCCCTTGGCCTGATGGTCAGAGGCGGTCTTTCTCCCACCAATGACAATGAAACACCCCGTGTAACCATCTAAATTCCTAATCCCTATCGAAATCCTAGTCCTATGGACGCATTAGGGAGAGCCCACGAAGGGGTTTCCACCAAAATCCCAGATTTGGGAACTACTCACAAATCATAGCTAAAAAGCAATCTAAATGAAAATCAACGGTAGAAATCTTGATCAAGAAATTGAAATGAGATAGTAGCAATGCTATTAAGATAATATTAAAGTTTGGAAGCAATCAGAAGACTTACAAAATGCAATAAAATTCCAGCCGTCACCGTACAAGAAAAAGTCAGAAACACGTTTTCAGAACCCTAGGTCAACTATTTATACAAATCGATGTCACCCGATCGGTTGAAGTATCAACCGATCGGGTGAGCTTCTTGATCGCGTTTGCCTTCAGCTTCAGAGGCTTCAACCGGGCACTGAGGAGAGCAGGTAATGCCGTCGGGTGGTTGATTTGAGAAATGCGGCATCAGCTGAACCGATCGGTTGAGTATTCAACCGATCGGTTGGAATTTCACCCAAAAAACAGAGAACATTGTCGAACTCACCCGATCAGGGAACCGATCGGGTGAGCTGCTCTTCTCCTCTTCTCTTGTCCGGGTGAGATACACGTGCATCAACCGATCGGTTGGCTGTGTCCAACCGGCAGGTTGAAGGCTGAAATATGGCAATCTTCATCGTTTGACCCCCTGGATCGTGCGTGACTCCTCCCGTTGCTCTGGGGGCTCATGATATCTTCATTATACGTCCCCAACGCTGGCAATCTCCTGCATATACACAAAAACACAGAGAAGTGAAAGAAAACTAAGAATCACATGAAAATGGGTACGGGACGATGGAAAACAACAGAAAAGCACAAAGAAGACGTGCATGAATATATAAAATATAAACACACGTCAATTACTCATTTCTATAGCTGAGTTTCATTGAAAATCTTCTCTCTGTGTCGACTACCAAAGGAGGGAGTCGACTACCTGCTGTAGCAGAGTTTTCATTGAAAACTCTCTGAGAGTAGACTGCCTTCCTTGGGAGTCGACTACCAGCTGTGTGTTTTGACTTCCCTGATTTCCTCTCCCATTTATTCTTTGCTTAATTTTTGGTGCTAAATTCAAACTCATTTTGAAATTCGAATTCTCTTTTGAACTCTATAAAAAGAGACCCTATAAGAACAATTCTAAACACCAATTCATCGATGTCTAGCCCTTAGGGAGTCTTAGCGCTTAGTTCCATAATCTTTAGTTGGTTGACCGTAGGAGTTTCCGTAGATTTTCCTGAGTCATAACCTAGGCGTGTTTATGCTTTGATCATCCGACCAAATCCCTTGCCTCGATTCCCATGACCACCACGTTTCTATAATCGTTGATCCTTCGAATGTCCCCATTCGCAAAGCTTAATTTCTTTTAAAGTTATTTTTCTATTTCCCTTATTAAAAGTTCTCGCTAAGTTTAAATTTTGTTTTAAACCCGCTACGTATATACTTGAATTTCTCACTTTTCGATTGAGTCAAAATTCCTTGTAGATTTCGGAGTCTAATGGTTGTAATTATAATTGCTATCTCGTAACCATTTTCTTGTCTATATTTTCGCATTTCGGTTTAAAGACTCCAATACTATTTTGGAAAATTCGATATACCATTTTCTAACTATGAGATCCATTTTAATCGCATAGCATACATACTTTAAAATCTTTTCCAAGCTAAATGGAATTTCAATTGTTATATGTATACTTATATCTCGTACTCTTTCGTTGACTTAAATTAATTTTTGAAATTCGAAAGTTTTGACGAGATTTTGATTACTGTTTTATAATGTTTTACAGCCTATACCTTTCATACCTATTTGAATGTCTTGTCCCTTTTCATAAATCGATTTAATTCTGAGCCGTAATTCTATTTTCCAAATTCGATTTATGAATTTTCCTTTCTTATTTATGCTATTCGAATGACTCGCCACGCTCCCTTAATATACTTTTCAAGTCACAGATGATTTCAGCTTTCAACAAATCAAAGTTATGTTCAAACATTTTCCCGACTACAGATTTTTGGAAAATTACGTTTCCGTAACCACTTCCCTTGTCCTCAATTCACATGACCACCTCATTACAATTATCCTTGATCTTTCAAATGTTTTCCGTTGCAAATCCTGATCCTTCCAAAGTTATTTTCGAATGCTTTCCTTATTTGAAGTTTCACTCAATTTAAATTTTGTTCTAAACTTCTTTAAATATGTATCCCTAAATTTCGATGGAGTTAAAAGTCGTTCTTGAATTTTGAAGACTTTTGGTCGTAATTTTAAAATTACTATCTTGTACTATTCTTTTTCTAACAATGCATCTGTTGCATTTCAATTTTTAAACCTTATTACTATCCTGATGGTTCGATATACCGTCCTTTTTCCTAACTACAAAAATTTATTTTAACCACTTATCTTACATACCTTTAGGGGTATTTTTCCAAACTGAATGGACTTCAACTAATTTTTGTATATATCAATTATAGGTTCTTCGTACTCGTACTTCATAAGTTTTTATACCAACACGTTCTTTTGGCGAATCCTTATTTCCCTAAAAGTATCTTCGATCTTCTTCTTTCGTTAAGTTTAAATTTGTTCGAAACACTTTTGATATATGTAAGGTTTCATGCTCCTTCGCAGACTAAAATTATTTATGTTTTTAAATATCGAAACTTGTGTTGAGATTTTTAGATTAGAAGTTTATAATATTTTCAGCATATACTTTCGTATCGATATAAATGTCTTGTCCCTTTTCATATATCAATTTCATTCTGAACCGTATTTCTGTTTTCCTAACTCGATTCATAATTTCTTTTCTTACTTGTGTCATTAAAATTTTATTCGAAAACACCTCGTGCTTACTCTTAATAAACTTTTCAAGTCCCTTTGGACTTCGGCTTTTAGCAAGTCGATTTTATGCTCAACATTTTCCATATTTCAGATTTTTGTAAAAAGATTACTATTTCGAAATCATTCCTGACTTAGACCCTTCATAAAACGGTTTAAAAGTTTTAATACTAACTTGATGAGTTTAAATATCCTTTTCTCTTTCTATACTACTAAGATATTATCTTTTCATCCACCATACACACTTTTAAGATAATTTCTAAAATATGACTTCAATTATTTTTATATATCGGTACCACGTTCGTTTTGCTCGTACATTAAGATCTTGTATAAATCAATTTTTGTTGGCAAATCCGGATTTCTCTAAAAGTATTTTCGATGTGGTTTATTTGGGATTTCTCTTCAGTTTTAAGATTTGGAAAACCTTTAGCATGCGCTTAAATTCTCCACACTATACTTGATCTGATTTCAATCTTCGAATCTCAAAACTTTTCCAAAATTTTAGATTGCTGCCGCATAACATTTCTGACCTATGTTTTAATGTTCGAGTAAATGATTTCCTTTTTTCTCATGATGATTTTATATAAGCCAATAAACCACTTTTCCTCTTATTACATATATTCGCCTCAAACTCGTTTTCAAACAACTTGTTTATCGACCTCTAAATAATTTTATACAACGAGGACTCCGACTTTTTGAAGTACAACGGTCTTCGAATTCACGTATTTTAACTTATGTTGTTTACACTACCTTCTTTACGTATTCCTTAAGGGTATCATTGCATCATCTTTCCACCTAAACATTCACAGTCTTACCCTGATTCCCCTAACCAAATTTGGCTCCTTATCTTCGTCCTAGCTGAGCCCATGTTTTTCGATCTTTCTATTCGTCATGATCTAGGTTCGGTTCTTTCCTATTGTCTAGCCCATAGAGCTTGTCGTTGCCCGTGTCAACCTTGTTATAGTTTGGTGGGCCCATTAGTTAAGTGGTTATGTCGTCGTAGTGTTGATTTCGTGGTGTGTATATAGTGGTATGTGTGTTGGCATTTGTATGTTGTGTGTAGGTAATTTTCTGCTTGAGTATGATGTGATATACGTATGATAACAGAATGATAATTTTGATTGGTACTACTTGTTTTATGAGATGTCGTATGCGTGTATATCAGGAGGTATACCCGACTATTGCATCTCTTAAACTTGTATATAGTTGATGTGTTGATATGGTAATTATAAATGGATGGATATGGTGTGAAAATATGTGATACGTGGATGTGTATGCCTTGGAGTGGTATTGGTATGTGTATGGATACTGTGTTACGCATATAAATGTCCTGCTATGATTGGAGTCTCACTCAAGCTTGAGTGGGTATACTCTACGTACTTTGGTATAATTGTATGTGGTGGTGAATAGTGATGGATGATGTATGTATGGTGTTTGAGTTGTTTGTGCTTGGTTGTGTTACGCACACGATTGTGGGCGGCTATACCAATATATAGTTATAGGACTATATGTGAGGTGAAAATATTGTGAAATATTTGCATGTATTTGAATGACTAAATAAATGTGAAATTATTTTCAAATAAGAGAGGCTTGGTTATTTTCTAATAGTAAGTAATAAGTGTTTATTGTTGTATAAATATATTGACTATATATATGTGATTGAAATACATGTATGCAATTGATTGACTATAATAAGTATGAGTGTACTATGTGCGTGAAAATATGTGTGTAGTGGTAGTAATATTTGATTTCTAGTGCATATATATATAAGCACTCGAAATGAAAGTACTTGGTTGAATTTATGATGTGATATTGGTTGAGGGTAGTTACCAGAGCGACTATATATATGTTAGAAAGTCCGAGGACGGACTTTATTCTAAGGTGGGTAGGATGAAACGACTGGTTTTTGTATGATTGGATTATCAGTGTGTTTTGCTTGTGATGGTGGGTTCTCTCCTTGTGTGGTTTCCATTTCCATAGTTCTCGCTTTCATTCATCTCGTTGAGATTTCCTTGCTTTCGTTTTCATTCCTTTTGATGTGATCTTCTAGCTTCTTCATTAGAATCATTGAACTCGGAGTAAGTCACTCGTGACGAGCTTCATATCGATCGTATCTTAGCGATAGGTTGATCCTAGACATCTTAGAATTCATCCCGGACCTTCGCGCTCCATTTCGAGACTTTTCGTGCACGTTAGTTGGTTCAAGAAGATCGATCGACCGACTAGATTCCAATCTAGTCGGTCAGGAAATCAACTGGAACCGACTAGTTCATTGAATCAATTATTCAGGAGTTACTGTTTATCGTTAGTCGGTCTAAGAACAACCACCGACCGACTAGATGTGAAACTAGTCGGTCAGAACTTGTTCTTTAACCGACTAGTTCCTTTGATTAATTTCCCCTAAGTTACTGTTTATCTTTAGTCGGTCTGAGAACATCTTTCGACCGACTAGATTGCAAACTAGTCGGTCAGCCATTGTTCTTCAACCGACTAGTTCATTGATCATCTTCCCAGCCGAGTTACTGTTTACTCTTAGTCGGTCACAGTTATTCGACCGACCGACTAGTTTCCAAACTAGTCGGTCAGCCATCCTTCTTTGACCGACTAATTAGCCCAGGAAACCCTAGTTTTGCCCTAACCGTCACACTTTTCTATAAATACACCCCAAACGTTTTCTTCTTCTTCCTCATCACCCCAAACCCTAATTTCTCCCCCATTGAGCCCCCTTCTTCCCCAAACCATTGATCCTTCATCCCAAGCTCATCCATCATCATCCAAACCCTCATTTCACATATCCTACCTCTCCTCAACCTCAAACCCTCATCAAATCCCCAAAAGCCTCATCCAATCCCATTTCTCCAGATTTTCCCCATTTCCAGATCTGAGCCGGATCGTTCTTCCGTCGCCGTAGTTCTCGGCATCGCTCCTCCGCCTCTTCACAGTAATACTCGATTCCTTTAGTTTTAGCATAACCCCCATTGACATGTGTGAAACCCTAATAAAATGGATTATTAGAAAGTTAGTATTCTAATAAGAAATCGATTTAGAATCATTGTTCTAATGATTGTTTTGCCATAACAGCGATCTATTCCGTAGTTAGCTTGTGACGATCTTCATTGCTCGTCAACCCCGGTATCAGGCAAGTGAAACTTGGAACTCTTGAATTGGGCCATGTCTTAGGCCATTCCCTTGCTTTAGCGTAAAAGAGACTAGACGGTGAAAGGATAGCCGTCTAGACGCCATTGACCTAGCTTAACAACGAAGCTTGGTCCGTCACCTTCATCATGCTTGTATGTCACGTTTAATTTCAATTAACGGTACGCAAATATCTGTTCATGTCATTGCATAGTGATTATTTATCATGATTGCGTAGCACACGCTACAATATTATATTCCTGGCTCGTGTTCCAGAAGCGAGCCCTGTAGTTGGAAACCCCAACGCTCGGATACCGGCTAGGTGCACCCCTATGCCAAATACACTTCCTGGCTCGTGATCCAGAAGCGAGCTCAGTGAGTTGGAAACCCCAACGCTCGACACATATGGGTGGGGTAAGAGATAAGCGGCCACCTGAGTCCCGAGTTGGCCTGATCCGCCACTCCGGCCAGCAGGCGAAATCTCTAGTGTTTCAGTGATAACAGTGATAAGTGAAAATAGTGATAAGTGATTCGTGAATTAGTGATTTGGTAGCTTTTGCTACATCGTGCGTGCTTGTCTCTTCCTTTAAACTGTTGCACCATACCTTACTGCCATGTCATTACTTAATATTATATAAGTGCTAGGTTGTTAGTTACTTTCAGTTTCCTTGCACAAGTCTTTCCAGACTTGCTGACATGTGCCCCTCTCTCTTTTGGGTGTCACATGTTAGACCCAGAGCCAGAGCTTTGTTGCAGGGGATATGGTGTTGCTTATGCTGCTGTTTGCTGTGGTGGTGAGTGGACACCAGGGGCCTGTCTTGAAGACCGCTCGTGTTCACTTCTTTGTTTAGGTTTGCTGTTAGTTGTTGGTGCGTGGCACCTTTGTATGTATGTTATACCTTGTTGGCCATGTTTTGGGCCGTAGACTCTTTTCCTTTTAGCCTGGTGGCTTTTCTGTGATATTGTGATTTATTTATGGATGTTCAGTGATTCAATAAATTGCTTATTGTCTCATTTTCTTATTGTTATCTTTGTTTCGTATCGCATTTGCAAGGACTTGCCATTTGAAGTTTCTTTTGACGCTTATCAGACTTGCGGCTTTTCAGCTTCAAGTCTGAGCGGACCTTCTCACGTCTCGCCTCCACATTTTTGGGAAGCGGGGCGTGACATCTGTGTTTGTATTTTTTGTTTAATTTGTGCTAGTTATTCATTTTTGTTAATATATTCTCCTTTGTAGATCTCTTGTTAATAATATTATTAATTCAAAGATTATATTTTTATTCTGTTGTGAGATCTCTCTGTTCATTGTAATTAATCTTTGTATTCTTTTTCATCGTGTTGATTACGGATCAATCGTAGATCACTCTACTTGATTCCTTAGGCAACATTGGAAGGGATATTTGTTGTGTTCTAATAATCAAAGAAAAAGTTTTAACTTATACAACACAATTCAACCCCCTAGTGTTGTTTGCCATCCACAAGATCCAACACTTGGTATCTGAGCAAGGCTAAAAGACGATGGCATCAACATCTTTCCACTCCGAAGGACTTTTCACCATGCGACCACCATTGTTCAATGGAACAAACTATGCATGCTGGAAGATATGCTTGAAGACTCATCTACAGTCTTTGGACATCGACGCATGGACCATCACCAAGGATCCATACAAATCACCTACCGAAGTAGACACCAAAAAGTGGTCTGCAAATGAAAAGAAGAATTGTAACCTGAACGCTAAAGCGATGAACCCATTATTTTGTGCCATAACTAGTAATGAGTTCAACCATGTCTCTCAATGTAAAACCACACACCATATTTGGCACACTCTTCAGGTATGTCACAAAGGAACGAAAAAGGTAAAAGAATCTCGTATAAATGTGTTACATTCAAAATTTGAATCATTTAAAATGGAAGAAGGAGATAGTATTACCGAGGTGAATGCTTGTTTTACTAACATAACAAATGAGCTTACAGGTCTAGGCAAAAAGTTATCTGAATATGATCAGGTAATGAATATATTGAGATCTCTCAGACCCGAATGGAAAGGAAAGACGACGGCCATTCGAGAAGCTCACGACGTAAGAGACCTCACCATTGAAGAATTAATATGAAATCTCATGGCATATGAGATTGAGCTTGAGGAAGACAAGAAGATAGAGGAGAAGCCAAAGAAAAAGAACCTGGCATTCAATGTTAACAAAGAAGACTCCGACTTCACCGACAAAGAAGATCATATTGCTTTCATCTCGAAGAACTTCAAAGACTTCATGTCAAGTAAGTATGGTAAACGATCTTTTCGTTCCACTAATTATATTATTTGTTTTGGTTGCAACAAATCAGGACACGTAAAAAGAGATTGTTTGTTGGAGAAGAACAAATACACCAAAGACCGTGGAAAAAGCAAAGAGAACAATGAGAGAAAGAACGATAGAAGAAACAGGCTTCGACGACCAAGGAAGGAAGCATATGCAGCTTTCGAACAAAATGATGATTCCACCTCTGATGAATCATCATCAGACGACAAAGAAGATAGAAGAGAATCAGCCATTGTGCTTCCTAGCTTCCACATCATCTCTGGTAAGTTCATTTCATACTTCATCATTTAGTGAAGATGATTCATTATCAAGCGATGATGAAGACATGGATTATAGGGGTGCATATAAGGAGCTCTGCTCACTGCATGAAATGGTCATTAAAGAACATAGAAAAACCTTGAGATTAGTTAAAAAGAATGCAAAAGGTAAAGAAGAACTTCTTAAGGAAAAAATTGCACTAAAATAAAAGAATGAATCACTAGAAAAAGATATGCATTCCATGAAAAAGAAAATTGAGGGTTTGGATAATCTTCTCGTGTCTATCAAAGACAAATATGATTCTACGATGAAGATTGTCGAAAACTTCAATAAAGGAAAAGGAAAATTAGATAGTCTAATCAACAGTCAAAAAGCATCATCTAGTAGATCCGGACTTGGTTATGATTCTACTCATGCCAAGAAAGGGAATAAGCATACTAGGATGCATCATGCTAACTCAAAACGTTTGAGCATATGTGTTCCCAGCATGAGACTCATCAGAAGAAACAAAGGTATGCACGTGAATTTATTCAAAATGTTCATTTGAATAAAGAGTATAAATATGTTTCTATTGAAGGAACTAAACCGTATTGGGTTTGGATTCCTAAAGACTAATCCTCTGGACTCAAAATTATAAGAGTACCACAAATGTTTATATTTTTCAGGTACTATAAAACAAAGGAGGAGGAACACAAAAACATCAGTTCAATAGGGTGAACAAAGATCAACGCTTTGCAGAAAGATCGGTCAAAATTCGCCTAGCAAATTCTTAATAAATATATGGATGATTAAATAATGTTTATAAGATTTTTGCTTCATATGTATGTTTATATATTACTTAACTCACTTGTTAAGATTTTTTGGCAAAACACTCAAAACATCACGTCGAAAACCACTCGGGATGAGAAAAATCTCAAACTAGGAGGGAGTCGACTACCACGGCTAGGAGTCGACTCCCAGAGTGCTGCTGCCAAAATTTGTGCTCTTTTTTACTAACTCTTGGTGGGGTTTTTTAATGCCTATTGGGCTCATATCCACTTGATAACTTAACCCCATTAAGAAAATTGATCCTAGCCATTCCTCTCTTTGATCTAAAGGCCCTTATACATTTCCATCTTCATCATGAAAACACAAAACCCTATCTCTCTCTAAACCCTAGGTAGCCGACTACCTCATTTGTGTTCTTCATCTTGAAATTTTTCTTGCTCTCTTGCTCATCTCTTCTCTTAGGAGCTCTTCAAGATCCTTCATTTCATCAAGGAGATTACTCTCATCAAGGTAATATCATCGTCTTCTCTTCAAATATTTCATACTTCTTTCATATCATCATGCCTAAGAAAATGGTTGCAATTAAAAAGAGAAAGGTTGATGAAACTTCTCATCCTCTCACTGAAAGAGATGTGATTGAACCCTATCTTGTTAATTTCTCAAGTTATGCTAAATTCTTGAACATCACAAAGAGGCAAATCCTCCATGAGAGGTTTGTCACTATTGAGGATGTAGAAAATTATGGCATTGATATCATCATAGAATTCCAGAATCTGTTGAACCTGTTTTACAAAGATAATTCATACTTGTGCTATCCTAGACTTGTCCATCTTTTATATGCTAATATAAATGCTGATTTGACCAAGTTTTGATTTCAAACTAAGGTTCTTGAAACCCAGCTTCACATTACTATTAAATCTCTAGGTCAAGCTTTAGGGATTCCCCATACCAGGAAACTGCTAGACAAAATCGAGATGGTTGATGGGAATGTGTTAGATAAGATGTATATGCCTGGAAAATTTTTTCTTACAAAATTACCTAGTAGCAATCTTCGTTATCCTGCTAGAATATTAGCAAACATCTTATCTTACAACATAACCCAGAAGTCTGGCATCCATTCAGTTCTTTCTGAACGTCAAGAAAAGTGCATTTACGCTATGCTTGGCAATATTAAAGTCAATTGGGTTAGGATTATCATGGACAATATTATCCATTCTGCTCTATCTACAAGAGTCATCAATCCCCTAGCTCATGGTCATTTTCTTACAATTCTCTTCAATGTTTATGATATCCCGTTGGATAATGCGTCTGAGGTTTTGGAACCTACTCTTGTGTTTGATGTTCGTACACTTGGCCGAATGGGTCTTCACCGAGACCTTAACCAAAATGTTTCGGAAGAAAAGCTAGTTGGTGACACTAGCTCCACCTCAAGGAAGGGTAAGAAAGTTGTTGTTGAAGAAGACTCAAATGATGATGATGATGAAGGAAGCAAAGATGAAGGTGATGCACCACCTGAAGAAGTTCCCAACTACATTCTTGAGCTTCAGGACATGCTCCTAAAGAAGATTGAAAAGTTGAAGATCTCTCAAACAAGAGGTTTTGAAGATCTTAACAAGAAGGTGGAAGACTTGAAAGACTTTGTGGTTAGTAGCAATCAAATGACAGAGAAGCCGCTTAGAAGATCCTTGACGAGATCAAAGAGTTGAAGAAAGAAAAGAAGAACGTCGGTTCATCTTAAAACTTTGATTGCATGATTTTAAAACAATGATTCCGAAACTATGGTTTGTAATATTTCATACACTCTATGCTTGTGGTTATGTGATGGTTCCTAAACAATTTAGAATCAACACTTGGTGATTGATGTAATGCTACTATATTATCTTAGTTGTTATGCCATGCTTTAACTTTTGATATACCAATATCTTGCTTAAGTATAAATGAGATGGCATGGAATATATCTTGCTTAACTAACTCTATTTTGCAGATAATTGTTGTGGTTAATTATTTTTTCTCTCCAACACTTGGCATGGAATATATCTTGATAATTTTTGTTGGTTAATCTCTTATTGTTGAATATACTTGGTATAAACACTTGGTTTGATTAATCTCTTATTGTTGAATATACTTGGTTATTGAAATGCTTAACTAGATTATTTATTCAACACTTCCTGAAATTGTCATGGATGTCATCATAATATTTTGATTGATGACAAGGGAAAAAAATAGAAAAGCAAAAATGAAATGAACAATGTTTTGTAACCAGCTTTGATGCAGGGGGAGTATGATTTTTCATACATCATCTAAGCAGGGAGAGTTAATATACTTACTCATCAATTTCTTAATTGCTATTATTCATTTATTTTTCATTTGGGTGTCATCATCAAAAGGGGGGAGAGTGATGGGAAATCTAGTCCCACCCCTAAGTGGTTTTGATGTTGAGCACATCAAATGTTGTTAATGTAATAATAAAATTATGTTGGAAACTCACAACTCCTCATATGGTTTTGATGATACAAACATATTTTCTTGGTACTAACTTTATCTATGCAGATGTTATAGCATAAATCAACTAAGACAATCATCAAATCTACATATTGAAAGTAGCATCCACTACAAGACGAAGCATATTGATGATATTTTGTATCTTGTGAATGAGATGTAATCTTTATTTTTTTTCTCTTGCATTTACTTAGAATGAAAAAGCCTTGATGATAATCTCTCTTAGTCGTTTAGGATCCGTCTTCAAAAAATCACGTCAAAAATCCCATTAGTCGACCAACCCCTAATGCTAGTCGACTAATTTTAATATTAAAATATTTCTGTCCTAAAACTTCGTCAGATCCATTTTTAAATCTCTAGGATCATTTTCCCACAAATTTCTAGATTTTCATATTTCTAGTCGACCAACAGACGTTATTAGTCTACCAGTCTAATTTCAAATGAGTTATTTTAAATGATTTATTAATTAAATAATATATTTTCTTTCCGTTTTTGGAAGTTACTTTCTGAAAGGACACCTCAATAGCCAGAATCCTAGTCAGCACTTCTAATTAGTCGAGCAGGCACTCCTATTAATCGACTAATAGAAAAACTTCCCAGAATTTTTTAAAAATTTAGGCAGTTGTCCAACATTCAAAAACTACCTTTTTGGACTATAAATAGACTCCCAGACCCCTCACTAAAACACATGAAAATTCACTTTCTTTCTCTTTTCTTAAGTTAACTTTCTCTCTCTAGAAAGTGAGTGATTTTCAGATTTTCTTAGAGGAACCTCTGCAGAGATTTTTCCTCCATAGAAAGTCCAATCTTCAACTTTGTTCTACTACAAGTTCCATCCAGAACCTTGGAGATTCAATCACATTCATTGTGCAATAATTCCATCAGTTATCAAGGCTATAGGTGATATTGTTTCATACTCTTTCTTTACTTTATTTGGTGAATCTCTTGTTGAAAAGATTGTACAAGTTAGCAACACGGGAAGTGTTGGCATCTTTGTATGTTGATTACTTGCGGGGAGCAAGTGTTTTAGTAGATTCAAATCTCTACGTGGTAGAGGACTGGACGTAGGATCACAAGGATCCGAACCAGGATAAAAATCTCTGTGTTTGCGTTTGGAATATTCTGGATTATGTTCATTTATTTCCGCTCTCTTATTGCAATTTTTTATTAACTTTTACTTTTGTAATATCGTCGTGATTTACGCTATTCACCCCCCTAGTGTATTTGGTGTGCCAGGAGATCCAACATTTGGTATCAGAGCCACATGGTTAAGATGGCCTACACTTATCCGACGAACACTTCAACATCTTCATCACAATTTCCAGAATGGCACTCTACTACAAGGCCTCCACTATTCAATGGTTCCAACTACTCCTATTGAAAGACAAGGATGATAATTTATTTTCAAAGTATCGACTTCGAACTTTGGAACATATTGGAAACTCATTACGAGGAGCCTACAACTCCATATACCCAATGGACCACTACTGACAAATCTGCTGCAACCGGCAACTCTAAAGCAATGAATGCACTATTCTGCGCCATGGACAAGAATGAGTTCAATCGTGTCTCCCAGGCCAAAACAGCATATGACATCTGGCATACACTCCAGGTAATATATGAAGGAACTAATAAAGTTAAGAAAACTAAAATCTCTGTTCTTGTTCACAGGTTTGAGTTATTTAGAATGAAAGAGAATGAACCAATTGGAGAAATGATCACTCGGTTCACCGACATTGTCAACTCTTTAATAGCACTTGGCAAAACCTATTCTCAAATGGAACAAGTAAGGAAGATTCTTCGTGCCTTAACGTCAGAATGGGAGAAGAAGACTACAGCCATAGAAGAAGCCAATGACTTGTCAACTCTCACCATTGAAAGCTTGGTTGGTAACTTGATGGCCTACGAAGTACAATTTCAAGATCGCAAAAAACAAGCAGATACAAAGAAGAAAACTATTGCCTTCGTCGCTTCATCAGACACCGATGATTCAGACATGGACGATGACGACATGGCACTAATAACTAGAAACTTCAAAAAGTTTCTACGAAGATGTAAGTTTAAAAGTTTAAAGCCTGAAACTACTGATGCTTCTTTGTGTTTTCAATGTAACAGACAAGGACATATGAAAAAGGTGTGTCCACTTCTTAAGCCAAAAGAAAGGACATTCAACAACTTCAGAAAGGATAAGAAGTTCGAAAAGAAAAAGAAGGCATTAGCAGCAACATGGGACTCTTCATCTTCAGATGATGATGAAGAAGTCAACGACCAATCTAATGAAGAGAATGCACATATGTTCTTTATGGCACAAAGTGATAATGAGGTAAGTAGATTAGATAATGAAGAATTACTTGATGCTTTTAATGAATTATATACGAGATTTAAGAAATTGAATTCTGAACATAAGGCATTAGTTCTTTCTCATCAAGAACTAACCTCTTCTTCTTCTTCATTAGAGAGTCTAAAAATTGAGAAGGAAACATTATCTTCTCAAAATGATAAACTACTTCATGAAAATGAGATTCTCAAATCTGAGAATCATAATATGATTTCACGCATTTCTATTTTAGATAAGGATATTTGTTCTCTAAAGTTGAAATATGATAATATGTCTTCTAACATTAGTAAATTTAATAAAGGAAAGAATAATCTAGTTGATTTACTTAGATTACAACATCTTGCTAATCATAGACAAGGTTTGGGATATAAGAATACTTCCAAATCCAATATTCTTGGTAATGTTACTTTAGAAAAGAAAACGCATGTATTTATTAATGCTAAGAAAATTGATTCTTTTAATAGTATGAAAAAGGATACCATTCATATTCCAAAGAAAACCAATTTTCGTACATCTTCCAAGAAAACAATTATGCATAATATTTGGGTTTCCAAAGACATTTGCTTATATGATAAGGATTTATATATATCTAACTTTATGCAAAATGTTATTCTTTCTTCTAACTATTTGAAGAAACCAAATTCCACTTGGGTTTGGTTTCCTAAGGACTAATCCTTAGGACCCATATAAAAAGAGTACCAATATTTATTGTTTATCTTTCAGGTATCCATAAAAGAAACATGGATACTAGATAGTGGATGTTCTAAACATATGACTGGGAACATCAAACTTCTATCAACCGTACAATTCAAAGATGGTGGCACTGTTACTTTTGGTGATAACAACAAAGGTAAAGTGATTGGCATCGGAACAGTTGGTGATCCAACTAAGCCAATCATCGAAAACGTGCTCCTCGTTGACGGTTTGAAATATAATCTCTTATTCATTTCTCAATTATGCGATAAAGATTTTAAAATAGTTTTCAAAAAGAAAGCATGCATTATATATGATTTTAACATGTCTAATATTTTATTTCAAGGTAATCGTAAGAATTATTTATATATATATATATATATATATATATATATATATATATATATCTATATTATAAAACAGGGATGTTATCATGGGTTTTTGGATAAGAGAAATTGGATAAGAGATATTGGTTGTGTGTATTGTTGTATGTGGATATGTGTATTGTTGTAGAAGAGATTTTGGTTAAGAGATAATGGATAAGAGATAATGGATAAGAGATTTTGGTTATGTGTAATTGGGTGTTTTGTTTATAGAGATTTTGTATATATGGGGTATGAGAAATTGAGATATGAGAAATTGAGATAAGATAAGAAATCAAATCATTTTAAATTTCAAAATTTCCGTTTCCATCTGCTCGAATTGGGAGGGAAAATGATTTGATCACATCGCATTTGAGAGGGAAACAATTTTGATCCCATCACATTTTTTTCTCCGTATTTGAGGGTTGCATTGCAGAACAAATTTTCTTTACGCGCCAAGAGGAAGTAGAGCAATGGAGAGCACCCTCATCCCCATCATCGCCATCATCTTCTACCTCAGCTCAATCACGAAGAGCAAGCAAATTCTACCTCCTCCAGCTCAACAACGAAGAACATCTAGAAGAGCACCCTCTTCTACCTCAGCTCAATCACGAAGAGCAAGAAAATCAAGAACTCAATTCTCTCGAATTCTACCTCCTCCAGCTCATCTTTTCTGTTTAAGCTTCATCACGGCCTCAGCAACTCAACCCTTGGTGAGCTTTGTGAGGTTGATAGCTTCATCCTCTGCACCTCACCCCTGAAAAATGAGATAATTGATTGACAGGAGTGCTTGATATTAAATTTTTTTCCATGTGCTAATTATCAGTCAATTTTCTGGCTATGTGAGTTTGAGAGCTTGCTAATGAATAGAGCTATTTGCAAATTTAGAATATCATAGTTTTGCAATTGGACTAAATTTCTTACTTTTATCCATTGCAAACATTTCAGTCCATTTCAATGAATATAGCTGTTTGCAACTAATTGCTAATGAATAGAGGGTTTGCAACTAATTGCTAATGAATAGAGGTGCTGAATATCAAAATGTGGTTTTTATTCAATTTAAATTTTTTTTCAATGTTGATATGGTATTTGCTAATATGCTCAAGATATGTATGAATACAAAATAGCTATGTGAGTTTGATATTAACAGGATAATAGAAGCAATGTGAGTTTGCTATTAGACCTTTTTTTTATATTCATTAGCAAATAGAAAAGTTCTCAAACAGTTATTTTTTGATTGATTATCAATTTTGAGAATGATTTAATATTGCATTTCATTCTCAAAATTTTGAGAATGAAATTTTGCGAATGAAATTTTGCGAATGAATTTTAATATTAATTGAAGGCAATATTTACAGGACACTGAAATTTTATATCATAGGAATGGATGATATCATTGGTGAGAATTCATTGATAGTTGCAAATTTACATGGAATGGCTGAGCTTGCTGAATAATTGAAACATGGAGCTACTGACTATATAGGTGAAACTTTGTCCATGTGCTTGCTGAAACATGGACAGATATATAATTGAAACATGGAGCTTGCTAAAAAACATGCAATTTCAGTTGTTATGCAATGGAATATATAGATGAGAATTCACTAATAGTTGCAAAAAACATGGAGCTGTTTGCAAAAACTGGTGAGATATATGAAACAGTTTCATATTTGGTTTGAGGTGCATGAAACATTTTGAGGGATATATGAAACATTTTTTGATAATGTCACTGGGAGTTAATCTCAAAAATTGCATTTCAGATATTGGTATTTTTTTAATTGGTTATCAATTTTGAGAATGATTTACTATTGCATTTAAAATGGGAGACTGCAACCAATTGGGTTATGTCATATGAGAATTGGGAGACTGCAAGAAAGAAATTTGGAAACAATTAATTTGGCAAATAGCAAGGAGAAAAATTGGCATAGTAAAGGTGTCATGTGTCCCATGCTTGCAGTTTGAAAATTGATTTTCAGAGTTACATGTTCCATTATATGATATCCATATGAAAAATTTCATGAATTGCTCACTATTGCATTTAAAATGGGAGACTGCAACCAATTGGGTTATGTCATATGAGAATTGGGAGACTGCAAGAAAGAAATTTGGAAACAATTAATTTGGCAATTAGCAAGGAGAAAAATTGGCATAGGAAAGGTGTCCTGTGTCCCATGCTTGCAGTTTGAAAATTGATTTTCAGAGTTACATGTTCCATTATATGATATCCATATGAAAAATTTCATGAATTGCTCATGTGCTAATGAATAGAGATGTGTGCAAAAAAACATTATGAATTGAGATACTGACAGTTTATCCATTGCAAAATTTCAAAGTTTCATATCATTTTTACAGGACACTGAAATGCAATATCATTTTCATATCATTTCATATTTTTTTAATACCAATACTGCCAATATTTTCACAGGATATATGAATTCCTATTTCATTTCCTATTTTGTCCTGTGAAATGAATTCCTATTTTCCTTCATTTAGGAATTTTCCTCTCATCTTCTGTAACTTATGAATAGATTTTTGCTAATGAATAGATTTGAGCATATGAACAAAAGTATGAAATGAAGTATGCATTGGTTATGAATTTCTTTTGCTCATTCAGAAGGGGAGAGCTTTTGCTGAATAGATTTCTAACTTATTAATTGCTTTTGCATGGACAAAAGTTATGAATTGGTTATGAATAGCTCTCATACTTTAGCAAATTGCTTTTGTAATTCCTATGTATGAGCAAGTATGCATAACTGATTTGCTTCAGCAAATTCCTATGTATGAGCAGGTATGCAAAGCAATTGGTTATGTATGATTGGTTATGTATGAGCACATGCAAAGCAATTGGTTATGTATGCAAAGCAATTCATATAACCTGCTGCCATTCCTATGCGTTCAAATGTTGAAATTGTCAAAAAGTTGATTATCCTGGGCTCATACTAACTTAATTTCCAAAGACAGGATACTCAACTTAATTCATGGACTCAAAATGTCATATACAGGACTCAAAATCTTGGACATTGGAATGAATAGACAGGATACTCAACTTATTATTCAACAGTCTTGGACATTGTTTAGCAATTTGCAAATGTATATATGATTATTATTCAACAATCTTGGACATTGACATTCAATGAATGAATGTTCATACTTAAATGACTGTCATATGGTTAGACATTCAAGTGTCCTGTTCAAAATCTTGGATATGACACTATGGTTAGGAATGTATATGATCACATTAATTTGACATGACACTTGAAAGTTATTATTGGAAATAGCCATGGACTCAAATATATAAGTTATTTGTTTGCCATTTGACAGGATACTCAAAGTAGATGTAAGTTTGATATCAATTCCAGTGAAGAAGGAACATTGGACTGAATGCTTAATATTGGACCGAATGCTCAAACTGATGGACAATGCGACTGATGGTTAGGCTCAAACTCTTAGTCCAAGTTGCATTTTCATTCATACTTTTTTAATACCAATACTTCTAAATGAGATGTGCACTTCTAAATGAGAAAGCAATCCTATGTTTCAATATTTGTCTTATGAATGCAAAAGCACCTATTTGTCTTATGAATAAAATTTTGCAAAATAGTTACTTATTACTTTTTGGTGAAAAGGTTTGGTGCATATTGCAAATGCTTGGTGCATTTTGCAAATGATTGTTGCCATATATAGTTGCTGTTGGTGCAAAATGGTTGATTTTTACATTTAACCAACAGTTGATCAAAATGGAAATGCAAAAATTTCACTCAAATTTCAATATCCATGATTACATGGTTTATTTTGAAAATAGTTGCTTTTAACATTTTGCAAAATATTGTTGTTGATTAAATGATTAAATGGTTCATTCTAATGATTAAATGATTACGTGGTTTTGTTAATTTTGCATAAGCTCTTCATTTTGATAAGCTCTTCATTTTCATTTTCATGTTGATAAGCTATTCATTTGTTAATGTTGATAAGCTCTTCATTTTCATTTTCATTTTGCTTGATGTTTTTAATTTTGCATGAAAGTGTCATGTTGAAAGTGTCCTCAAAATGTTGCAAAATTTTAATGTTAACTTCATGCAACTCAACATGATTACTCAACAGGATTGGATGCAACTCAACTCTATTTTTTTTAATTTGATTCTATGCCATGGTATTTGATGATATAAGACAAATGTCAACAGGATTGGATGAGAGATTCTATGCCATGTGAGTACGTGTAAGAACTATGGTGTTGATAGAATTGGATGATATAATTTCAACACTATAGTTCATTTTTCTATGCCATGGTTCATTTGGTTATTTTGGTTATTTTTGAGAGATTCTTCTGCTTATTTGGTTATTTTTGAGATAACCAATAAAATTGAATGCAAAGTAACCAAATTGTTCATTTTTGAGAGATTCTTCAGCTCATTCAATTCTGTCAACACCATAGTTCATTTGGTTATTTTTGAGATAACCAATAAATTGAATGCAAAGTAACCAAATTGTTCATTTTTGAGAGATTCTTCTGCTCATTTGGTTATTTTACACAGAATTGAATGCAGTCTACATTTCAAAATTAAATTGAACTATGGTGTTGACAGAATTGGATGATATAATTTTTGAGAGAAAAATGAACTATGGTGTTGAAATTGAATTTAATTTTGAAATTGAATTTTTCTCCTGCCCAAATTTAAGTTATTGAATGCAGTCTTTTGATTGAGAAATGTGTTGCATGAAGTTAACTCCCTTGGAAATGTCTCAATAACTCAAATTCCAATAACAATGAAATTCCAGCTCACATAACCAATAACAATGAAATTCCAACACACATAACCCAAATTTCAATAATTCAAATTGCAAATGTCTGTCAATTGATTGAGAAATGTGTATACACTCAAATTTGCAATGCTGTGAAATTTTACAGTGTCATTTAATTACTGTTATTACTTCCAGTATAAATGATTGATTTAATTGATTGAAATTTCATTGATTGAACTATGGTCTCAAATTTGAAATGTTGTCATTATATGTCAAGTATCAACATTACAGTGTAAATTTCAATATATTTTGAACTATGGTTATGTGTAAACTCCCTTGCTGTATCTCATTTGGGTGTTTTTGAGAGAATGAACTATGTTGAATGCAGTATACAGGACATTTTAAAAATTGGGTGTGTAAACTATGGTGTAAACTATGTGTAAACTATGGTTGAGAATGAACAATGTAAGAGAAGAGAGAACTATGTTGAGAGAAATATGAGCAAGCACCTCTATAAAGAGTATACTGGATTTCATATTTGAAATCCAATACACTGAAAAAAGCTTTGTTGTAAATTCACATTTTTAGGTGTAAACAATTTATGATATAGGTGTAAACTAATTCATTCATTATAAATTGCTATTTGAATGAAGTGTGCATTCCATTCATAGAATTGAGAGAAATATATGTAAGTATTCAAGTAAAATTGGGTAATTAACATGACACTGTCATTGCCAACAGGACACTGAACTATCTGCTTTGAGAGAATTGAGTTTCAAAGTTGAATGTTGAGAGAATTGAGTTTGAATGTTGAATGTTGATGTGCTTTCAGTGTCCTGTTGAATGTTGAGAGAATTGAGTTTCAAACTGTGGTTTTTGAGATAATTTTTTGTTTCTTTGATTTCATGGCAACTCAAATAACAATGTTATGAACTATGGTTATGTTTGATTCTCTGCAACTCAAAATTCAAGTATTCAAAATTCTGTTGAGAGAATCCTATGCAAGTTTAATTTTGAATTATGTTGTTAAGATGTTATTCAAAATTCAAGTATTCAATGAACTATGTTGAGATGTTAAGTTTGATTCTATGCCATCTCAATACTCAATTCTCTCAAAATTCAAAATTCTGTCAACAGGACACTCAATTCTCTCAACATTCTGTCATTGCAAATTTGAGTTTGAGTTATTGAACTATGTATTTTGAGTTATGTTGAGAGAATTGAGTTTGAGTTTGAGTTTGAGTTTGAGAGCTTTAGGAATGCTAATCATCTATATTGCTGAAAGCTTGCTGAATTGCTTTAGGAATGCTAATCATTTATCTTTGTTGAAATCTTTGGTGCAAGCTTGCTGAAATGATTTGCAATAGAGATTTGATTTTCAAAATAAATCAATTTCTCAAGCTTGGATGGTTAAATGGTTGACATGACCCAATGTTTGCAATAGAGATGTTTGCAATAATGGTTAAATGATAGGACCCAAAAAATTGATTAGCATTCCTAGATGGTTTAATTTTTCAAATTTTGGGTATTTACACCATATGAATGGTTATATGAATGAGATGTTTGCAGATGCTTGATATTTTAAGAAATGGTTATATGACTGTGCAAAATGTGAATGTTAATCAACAAATTCATATAACCATTCATATGGTTATATGAAGATTAACATTTGTTATGTGAATACACCCAATACACCCAATATTCACATTTTAGTCAATTTGTGAATTTGCAGTCAACTTTCAATATGAGCAAGCATGGAAACAGTGCAGTATTCATATTCTCTATAGCAATATTCTATATAGCAATTTGCAGTTAACTTTCAATATTAAGAATGTCCTGATACCATTTTCTATATAGCAATGTTGGTTAAGAATATTTTGCTAGCAGATATTCATATTCAGATATTCAGATATTTTGCATATTCAAATTTGGTTATGAATATTCATAACCAAATATTCTCTATAGCAACATATTCTCTATAGCAAAATATTCATATCTGAATATAAACATATAGAGAATATTTTGGTTATGAATATTTGGTTATGAATATTTTGCCACAGAAATTTGCCCCACAAATTTGCCAAATATTCTCATATCTGAATATAAACATATAGAGAATTCTGCTATAACCAAATATTCGTAACCAATATCTGAATATGAATATTTGCTATAGATAATATTTGCATTCCTATCTGAATATCTGAATAATGAATATTTGGTTATGAATTTTGGTTATGAATATTTGCTGTTGCTCATATGAATTTGGTTATAACCAACATTCATAACCAAAATTCTCTATGTCCTGTTGCATATAGCCAAAATTCTCTATGTTATAACCAAAATTCTCTATGTGAATGAATGTCATGTTGCTTATAAGCAAAATTCTCTATGTTATTACCAACAGGACCCAAATTTTTTTATCAATTCTCTATGTTAATTGATTAGCATAACATAAGGAATGCCAAAATTGATTAGCATTCCTTATGCTAATCTATGTTATAACCAGCAGGACCCAAAATTTTGGTTAAATGACAGGACCCAAAAATAAGGAATGCTAATCAATTTTTTTGGGTCCTGTTGGTTAAAATTCTCTATGTTAGAAGCAAAATTTTGGGTCCTGTTGGCCAAAATTCTCTATGTTATAACCAAAATTCTCTATGTTATACCCAAATTCATATGAGCAAATGACTGTCCTGTTGGTTATAACCAATTGCTCATATGAATTTTGGTTAGGACATATGTCAATTCTCTAAGAATTGATTAGCATCTGAATATTAGCATTTGTTATAACCAAAATTCTCTATGTCCTAACCAAATATAACCAAATTCATAACCAAATATTCATAACCAAATATTCATAACCAACATTCATAACCAAATATTCAGATTAGCATTCCTATAACCAAATTCATATTCCTATAACCAAATTCAATTGGGTCCTGTCATATCTGAATACTGAATAAATGATTAGCATTCCTATAACCAAATATCCATAACCAAAAAATTCCTAACCAAATATTCATAGCCAAGTATGCATATAGAGAATTCTGATATCTGAATATGAATATTTGCTATAGAGAATATTTGGTTATGAATATGAATAGCCAATTATTCAGATATTTTGCTCATAACATCTGAATATTTTTGCTCATAACCAACATAGCCAATTTTGACATATAGCCAATTTTTGCTCATAACATGTTGGTTATGAATATCTGATAACAAATATTTTGCTCATATTATCTATGTCCTGATAACATATAGAGAATGTCCTGATAACAAATATTAAATAGCCAATTCTCTATGTCATGTTGCTCATATTCAGAATGTTGGTTTGCAACAAAACATGGCCACCAATTTCATTTTATATAAACAGATATGCTCATTTCCAAAAAACATGGCCAAAAATATTAACAGGACATATATTAATTGATGAAATTGAGTGATAACAGTTGCAAGTTTTCAGTCAATTCAGCATATATGAACTTGCTACTTCTTTTGCAAAAGAATGTTGGGTTAAAAAGAATGGATTTTGCAAACTTGCAAGTTCAATTTAATGGATAACATAATTATAAGTTCAATTGAGTTTTATGAATGAGCTTGCAAACCAACATTCAAGATAGCTTAAGAATGAGCTTGCAAATTGAGTTTTATGAATTGCTGTTATAATGCTTGGTGGTTATGAATGATTTTGGTGGTTATTTTGCATATCCTGTTAGTTTATAATGCTTAAGAATGAATTTGGTTATGAATTGCTCCTCATACTTTTGTCCTGTGGCTAAATGAATTATTTTGCATCCTATTTTTTATCCCATCTACCTCCATCTGCTAAATTTACAAATTTCTGTGGCTAAATTTTTTGTGGCTACCATATTTACAAATTTAGATATGACAAAACATGGGCTATATTTCTCATATGTTATCATGTGGCTAAATTGAGATATGAAAAAAACATGGCCAACAATTTCATTTTCTTATCAGTGAATTTTTGTCAATTTGTGAATTTGCAACATGGACAACAGTATTCTCACCTATGTATAAATTTGGTGATGAATTGGTTGAGAGAATTGGTTATGAATTGGTTATGAATTTAGAGAATTGGTTATAAATTTCTGTCCATATGCCAATACATTCACTTGATTGAGTTTGAGATAATTGGAATGCATATAGATGTAAATTGGAATGAGCTTGCTATTTTGCACCTCAACTCTTCTAAAATGTTGCACCTCACATGCATAGAGAATTGGCTAACATATTTTGCATATAGTTCAAAATGTTGCACCTCAATTCTTCTGAAATTTGAGTTTAACATGAAAATAAACTGAACTAAGGTATTTGATGATATAAGAAAAATCTTGACCTTAACATGAAATTATCAAATGAAATTTGAGTTATTGAACTTGAAATTGAATTTACTTTTGAACTTGAATTTTTCTCATGCCCAAATTCAAATTTGAGTATTCAAATTTTTCTCATGCTGTATACTCTTCTGAAATTTGAGTTATTGATATGGAATTTGAATACTCAAATTCTGAAATTTTCAAATTTCAGAAGAGTATACTTTGGGAATATTTCTCATGGAATTTGAAATTCTAAAATTTCTGAAGGTATGGAATTTGTGCATTTAAAATTGAAGTTCAATAACTACTCAAATTCTGAAATTCATTTTTGTCTACTCAATATTTTTTTTAAACATGATTTTTGACTATTACTTGATATTTTTGTTTAACAGGGAGAACTTCATTTTGAATATTTCTATCAAGTTTACAATCAAGTTTACAGTCAATTGGAGTAAACTTGATATTTCCATCTGCTATGAATGTGAATATTTCTACCAAGTAACAGGGATTGAGGTAAAATATTCATACATTTACTGAATTGATACTTTATTCAAATGAATATGCTCATTTTGTAGCTTACCAATTCTTGATACCCAATTTTATGATACCCAATGATGTGATCAAAATTTAGCATAAATTGATTTGGTTTCTATTTTGAGGTTTCTGCATAATAAAGTATAATGAAGTGTAAATTTAGCATCAATATGACCCATTGGATATGACCCATTGGAACCTGATTGCTATTAAGAAATTGGCAGTTTAGAATACAAATTAAGTCAAGGTTGAACTTGCTAACCTAGAAATTGGCAGGTTAGACTAGAAATTGATGCTTTAGAAATGTTTTCGTGTAACAAATGTGTATTGAGAAAACTAAACTGTTTGCTCTTTGCTATTTTTAATCATCCCATTTTTAGAAATGTTTTAATGAGGCCAGTTTCGTATGTATTTGCTATTAGAGTTAGAAATGTCAGGATAATATGATGAGGACATTTCTAATGAGGACAGTTTGATTAAGTGTAATTAGCAATGACCTTATTAGAAATTTCATGATATTTTGATTTACTCCTTTATTGTAACTACATTGTTTGCTATTAGCTATTTGTAATCATCCCAGTTTCATATGTATTTTCTATTTTTAGTGTAATGAGGACAGTTTCATATGTAAAAAATTTCTTTTACTGCTTTAGTGTTATTAGAAAAATGCTGGATTGTTTGTATATCTTGCAAAACTACATAGGAAATCCTCAGTGTTGAAGTTGAGACAAATTTTAAAAATGTGAACAATGTGAAAATGCTGGATTGTTTGTATCAATTTTGATGTAAAATGTCAAAAATGAATTGGATGCTGAAAATGTTGGTAGTGTTCTCAAATGTGAGCATTGTAATTGTAAGAGTTTTAATGTTTTAGGTGTACTGGAATCCAGGATTAGGTGTAAAATCATTCATATATTAGGTGTACATGAATACCCTGATTTTACAGGCATGTACACCCAATCAAGGCATTCAAATGATATACTGGAATCCAGGATTGGGTGTACATGAATACCATGATTTTTGGATATACTGGAATATGTAAAAATGTTTTTAGTACCTGTGGTTTTAGTTACACAATAAAGGATGCTCAACCATTATTGGATATACATGACTAGCAAATTCATGTAATTTTTGGATATACTGGATTTTTGGAGCAAATTACATCATTAGCAAATCATTTCAAATCCTTATTTATCTCATTAGCATCCATTTTAAGCAGTAAATCCATCTTAAAAATAACTGATTTTGCTTGCTATTAAATCCATCTCATTAGCTTGCTATTTTGATCCTTTCATTTGCTTTTTTGTTAGGTTTTGTTTGAATTCTACGCTTATTGATATTGTTGTTCAATAGGGCCTTTTTGTTTTTCATAGTAAGTTTCCAAATACAAGAACATTATCCTTCATGGGACCAAAGGATGCATGCTTAAAGAATAAGTATTTATTGAAGAGAAAAGGTGAGTTTCAGATGATGAAACATAATCTGTTGTGGAAACAAATGAGAAAATATTGTCAATATTTTTCTTGGACCTATTAATGACAATTGTAATATGGATTGGATTATGAATTTTTTTGAGGAAAAACTTCATTGAGATTTGAATCAGAACCCTAACCAAATTCTGAAGGGTTAATATTTCGTTGCATAGGATGGAGTTTGGAAATTTAGATAAACCATGTTGATTTGGAATGAAACTAATGACGGTTAAAATCAGAATGCTACATATATAAAAGACATGCACATATGTACACACCAGAAGTTCGCTATCATGAAACAAATTGAAGGCAAGGTTGAATTTTCATGCTTGACGGATAATCTGGTCATTGAAAACTATAACCATAAATTTAAGCAAACTTCAAATGTTGCAGCCTTTTTGCCAAGAAAGTGGATGCATTGACAACATATTAATTTGCTTCATTGCCAAATATACTACTACCAACTCCCATCCACAAATCAACTATTTAAAATTTTGATTAATCACATGAAACATATTGTTAATGAAGTGTTATGCAAAGATTATTTGGATGAGGCCAAAGTTGGAAACCCGTTTGGGAATAGTTAAGGAGGCTTTGGGAATAGTAAAAAAGATAGAAATTTCTTTGATATGACTATTAGATTTCCTATAAAGTAGAAAGCAGCTGAAGAAGGTGGTGGTTAGGGAGGGAGGAGAAGAGAGAGGGAGAGCTTCTATTTTTATAGAGTAGAAAGTGCTCTTGGACTCCTTGCAGGATTGAATTTGGTCACGTTAATGGGTTTTGATAGTTTGGTGCAATTTAGGTTGGGTTTAGTTGGAAAAGGTTTAATCTTTGCAATTGGTTTCTCTGTTCCTGTTTGATTGCTATATATTTTCCTTGACTGATTTTTGGCATTTTGATTTAGTTGGCTTGGATATATGCATTGTATAGTCTCATTTTTATTTTTCTGGTAGTGATGTAACGATTAGATCGTTGGCATTATTTCTTGGGTCGTCATTTTGGTGTTGTTTACATTTTAGTTAGTCTTATGTAGATCAAGAGTTTCCCATTTGAACTGATTATGCGTCACTGACAAAACAACTATCTAATTTGAATTTTTTTCTTATCCTTGATTATTCCTCTGTCTGTTTAAAAAGATAAATGACATTAATTAGCTGATGAATAACCTGTAGCCATTAGTTAAGTTATGATTATTTATCCATTTTGGAAAGCTTGAATAAGCTAAATTAATGGCATCGCTGTTTTTTATTTGTACGGTAGAATTGTTATATGGCTTATTTTCAAATGAATTACTACTTCAGTTGATTTTGAACCCTTAATGATTATTTAGCCATTCATTTATCAATTTGGCAATCCATTTTATGTTGATGTAATTTTTGGAAAACTAAATAACAGGTATTGCACTTTACTTATTTTTGTTCGTTTTGTAAATGAAGGAATCCAAGATTTTGACGGCGAATATTTTAAATGACCTGTCATCCAAAATCCTTGAAGCGCAGCCAAAGAAGAGAAGGGGCATTGAGTTCTTACAAAGCACACACTCGGGGGGAAATGCAGCAGAACAATCATCTTCCTAGAGCTTTACAGCTTTGGTCCTAATGTTGGCACTTTGTTGAAATACAATGAGAGGGGATGGCTAAATAACATTCTTGCAATTTGATTTCTTAGGGCTTACATGTACAGTTTTCTTGGAAATTAATCAATGACCTTGGGGGTGGAATTTTTTGGGGAGTAATTGCCTCATTTTTAATTCTTGAAACAGTTTTGTCGTGGCTTTGATTTGAAAAGTGTGTATAGAGAGAGAAATTGCCGCATTATTAAGGCTAGGTATAAGAATATCATAACATTATTACATAATATTAACTCGATTTTTTTCTTTGTGTTTTGATAATCTGTCCTCCAAGGTGGCTAGGATATGCAGAAATTAACTCGGTATTTGCTTTTTGGTTATGCAAACTGTGGGTGTATGATTAATATTTGACACGCTATTGGTCTTCAACTGCAGTGTTTTGGATTTGATGCTTTTGTGCTGAATGATTTCTTCAAACTACAAAGGTCACCGTATGGAAGTTGTAAATATCTGCGAACAGATGTATACATATTGCTGATGTAACCAAGTATATGTAAGCGATATACTTTGTAGATATTTTTTTTTCAATATCTATGTGTATAATGCTTCTCATAATGTCATGTAATTTCTTGAATCAAGTTTTCTTTTTTTTGGGGGGGGGGACCAAAATGCTGGTGGTTATGGGTATCAATGTTTACTTCTGTTAACAACATCATGCTTTCTCTTACAAGGAAGTGGAATATCCGTTTTGGCTGGAAGTTCTCTGAGATGAACAAAATTTTTAAGTGGAACAAAATTCTTTGAGATGAACTAATTTTTGGGTTGAACTAAATTTTTTGAAATTTCTTGGGGAATCTAATTTCGTAGGGAAGTAAATTTTGGGGAAACTAAAATTTTCAGGGGAACTAACTAATAACAATTATTGCGATTTATTTATGGACTAATTATAATTACGTGATCAAAGATTTTGAGGGAAAATATTTTAAAAGAGTCGTGCCCTTATGTTACGACTATCTATATTACAATTGAGGACAGATTTTGAACTTATCCTATGTGGTAGTGTCATGTCAAGTTTTGGGGGGAATTTTTGGGTTGAAGAGAAATTTGTTAGGAGAATACAAAAGCTTTTCTTTTTTGAAATTGGCAGCATCCGCACTTAATACACTTCATTCAAAAATGACCCAAAAAAATGCGACCCAAAAAAATGCGACCCAAAAAAATGAAACCCAAAAAAATGAAACCCAAAAAAATGAAACCAAAAAAATATGCAATGCAAAAGAGAACTTTATTTCATCGGAGCTTATTTTGGCTGACCCAAAAAAATTGAAACCCAAAAAAACACAGGGAATATGCATTCAAAGAGGCGGGCTGAGCTTTTGGGCGTCAAGCAGAGGTCACCAACCCACTTGCGCCGAAGGCGCCCGATAAATTTTTATACGCTAATTAGTTGTTTTGCGCCGAAGACGCATGCACTGAATTTATTGTTCCTCGCCGAGGGCGACCGTGCCTCTAAATTTTTTCACTCTAATTTGTTGTTGTTTTAAATTTTGGCTGTAAAAATATTTTTTTGGGGACGACTATTTCGCGGGAAAAAATCTTAAATGCACCGTGCCCGCGGGCACGGGTTATGACTAGTATATATATATACTGCATGAAAATATCTTCAAATGATCATTGTTTATTTGCATGCACAGATAACACATTACTATGGCATAAACGTTTTGGACAGACTAACTTTAAGCATTTAGCACGTATTTCCAAACAAAAGTTGGTTTCGGAAATGCCTAATATATCTTTCACTCATACACAATTTTGTGATGCATATTAACAAGGAAAAATGCATAAATCTTATTTTAAATTGAAAGATGATATTTCTACTAAAAGACCACTTGAACTTTTACATTTGGATTTATTTGGTCCTTCCAGAATAACTTCTTTAAATGGCAATAAATATGGATTTGTAATTGTTGATGAATATTCAAGATATACTTGGGTATTATTTTTAAAGCATAAAAATGATGCATTTGAAGAATTTATAATATTTTGTAAAAGAATTCAAAAGTTAAAATCTTCATCCATTATTACTATTCGTAGTGATCATAGAGAAGAATTTGAAAATGAATTATTTACGAAATTTTGTAAAAAACATGGTATAACACATAACTTCTCTTTTCCTCGAGCCGCACCACAAAATGGTTTAGTTGAAAGGAAAAATAAAACGTTACAAGAATGTGCTAGAACCATGTTATGGGATAGTTCTTTACCAAAATATTTTTGGGCAGAAGCCGTTGCTACTGCATGTTATGTATTGAATAGAATTTTGGTAAGACCACAAATGAATAAAACTTGCTTTGAATTATTTTATGATCGTATACCTCGTGTATCTTATTTTTAAGTATTTGGTTGTAAATGTTTTATTCTTAACACTAAGGATTCACTAGATAAGTTTGATTCTAAATCAGACGAAGGTATTTTTGTAGGATATTCTACACGTAGTAAAGCATATAGGATTTATAATAAAAGAACCTTATGTATTGAGTAATCTCTTCGTGTAAATTTCAATGAAAATTTTACACCTATCACACATTTAGATGACGAAGATTCTATACATATCACTAGTTCTTTAAAAACACTTAGTTAGATGATAAAGATTCTACTAATTCACTTCCTGAAATTTTTCCTGAAAATGCAAGTCTTCCTAAAGCATTTGTTAAAATTCCTAATCATCCACATGATTTAGTTATTGTAAATATTTCTGATAAAGTAAGAACTAGATCTCAAATAGAACAAATGACTAATTGTGCATTTATTCATCCATCGAACCAAAGAATGTTATTGAAGCATGTAAAGATAGTTCATGGAATATAGAAATGCAGAAAGAACTTAATCAATTCAAAAGGAATAATGTATGGGAATTAGTACCTAGACCTTCAGATCATCCTATTATTGGTACTAAGTGGGTATTTAAGAATAAATTGGATGAATCTGGACAAGTGATTAGAAATAAGGCTAGATTAGTTGCACAAGTTTATAATCAGGAAGAAGGCATAGATTATGATGAAACATATGCTCCTATAACAAGATTAGAATCTATTAGAATGCTTTTAGCATATGCATGTTACAAAGATTTTAAGATATATCAAATGGATGTTAAAAGCCCATTTCTAAAGTATTATAAAGGAAGAAGTCTATGTAGAACAACCACCGGGATTTCAACATGAAAGTTTGGATAATCATGTTTTCAAGTTAAAGAATGCATTATATGGATCAAAACATGCACCTCGTGCTTGGTATGAAAGGTTGAAGAACTTTCTGTTAAAATCTTGTTATTCTATTAGAAAGATATGTTCTACTTTATTTACCGAACATATATATTCTGATGTTATCATTATACAAATATATGCTGATGACATAATTTTTGGTTCTACTAATGATTCTCTTTGTCAATAATTTTCTAAGGAAATGCAGAATGAATTTGAGATGAGTCACATGGGTGAATTGACCTACTTCCTTAGACTTCAAATCAAAAAATGAAGGAAGTTATATTTATACATCAGAGTAAGTATACAAAGGAACTCATCAAAAGGTTTGGATTAGAGAATTCTACAGAAAAGCATACTCCAATGGGTACTTCATCAAATCTTAACAAGGATCTAAATGGTAAGAATGTTGATCAAACATTATATCGAGGTATGATTGGATCATTACTTTATCTTACCGCAAGTAGACCAGATATTATGTTTTCTGTTTGTATATGCGCTAGATATCAATCTGATCCTAAATTATCACATTTGACTGCTGTCAAAAGGATAATTAGGTATATCAAACACACTTCTGATATTGGTTTATATTATCCAAAATCAAATTCATTTGATTTGATTTCATATAGTGACGCAGATTTTGCTGGTTGCAAATCTGATCGTAAAAGTACAAGTGGAACTTGTCACTTTTAGGTTATGCATTAGTATTATGGTTTAGTAAGAAACAAAACTATGTTTCTTTATTTACTACTGAAGCGGAATACATTGCCGCTGGTTTAGCATGTGCACAGATTTTATGGATGAAACAAACTATACTAGATTATGGCATTAAATATAACACATGTCCTATTATGTGTGACAATACTAGTGCTATAAATTTATCCAAAAAATTGGTACATCATGCACGTACTAAGCACATAGATATACGTCATCACTTCTTGGATGATCATGTTCAAAAAGGTGACATCATTCTTAAGTACATAGATACTAAAAATCAAATATCCGATATCCTTACTAAGCCCCTTAAGGAAGAGATTTTTCTAAAACTTAGAAGAGAACTTGGCATTATTAGTGAATCAACATTTTAACCATATATTATAGTTATATATTACGTTAGTATCATTTTATGCTTTTTTTGGATCTTTCTGAATTAATTCATTTTTGAATTAGTCGCCAATCCTTGATACTAGTCGACTAATCCTTCAGAATTATTTATATTCAATATAAATATCTACCATTTATAAAATTATCTATATTTTTTTATTCGGTCAAACCCGAATTTTCCTCATTCAAAAATTTGAATGATGCAATTCCCTCTCTTAAAGTACTTTCCAAGTACTAAGGACATGACCTCTTCCTTACACCTTCTTACACTTTAAGTACAAAGGTACTTACACATGGTCAACCTTCTTACAAAATTTCCTTCCCAAGGCAACAACCCATCAGTCCTTCTCTTTGACCGAAATTAATAGTATTAACAAATTTTTTGAATTTTCGATCAATGCCCAAACCACTCGGATTTAACACCCGACTAGTCGATCAATATCCAATCCTAGTCAACTAATCAATGTCAATTTCCGAAGAACAGTAGTTTCTGAACGTTATTTTGCGTGATTTCTTGCTCGATTTCCCTCTCAAAAATGTTGCAGAAGTTCCCAAAACGTATTAGGAGTTATTAGAAAGTTTTTAATTCGATTTCTTGATTCAAAATTTGAATTTCCCGCTCAAATTATCTATTTAAACACCATGGGTGTTTCTTCTTCACCATGAGAAAACCCAAGGCATAATATAGCCGAAAATCATCCATATTCCGAGAGAGATCATAAAAAAATTCTCCGTTTTAGCACTCCATCCCTCTTTAATGTTTCAATTTTCAAATCCAGTTCGCCTCGTCGATCCACTCTGGCCGAAGACGCACTCGACAAATATGCCGCCATGGAATTCATGACATTCTATCCCAAACAATCAATTGATTTTAGTGATCATACTATCTAAAACTTCAATCTCCACCATCTTCTCCATAATGTCTCTCTCTTCCACCTTTAGTGTGAAGATATTCCATATTATCCTCTCCTTGTGAAACAATTTTACTCTAATATGGTTGTTTATCAAGATGGCAGAAATATCTATTTTGACACAAAAGTTCAAGGTCTAGATATGCATCTCACCTTTGGCACTCTTGCTGAATGTCTTGGCTTCCCTAGATCAAATGATCAAGATCTCGGATTTCCAATGAATCATCGCCCCACTCTTGATTTACTTACTCCTAATTTTCAATCTTCCGGTATGCTTGCCATAAACTTACATCCAACTCCTCGCCTTCTCCTAAAGATCATCACTTACCACCTTCTTCCAAAGGTCGGTTCTTTACACGACATCGATGAAACTCGTATCCGCGTTCTCTATGCCATCATGCATGGCATAAAAGTGGATTGGTCTGTATCTCTCATGTTAGCCTTAGTATAACCCGTTTCAAACAACATCTTTCTACCTTGCACAATCACTCGCATTCTTAAACATTTTGAAATTCCTCTTGTCGATGAAGTGGCCATTTATAATCCACTTTGCTTTGATCGTTCCTTCTTGATTCGCATGGAACTTCAACCACTTCCACATGTTGAATAAGAGCAACCAATCGAATCACCCTCTCCTCGTCGCAAGATTACCATGACCCCTCATGTTCACTCTCAACCATCTCGGTCATCCCTCCAAGCACAAATTGATCATCTTCAAGATGATATGAATGTCAAATTTGCAGGAGTCCAAGAACATTTAAGTGGTTTTGAGACTAGTCTTACGCAAATTTGGCATGACATAAATATGGACGTTACCAATATGCAAGGCACTCAAGCACAGATTTTGAGTCTCTTAGAACAATGGTCTCCTTACTCTCCATCCATATCACACCGCGCTCCTAGGACTCCTCCACCATATTAGGCCTCGGACATTTCAGTTTCTGGTCGACCAAGAAGATCAGCTGGTCGACTAGTAGTCTTTGTTGTTTGTTTGTCTTGGTAGTTATCATGTTTGCTTTATGTTGTTGTATGTTTGCTTTATTTTGTATCTTTCCCTATGGCATGTAAGCATCTTATTATGTACTGCTTTTATTCTCTATTAATGTATTTCAATTTGCCTCCAAAAGTGTCTCCTCTATTTTTTCTGCTATCTGAATTTTTCTGCAGTTAGTCGACCAACACATCATATTAGTCAACTAATCTATTAATGTGACAGATGTTCCCCATTTTTGATAATTTCCTAGGGGGATAATTCTTATAATAAATATGCTAATATTCAGGGGGAGATATACTCAGGGGGGATATAATATTCAGGGGGAGAGATGCTACATAAAAAATATACATGATGCACTAACATTATATATTATATATTTCTAAATTTTCACAGTTCATGTTAAATTTCATGTTAACATTCATATTCATGACTAAAATTTCTAATAAAATCATAAATGGTTATACGAATTGCAAGTTTCATACATTGTTTATAAGTAATAACATCTTTTAGCACTAACATTTTTTACAATAACATCATTTTAATAATATTATATTCAATGTTTGTAAAATCATCAAAAAAGGGGAGAATGTTGGAAAATCACAACTCCTCATATGGTTTTGATGATACAAACATATTTTCTTTGTACTAACTTTATCTAAGCAGTTGATATAGCACAATCAACTAAGACAATCATCAAATCTACATATTGCAAGAAGCATCCACTACAAGACGAAGCATATTGATGATATTTTTGTATCTTGTAAATGAGATGTAATCTTTATTTTTTCACTTGCATTTACTTAGAATGTAAAAGACTTAATGATAATCTCTCTTAGTCGTTTAGGATCCGTCTTCAAAAAATCACGTCAAAAATCCCATTAGTCGACCAACCCCTAATGCTAGTCGACTAATTTTAATATTAAGATACTTCTGTCCTAAAGCTTCGTCAGATCCATTTTTAAGTCTCTAGGATCATTTTTCCACAAATTTCTAGATTTTCATATTTCTAGTCGACCAACAAACTTTATTAGTCTACCAGTCTAATTTCAAATCGGTTATTTTAAATGATTTATTAATTAAATAATATATTTTATTTCTGAAAGTTAGAACTGCCATAAACGGCTAGTTCTTGTCAGTTTATATCCATTTACAGAAGTTTCTTTCCGTTTTGGAAGTTACTTTCTGAAAGTACACCTCAACAGCCAGAATCCTAGTCAGTAGTTCTAATTAGTCGACCAGGCACTCCTATTAGTCGACTAATAGAAAAACTTTCCAGAATTTTTTAAAAATTTAGGCAGTTGTCCAACGTTCAAAAACTACCTTTTAGACTATAAATAGACCCCCAGACCCCTGCCTAAAACACACGAAAATTCATTTTCTTTCTCTTTTCTTAAGTTTACTTTCTCTCTCTAGAAAGTGAGTGATTTTCTGATTTTCTTAGAGGAACCTCTGCAGAAATTTTTCCTCCATAGAAAATCCAATCTTTAACTTTGTTCTACTACAAGTTACATCCAGAACCTTGGAGATTCAATCACCTTCATTGTGCAATAATTCCATCAATTATCAAGGCTATAAGTGATATTCTTTCATACTCTTTCTTTACTTTATTTGGTGAATCTCTTGTGAAGAGATTGTACAAGTTTGCAACACGAGGAGTATTGGCATCTTTGTATGTTAATTACTTGCGAGGAGCAAGTGTTTTAGTGGATTCAAATCTCTATGGGATAGAGGACTAGACGCATGATCACAAGGATCCGAATCAGGATAAAAATCTATGTGTTTGCGTTTGGAATATTCTGGATTGTGTTCATTTATTTCGCACTCTTATTTAAAAAAATTATTAACTTTTAATTTTGCAATATCATCGTGATTTACACTATTCACCACCCCTCTAGTGTATTTGGTGTGCCAGGAGATCCAATACATTATTCAAGTGTGTAGGTTGTGCATTAAGCTAAGTGAAGCTCAAAACATACTCCGAAAAGAAGAAGCTCAACCACACTCAGAAGATGAAGATGAATTTAGTAGCTTGCATTCTACGCTAAGCACAGATGAAGCTTACAGATGAAGCTCATAAAACGGACTCAAGCTTAAGATAAAGAGGAGCTCAAATTCAAAAGAAGCATGCATTTACATCAAGATCTTATCAGCTTCAAAGTCTTCATTAAGTCTAGTGTGTGAGTTATTTCTATTTAGGAATATGTTAAAGCCAAGAAAATTTGCACACACACAAAATGTTTTTCGAAAACAATATTTAAACTTGTTTTAAAAACTTCTTAAGAGCTAAAGCTATTGAATCAATTCTTGTAGTCAATCTCCAACCACCCATGAGTTTATTACTCATTGTTATAGCTGAGTTTCACTGAAAATCTGCTCTGGGTGTCGACTACAAAAGGAGAGCGTCGACTACCTGCTGTAGCAGAGTTTTCATTGAAAACTCTCTGTGAGTCGACTACAACCTTGGGAGTCGACTACCAGCTGTACGTTTTGACTTCCCTAATTTCCTCTCCCATTTATACTTTGCTTGATTTTTGGGGCTGAAGTCAAACTTATTTTGAAATTCGAATTCTATTTTGAACTCTATAAAAAGAGACCATATGAGAACAATTCTAAACACCAATCCTTTCATTCTTGAGCTAAGCAAAAACTCTCTTGAAATCTCAATTGTTCTCATCACTCTCAAACGTTCGTCGTAGCCAAAACGGGTTTTCATATTCTTTGATCTTATTGTTTATATTTAAATTCTTTTTAAGATCATATTATTTTTTGGCTGTTGCAAATTGGGTTTTCAAAATGCTCAATTTGATTTTCATATTCTTTAAAGGATTTTTTTTAAACTCAAGATTTTAGGTCACATCGAATCCATTCATATTCTTTGTGTGATCTAAGGACGATTTTTAATTCTTTAGCCACATAAGCACAATTGCAATATTATCTTGGCTATAGGATTATTTGGGTGTAAACCAATCTCCACTAAGCTTTGTGGTGAATTGGATTGTGATTTTTTATTTGGAGTCCCTTGGTGATAAGGGTATAGTAAATTCTAGTCAAGACTAGGTGGTTGGAAATCCTTGTGGTGATACTAGGTCGTTGGAAATCCTAACGAGTGAAGTTACGTAATTTTATTGCTAAGGCAATAGTGGATTAAATCTCGAGCCATGTTGGTCGGGGACTGGACGTACCCAGGTTGCGAGGAACCAGGATAACTCGCTTATCTCTCTCTGTGTGATTTTTTGTATTTGTATTCATTGTTTACTTTGTGCTAGTTATTCATTGTTATTAATATATTCTCATTTGTAAATCCCTTGTTAATAATATTGTTAATTCAAAGATTACATTTTTATTCCGCTGTGAGATCTCTCTGTTCATTGTAATTAATCTTTGTATTCTTTTTCATCGTGTTGATTAAGGACCAAGCGTAAATCACTCTATTTGGTTTCTTAGGTAACATTGGAAGGGATATTTGTTGTGTTCTAATAATCGAAGAAAAAGTTTTAACTTATACAACACTATTCAACCCCCCTTCTAGTGTTATTTGCCATCCACAGGATTCAACATATATTAGGATGATTATTATCATCGTAGATTCAACCCCCTCCCTTCGAGGTGATTGGATTAGCCGTTGACCAGAGTCGGGACCAATCTGGGGATCTGATCCCCACGATGATCCATGCTATTGGTGTGGCCGACGAGAATCAGGCGCCGATTAGAGCCCTCCTAATGTAGTTCTAATCCTCGAATACCACTATGGTCGGGAGGAAGATTGGAGATGTTCATCAAGCGTAATGCACCCTACGTACATCGATGCATCGACGAGAGTTGACATCGGTGTTGGTTGGGTTGGCCTATCATTGCATCGTAAGAGCAGGGGGTAGGAGATGACGTAAGGGAATAACCTATCATGCACCACGAGAGTGGGGGGTAGGGAAAGGTCCTTAGGTCACACGACCTCTCCCGAGTCTCGATGATTCTAACAACTGGTTAATTATTAATCTGACCCTAACCTTAGTCCAATGGCAGGGATTTCTCGTGCCATAGAGCTCTTATCCCTTAATTCACCATCTTTCCTATTTCACCAACCAATCACACATACGATTGTGTAGCTTTCAACAAAGAACCATAAATCGGTATTCATTGGCCGCCTCCTATGTTCGACCAACTAGCGCTACACGAAACCATGCGCATGCGGTATAAATTTGTATTAGCTTCATGTGAGCAAACAATAATTCACATATCTCCTCCCTTTCTTCACATAATTTCCTTATTTACCCAACAAAGAGTCATGCCTCTTAGGGCCATGCCCATCATCCATTTCCACATATCACGCATCATAATGTATCAAGCCAAATGTTCTCACCACCTCCATCACATTCAGAATATAATCAACATGGTATTACAAGTCAGGGACAATTATTCACAGGGACATTGGATACACCGAATCATAACACAAGAGTAAAGCTGTCACAAGAGGCTGAAAAATGTAATCTACATTGAGAATTTGCCATGGAGTTCTAAATGGAAATTGTAGAGAATGAAGATTTATTCTCTAAAATGAAAATTCAAAATTTTAGAGCAAGTAGGCTAATTAATATGAACTAAACTCCTCAGTATGCAGAATCTGTTTTGAAAACAGAATTGTTGAGCTCTAAAGAGCTGCTGCATTCATCAACCTACAGTCAGATTCTCAGTGAAGTCAAAACATATAAGTTGTAGACATTGACGTAATCTTCCAAAATTGACTAAGAACATAGCTATTGGATCACTACAGTGGGAGATATCCCATTTTTGGTGACAGTGTGCAGATTCTGGCAGAATCTGACAGTACAACACATAGAAGCAGTTTAATCCTAGTTGCAGTGAGACTTTTGGGTCTGTCTCTTTATGAAAGTTGTAGCTAACTTGATAAGATTTCCAAATTATATTTTTTGTAATTTTTGGAAGTCTATACTTGCATATACACTCAAATGAATTAGAAGCAAAAAACTGAAATATAACAGAATGACAATAAATGGCATATAAGAAGAATATGGGAATAATACACTATAAGACTTGGGATCCTACCTAAAGATTCAAGCTTTCCCAGCATCCAAGCCTCTCCTCTCCATGACTCTCTCCTCCTCCTAGCTCCAAGCCTCAAAAAGGATGACAACTTGCTTCAAAGCCCCCTCCTTTCAAGCCATCTTCTTATCCTCTTCTTTCTCTTCTTTTTCTTTATTTTTCTTTCCTTTTTTTTGTCATCAATAATTTTGGCCAAGGGATAAAAATGAGAAAGAGTAGAAAAAATAAGGAAGAAGGAAGAAAAGAGATAGAGGAATAAAGGGAAGAGGTTCTACAAGTTTCTCCTTATTTCTTTTCTGTTCTTTTTCTTTTTTTTTTCTTTTCTTTACTCTCTTCCTTCATGAGTTCAAAGGGTCAAAGACCCTAGAAGATGCCATAGTAGGGTAAGATTACATAAACACCCTCCCACCTAATTACTGTAACGACTGGTTTTTCATGTATTTGGATTATCTATATTATATATATGTTTGGGTGGATTTTCTCCTTATGTGTGGTTTCCGTCTCCGTAGCTTTCGTTTTCGTTCGTTTCGTTGTGATTTTCTAGCTTCTTCCTTAGATCGTTGAGTTTGGAGTAAGTCATTCATGACGAGCTTCATATCGCTTATATCTTAGAGATAGGTTGATCTTAGAAGCCGTAGGAATCTTCCTGAAACTTCGCGCTTCGATTCGAGACTTTTGTGCACTTTAGTTGGTTCAAGAAGGGGGACCAACCGACTAGATTCCAATCTAGTCGGTCAGGAACTCTTCTCAAACCGACTAGTTCATTAAATCAATAATTCAGGAGTTACTGTTTACTCTTAGTCGGTCTAAGAACAACCACCGACCGACTAGATGTGAAACTAGTCGGTCAGAACTTGCTCTCAGACCGACTAGTTCCTTCAATTAATTTTACCTAAGTTACTGTTTATCGTTAGTCGGTCTAAGAACGTTTTTCGACCGACTAGGTTGTAAACTAGTCGGTCAGCCATTGTTCTTTAACCGACTAATTCATTGATCACTTTGACGACCTGAGTTACTGTTTGGTGTTAGTCGGTCACAGTTGGTCGACCGACCGACTAGTTCTCGAACTAGTCGGTCAACCACTCTTCTTTGACCGACTAATCGACCCCGTAAACCTAGGGTTTGCCCAGCCACCGCACGATTTTCTATTTAAGCATCCGATCGTTTTCTTTTCTTTCTTTCACTTCTCTTGGCCTTTTTCCTTCCCCCTTGGAGCCCTGATCTTCCCCAACACTCCCCAATCCATTCCTTCACCCCCCGGAGCCCCCTCTCACCCTCATTTGGGCCGGCCACCTTCCCTGAGGCCGTCGGCAACCCCCAAAACCCCACAAAATCCCATTTCTCCGGATTTTCTCCCCATTTCCAGATCTGAGCCGTAGTTCTTCGGATCGTTCTTCCGTTGCCGTGCTTGCTCGGCATCGTTCTTCCGCTACGATACGGTAGTAAATCGATCCTTTAATATTCTCTTAACCCACTTTGTGATTTTTTTAAACCCTAGTTCTGATATTGTTTTTCCATGGCAGTGATCCCAACCCCGTAGTCTAACATTTTGTGACGTGCCTCGTTGATCGTCATCCTCGGTGCTAGGCAAGTGAAACTTGCCACTTAGGGTTTTAGGCCATGTTTTAGGCCATTTTCTTGTTGTAGGCGTAAAAGAGACTAGGCGACGAAATGATACTCGCCTAGGCTCAAATTTCAGGATCTAGCTTGACAACGAAGCTTGATCCGACTACTTTTAATTATTGGCACTTGCCATCCATGCATCTTATCGGCCATGTTTAAATTCAATTAACGGTACGCGAATTATCTGTACATGCCATGCTATCCATGTTGAATGTTGCATTCGTAGCACACGCTACATTACTTGTACTACTTGATCCGGCTAGGCACCTGTTATGCGGGCATAACCCTACGCCATACGTGTCAAAAACACTTCCTGGCTTGTGATCCAGAAGCGAGCATACGTGTTCGGGGGTAATGCCCTGGCTCGATACACGTGAAGGGGTATGGATAAGCGATCACCTGAGTTTACGAGTTGGCCTGATCCGCCACTTTAGCCAGAAGACGTAATCTCTGTGCACGACGTGTTTACTTGACATGATTTACTTGACTTGTACTTGTCCGTGTTTATACTTGTAAAACTTGTCATCCATGCCATACTTGCTACTTGTTACTTGATACTTGCACCTTACCTTATTTGTTACTCGCATACTAAACTTGTCATGCTATGCATCATACTATAACTGCTAGGTTGTTAGTTTACCTTCCTTTCAGTTTCCTTGCCCAAGTCTTTTAGACTTACTGACATGTGCCCCTTTACTCTTTTGGGTGACACATGTTAGATCCTGAGCCTGAGGTTGCTGCTGAGGACGTGGTGTTTGCTGACGCTGCGTCAGAGCCCGCGTTCATCGAGGAGTTTGAGGACACGAGCGATCAGTCGTAGAGACTGTTTGTGTTGTTGTTTAGACTGCTTTAGTTGTCGGTGCGTAGCACCAATACTTTGTGACGTGCTGGCTTTTGTTGGCCATGTTTTGGGCCTAGACTCTTTCTTTTAGCCTGGTGGCTTTTCTGGATGTTGAACTTAATTTTAATGTTTGGACATTGCTGAGATTTGGGATTTTATTTCTGTTTCTCCTTGTGTTATTATCTTGTTCTGCTCGTGGTTACAGGGACCTTCATATGTTTTATTGATGATTATCAGGCGTGTAGCTTCACAGCTCCACATTTGAGCGGACCTTCTCACGTCTCGCCTCCATTTTAGGGAAGCGGGGCGTGACAGGTTTTGTTGGTGGCCCATGCAGGTCACTCTTCTGTAACTGCGATTATCGGAATAACGATAATAATATTAGAATGTCCAATAAACTATGTTCGGCATCCGAGTCATAAGCTATGAGTCTAATCTGTTTCGTTTTCTGTGTCATTAGATGACAGGAAGGCGAAATACCCGTGGTGGTGGTGGTGTGCCCCCTCATGACGAGGAGCCTGAGCGGGAACCCACCAATGGGGAGATGATGCGGATGATGCTTCAGATGATGCAGGTGCAGCAGGGCGTGCTCCTGCAAGTCCAGAATGCTCCAGTTGTTCGAGCTGCTCGGGCAATTCCGGAGGCCCCTCGTTCCGAGCCAGGAGAAAAGCAGTTTCGAGAGCTGGGTCCCGCTTATTTTGATGGGTCTGAGGGTCCTCTAGCTGCCGATGAGTGGATTCGGAACATAGAGGATAATTTGAAGATGGCAAAGATCGGCCCGGCTGGATGGGTTGATCTGGCGAAGAGGCAGCTCAAGGATAATGCTTGGAACTGGTGGGATGCAGAAGAGAAGATGCTGGTGGAGCCGATAGCTTGGGCTACCTTTAAGTTCAGGTTTGATGAGGAGTTCTTTCCGAAGGCTGCCATGAAGGAGATGTTGCAGCGTTTTATTGAGCTGAAGCAAGGGAGCTTGACGGTGGACCAGTACCACCAAGAGTTCACTAGGTTGAGTCGGTTCGCACCGAAGATGGTGCAGGAAGCTGATGAGAGGGCTCCGAGGTTCCTGCAGGGACTTGCTTTGGAGCTTCAGAGTTTCGTGTCTTCCTCTGATCTGGAATCTTACCAGAAGGTTCTGGTGGCTGTGAGGAGGCAGGAGCTGAACCTGAGCCAGAGGAGGGGGACATGTTGCTGGAGCTGGGAAGAGGCCTATGGAGCAGGCCAGAGCGGTGGTTAGGCCTAGTTTTAAGCCTAATCAGCCTGTGCAGTTCAAGAGGCCAGGAGGGCCTATTCAGAAGACTTGCCATTTCTGTGGCAGGACTGGGCATATCAAGGAGCAGTGTAGGAGATTCTTGGGCCAGTGTATTGTCTGGGGAGATCCCACCCATACCATGAAGGACTGTCGGAAGTCGAAGCAGCCTTGGAGGGCACCTGTTGCAGCACAGCCATTGCAGTAGAGAGCGCCTGTTCCTGCTGGACATGGAGCAGCTCTTGTCCCACAGAGGCAGGCTTTTCAGCAGGCTTTTTCACCGAGGAGGCAGGCTTTTCTGATGACCGAGGTGGAGAGCATGGTTGTGGATGAGGTTATCGCACGTAATCCTTAATCTAGCTGTTACTTTCCTAGCTAGTTTTGATTGTTAGATTATGTTTGGTTGCTTGCACATGCTTGTTTGCTAGACTAGGGCTTGATTGTTAGACTGTTTGTAGGTGTGATTTTGGTGTGCACATTTCCTGCACGAGTCCTATTTGACTCAGGTGCATCGATGTGCATTTTGGCGCGGTGCTTCGTGGAGAAGCATTCCTTGTCGACATCCCCTCTTCCCAAGAGTTGGAATATCGTCACAGGAAATGGCGTGATCTCGGTGCATCGTGGTTGCAATTCTTGCCCGTTGGTGGTTTGTGGACACGAGCTTTACGCTGATTTCATTGTCCACGACATCATCAACTACGATGCGGTCCTTGGGATGGATTGGCTTGCGAGCTTCTATGCTACGATCGACTGTCGGAGGAAGAAGGTGGTGTTCGAGATTCCCGGACATCCAGTATTTGAGTTCAGCTGAGGTAGCAGTTCGCTTGGCCCTGTCAGATTTCAGGCCAGGCCGGTGGAGGTTGTGGCTATGCAGATGGAGCTGGAGAGGCCAGCGGTAGTGCGGGACTTCGATGACGTCTTCCCCGATGAGATGTCTGGATTGCCACCCGATCGAGCTCTCGAATTTTCGATTGATCTTATTCCGGGAGCGTAGCGGATTTCGAAAGCGCCTTATCGTATGGCACCCGTTGAGTTGGAGGAATTACGGAAGCAGCTGGATGAGCTTTTGCAGAAGGGTTATATCAATCCTAGTGTGTCTCCGTGGGGAGCACCGGTGCTGCTGGTGAAGAAGAAGGATGGTTCGCGTCGCATGTGCGTGGACTACAGGGAGCTGAATGCGGTGACCATCAAGAATAAATACCCGTTGCCTCGCATCGATGATATTTTTGATCAACTTGGAGGATCGAGGGTGTTTTCGAAGTTGGATCTGAGGAGTGGTTATCATCAGCTGAAGGTGAAGAAGGAAGATGTTCCGAAGACAGCATTCATGAAGAAGTATGGACACTATGAGTTTGTGGTTATGCCCTTCGGTGTGACCAATGCACCCGCAGTTTTCATGAATCTGATGAATCTGATCTTCTATGACTTTTTAGATAAGTTTGTCGTTATCTTTATTGACGACATTCTGATCTATTCAAAGTCGGAGGAGGAGCATGCCTCGCACTTGAGGACAGTATTGGAGATTTTGAGGAAGCATCGTTTGTATGCCAAGTTTTCAAAGTGCGAGTTTTGGCTGGACAGAGTTGCTTTTCTCGGGCATGTGGTATCTGGAGATGGTATTTCAGTGGATCCCGAGAAGATTAAGGCCATCAGGGAGTGGCCTGTTCCGCAGTCAGCGTCTGAGATCCGGAGTTTCCTTGGGCTTGCTAGTTACTATCGGTGCTTCATTAAGGACGTTTCCCGTATTGCTGAGCCGATGACCAGATTGACACGGAAGGATGTACCTTTTGTTTGGTCGGGTGATTGTGAGAATGCCTTCGGTGTCCTGAGGGAGAGATTGATGACTGCCCCTATTCTTGTTGTGCCTGATCGCAGTGGAGGATTTGAGATCTTTTGTGATGCCTCTGGCAAGGGTCTCGGTTGTGTGTTGCATCAGCACGGGCATGTTGTGGCGTATGCTTCGCGTCAGCTCAAGACTCATGAGAAGAATTACCCGATGCACGACTTGGAGTTGGATGCTGTCGTGTTTGTGCTCAAGATTTGGAGGCACTTCCTGCTGAGTGAGAAAGTGAAGATCTTCACCGATCACAAAAGCTTGAAGTATATTTTTACTCAGAAGGAGCTCAACATGCGACAGCATCGATGATTGGAGCTCATGGAGGATTATGAGATTGATTTGCAGTATCACCCTGGCAAGGTGAATGTGGTTCCTGATGCGCTGAGTAGGCTTCCAGCGGTGATGTTGTTGACTTCACAGTGGAGATTGCAGCAGGATTTTTGCGAGTCTGGTGTTGAAATCGTTCTTCTTGGAGGAGCTTCTTTGTTGATGTGTATGCAGATATAGTCGACGATCGTGGATCGGATCAAGGCTGGTCAGGCTGGAGACCCGAAGTTGGTGAAGATTCGGGAGTAGGTGGAAGCCGGTCTGCGGATTGACTTCTTGATTCATGAGGATGGCTCACTGAGGTATGGAGCTAGGTTGTGTGTGCCAGCTGGGGATATCAGAGAGGAGTTGTTGGTGGAGGCACACAGTTCGTCGTATTCTGTGCATCCTGGTGGGACCAAGATGTACAAGGATCTTCGTCTGAACTATTGGTGGCATGGTATGAAGAGGAGCGTGGCTCGGAGTGTAGCCAAGTGCCTGGTTTGCCAGCAGGTAAAGGCGGAGCATCAGCGTACGGCAGGGTTGCTACAACCGCTTCCGATTCCGGAGTGGAAGTGGCAACACATCACTATGGATTTTGTGACTGGACTACCTCGGAGTCCGAAGCAGAATGACGCGATTTGGGTGATCGTAGATTGATTGACCAAATCCGTGCACTTTATTCCATTCCGAGTAGGACAGTCCACTGAGGCGCTAGCGAGGAGATACATGGAGGTAAATTCTTTTACTCTCCGTTTCTATTTCCTTTTCCTAGTTTAGATTGTGATGTAACGTGAATTGTGCAGGAGATCGTACGACTTCACGGAGTCCCTGTGAGTATCGTGTCAGACAGAGACACGAGGTTCACATCTCAGTTCTGGCAGAGTTTGCAGAAGAGTTTGGGTACGCGTCTAAGTTTCAGCACGGCGTATCATCCGCAGACGGATGGCCAGTCCGAGAGGACGATTCAGATCTTGGAGGACATGCTGAGGGCGTGCATGTTGGATTTCAAGGGTTCGTGGGAGGACCATCTATATCTGGTGGAGTTCTCTTACAACAACAGCTTCTAGGCAAGTATTGGCATGGCGCCTTTCACCGCGCTGTATGGGAGAAAATGTCGATCGCCATTGAGTTGGGATGACATTGGTAATCGGGAGCTGTTGGGACCTGAGATGATTGTGGAGGCCGTGGATGTTGTCAGGAACATTCGGGAGAGGTTGAGGATTGCTCAGGACTATTTTAAGCATTGGGCGGATGCTAAACGCCGTCCTTTGGAGTTTCAGCCAGGCGACCATGTGTTCTTGAAGATTTCCCCGAATCGTGAAGTGATTCACTTTGGGAAGCGAGGGAAGTTGAGCCCGCGATACATTGGACCGTTTGACGTTCTGGAGAGAGTTGGCGAGGTAGCCTACCGCTTGGCCTTGCCGCCATCTTTGGAAGGAGTTCACAATGTTTTCCATATGTCGCAGCTTCGTCGATACATTAGCGATCCATCTCATGCTGTGGATTTCTCGGAGATTACCGTTCGCCCTGATATGACGTATGACCAGCAGCCAGTGCAGATTCTGGACAGGCGTCAGAAGTCACTCCGAAACAAGGTTGTCAATCTTGTAAGGGTGATGTGGCGACACGGCTCGTCAGGAGAGTCTACTTGGGAGAGAGAGGATGAAATGAGAGAGCGCTACCCACTTTTGTTCCCGGACACGTGAGTGTTGGGAAATTCCGAGGACGGAATTTTTCTTAAGTTGTGGAGGATGTAACGACTGGTTTTTCATGTATTTGGATTATCTATATTATATATATGTTTTGGTGGATTTTCTCCTTATGTGTGGTTTCCGTCTCCGTAGCTTTCGTTTTCGTTCGTTTCGTTGTGATTTTCTAGCTTCTTCCTTAAATCGTTGAGTTTGGAGTAAGTCATTCGTGACGAGCTTCATATCGCTCATATCTTAGAGATAGGTTGATCTTAGAAGCCGTAGGAATCTTCCTGGAACTTCGCGCTTCGATTCGAGACTTTTGTGCACTTTAGTTGGTTCAAGAAGGGGGACCAACCGACTAGATCCCAATCTAGTCGGTCAGGATCACTTCTCAAACCGACTAGTTCATTAAATCAATAATTCAGGAGTTACTGTTTACTCTTAGTCGGTCTAAGAACAACCACCGACCGACTAGATGTGAAACTAGTCGGTCAGAACTTGCTCTCAGACCGACTAGTTCCTTCAATTAATTTTACCTAAGTTACTGTTTATCGTTAGTCGGTCTAAGAACGTTTTTCGACCGACTAGGTTGCAAACTAGTCGGTCAGCCATTGTTCTGTAACCGACTAATTCATTGACCACTTTGACGACCTGAGTTACTGTTTGGTGTTAGTCGGTCACAGTTGGTCGACCGACCGACTAGTTCTCGAACTAGTCGGTCAACCACTCTTCTTTGACCGACTAATCGACCCCGTAAACCTAGGGTTTGCCCAGCCGACACACGATTTTCTATTTAAGCATCCGATCGTTTTCTTTTCTTTCTTTCACTTCTCTTGGCCTTTTTCCTTCCCCCTTGGAGCCCTGATCTTCCCCAACACTCCCCAATCCATTCCTTCACCCCCGGAGCCCCCTCTCACCCTCATTTGGGCCGGCCACCTTCCCTTAGGCCGTCGGCAACCCCCAAAACCCCACAAAATCCCATTTCTCCCGATTTTCTCCCCATTTCCAGATCTGAGCCGTAGTTCTTCGGATCGTTCTTCCGTTGCCGTGCTTGCTCGGCATCGTTCATCCGCTACGATACGGTAGTAAATCGATCCTTTAATATTCTCTTAACCCACTTTGTGATTTTTGTTAAACCCTAGTTCTGATATTGTTTTTCCATGGCAGTGATCCCAACCCCGTAGTCTAACATTTTGTGACGTGCCTCGTTGATCGTCATCCTCGGTGCTAGGCAAGTGAAACTTGCCACTTAGGGTTTTAGGCCATGTTTTAGGCCATTTTCTTGTTGTAGGCGTAAAAGAGACTAGGCGACGAAATGATACTCGCCTAGGCTCAAATTTCAGGATCTAGCTTGACAACGAAGCTTGATCCGACTACTTTTAATTATTGGCACTTGCCATCCATGCATCTTATCGGCCATGTTTAAATTCAATTAACGGTACGCGAATTATCTGTACATGCCATGCTATCCATGTTGAATGTTGCATTCGTAGCACACGCTACATTACTTGTACTACTTGATCCGGCTAGGCACCCGTTATGCGGGCATAACCCTACGCTATACGTGTCAAAAACACTTCCTGGCTTGTGATCCAGAAGCGAGCATACGTGTTCGGGGGTAATGCCCTGGCTCGATACACGTGGAGGGGTAGGGATAAGCGATCACCTGAGTTTACGAGTTGGCCTGATCCGCCACTCTAGCCATAAGACGTAATCTCTGTGCACGACGTGTTTACTTGACGTGATTTACTTGACTTGTACTTGTCCGTGTTTATACTTGTAAAACTTGTCATCCATGCCATACTTGCTACTTGTTACTTGATACTTGCACCTTACCTTATTTGTTACTCACATACTAAACTTGTCATGCTATGCATCATACTATAACTGCTAGGTTGTTAGTTTACCTTCCTTTCAGTTTCCTTGCCCAAGTCTTTTAGACTTGCTGACATGTGCCCCTTTACTCTTTTGGGTGACACATGTTAGATCCTGAGCCTGAGGTTGCTGCTGAGGACGTGGTGTTCGCTGACGCTGAGTCAGAGCCCGCGTTCATCGAGGAGTTTGAGGACACGGGCGATCAGTCGTAGAGACTGTTTGTGTTGTTGTTTAGACTGCTTTAGTTGTCGGTGCGTAGCACCAATACTTTGTGCCGTGTTGGCTTTTGTTGGCCATGTTTTGGGCCTAGACTCTTTCTTTTAGCCTGGTGGCTTTTCTGGATGTTGAACTTAATTTTAATGTTTGGACATTGCTGAGATTTGGGATTTTATTTCTGTATCTCCTTGTGTTATTATCTTGTTCTGCTCGTGGTTACAGGGACCTGCATATGTTTTATTGACGCTTATCAGGCGTGTAGCTTCACAGCTCCACGTTTGAGCGGACCTTCTCACGTCTCGCCTCCATTTTAGGGAAGCGGGGCGTGACAATTACCCTTCAACTTGGCTACATAATTACAAGAAATGCCACTACCCTTAACCACTTTCACACTAAGCCCCTACACACGATGCATACCCACATCACACCCATTCACACACACACATATATATACATACTCTCTATATATACATGTGTGTGTGTGTGATGTCCAATGATAATGTGCATTTATATACTAATACATACCATTTCATACATTATATACATATATACATATATACATATATACATATATACATATTACACACACACACACACACACACACACACACACACACACATATGTATATATGATGTCCAAAAATATATTGTGCATTTACATACTAATACACCCTTCCAGATATTTATACTATATGATATTGCTTACCATACATGATATATGATCTACCAATTATACATATAATATATAGTATATGAGATCAACGTATATCATAATGCACATTTATCGCGCGTGTGTGTGTATTATATCTACTAGTCATAACCCGTGCCCGCGGGCACGGTGCATTTAAGATTTTTTCCCGCGGAACCTTTGTCCCCAAAAAAATATTTCTACAACCAAAATTTAAAAGAACGACAAATTAGCGTAAAAAAATTAGAGGCATGGCCTTCTTCGGCGAGAAACAATAAATTCGGTGCGGGTGCCTTTGGGCAGAACAACAAATTAGCGTATAAAAATTTAGCGGGTGCCTTCGGCGCGAATGGGTTAGTCAGACCTCTACTTGACACCCAAAAAGCTCAGCCCACCTCTTTGAATGCACATTCCCTGTGTTTTTTTTTGGGTTTCAATTTTTTTGGGTCAGCCGAAATAAAGTTCTCTTTTGCATACTTGTAATTTAAGTTGCATATTATTTGGATTTCATTTTTTGTTTGTGTTTTTTGGGTTTCATTTTTTGGGTCTCGTTTTTTGGGTCATTTTTTGAATGAAGGGTATTACGTTCTGATGCTACCAGTTTCAAAAAAGAAAAGCTTTTGTATTCTCCTAACAAATTTCTATTCAACCCAAAAATTTCCCCCCAAAACTTGACATGTCACTACCACATAGGATAAGTTCAAAATCTGCCCTCAAATGTAATATAGATGATACATAACTATATGCTTCTTCTTCTCTGTATGTGTATACCTCACCCAGGCTGGGTGAAACCATGAAGTAGATAGTTATCCATAATTTGGATAGCACATATATATATAGTATCCCCTAGTGACCCTTTGTTGTCCAAACATTAGACACCTTATGCATATACTTTTGATATCCTCTCTTGCATATATGTCTATAATATGCATACTATAATGTACATATTGTTTGATATTATATCAATATATATTATATATCAACTAGTCATAACCCGTGCCTGCATGCACGGTTCATTTAAGATTTTCCCCCGTGAAATCTTTGTTTCCCAAAAAATTATTTCCATAGCTAAAATTGTGTGGAACAACACATTAACGTAAAAATATTTAGCGGTACGGGCGCCTTCGGTGTGAAACAACAAATTCGGTATGGGCGCATTCGACACAGAACAACAAATTAGCGTTAAAAAATTTAGTGGGAGGGCGCCTGCGGCGTGAAACCACAAATTCAGTGAAAAACAACAAATTCGGCAAGGGCGCTATCGACACGGAACAACAAATTAGCATAAAAACTTTAGCGAACGTGTGCCTTCGGCGCGGAAAATTATTCTCATGCGTCGAAGAGACAGTGGGCCCCGCGTTAAGGGAGAGATCATTCGATCTGCAACAGCATTCGATCTACAACATTGAGTGCAAGTTATAGTTTTTTTCAAATGCATTAATTGCATGCACTCTGCTATTCCCCATCAAGTGCAAATGCATAAGTGTCCTTCTTAAGTGCAAATGCATTAATTAAGTTCCCCATTAAGTGCAAATGCATTGGAAATGCATTAATTAAGTGCAAGCCAGCCAAAATTTCACCCACATATACTGTTTTTCTCTCCAAACTTTCCACAAAATTTCATCTCACCCATTCATTCCTCAAGATTAAATCTCAGTCGTTCTTCTATCAACCCTTTTGTCCTAGTCAACTTGTCCTAGCTAGTCAGCCCTAGAATTCAAAAACAGTCATCAAATGTAATATAGATACATAAATTAGATACAACCAAGTATGGATTCCATACCATACAATGCCATACATAGAAAAACACCACATATTATTCATACACTTACCCATAGAATACCTTACGTTTCACTACACACGACCATAGTACATCACACATAGGACTATAACCTATGAGGATACCAATATATAAGTAGACTACATGTATAGGTGAAAACATGGCATGACATAAAAGATGGTCTGTATAGTCTTCAACTGTTACTTGTGTATATGAATATGATAAAATCACTTGCTCAAAATCTTTGGGGTATTTGATGGATCATTCGGCCAGCTGAAGCGTGATTATTAATGGTTCCAGCTCTTCCATCTCCAATTTTCTGCAAATAGATAGGGGCATTAGACTGACGCTAGCACCTATGTCACATAAAGCACAACGGGTGTGAATGTCCTTAATCAAGTAAAGGATAGAAAAACTCCCCGGGCCATCTAATTTCGTCGGTATCTTTTTTTGCAAAATTGCGATGCACTCCTCAAAGAGGGCTACCATAGAAACCTTCCTCTTCGTCAATAAATCCATGAGGAACTAGCCAAAAGAAGGAATCTACATCAAGGCGTCCAGAAACGGGATGTTCAGACTCAATTGCTTCAGTGCCTCGTAGAACTTGTCGTACTTCTCCTCCAACTTGGCTTTGGCTAGGTTTAATGGAATGGCACCGATGGCACACACACACACACACACACACACACACACACACACACACACACACACACACACACACACACACACACACACACACACACACACACACACACACACACACACAGGTCGGCTTTACAACCTCTTCCTTATCCTTGGGCTCTTTGGAAATGACATCCTTCTCGGGAAGTGATGCTCACCTTGGGGACCCGTATTGACATATGGTCTATCTATCTTCCTCCCACTCATAAGCATCACAGCATTCAGAGTTCTAGGGTTTTGCTTGGTTTGTGCCTGGAGTGTTCCTTGGTTACTCGTCATGGCACCCACTTACTGTGCAAACTGAGCCAATTGAGTCTCCAACATCTTGTTGGAGGCGGTGAGTTTGTCCATCCTTGAGTTGCTCTGCATGATAGTGTTCTAAAAGCTGTCATTCCTTTGGGCTTGTTGGGCCATGAAGTTCTCTATGGTGGTCTCTAGACGAGACTTTGGTGGTAGTGGTGGAGCATTCCTCATTGGCCTCTGCTATTGAAACCCATTCTGTTGAGGGGGCAGGGCTTGAAAATTCCCACCTTGGTACGAAAAAATCGGTGGTTCAGCCATCCTTGGTTGTAGGTCTGCGAGTATGGGTTCCCCTGCAGCCTCTGGTTATTTAGAGCATTTGCCTGCTCCACCAACATCCCTTGGGTCTGAGCCGTCCCAAATTGACATTCAAGAGCTTGGTGTCCCTGAATTCCACATACTTCACAGCTAACTACCATAGCAGACGAGGAAGAGGCTCATTTAGCTTCAGACCTGCTTTGGAAAATCTGCTGTGCTAGATTGTCAAACTTGCTCTCGAAGAGTGTTATCACGTCCACCTCTAGCTTGCTACCCTTCTTAGCGGAATCCCTATCGTTTCCTAATGATAATTGTTGGAAGAAATTTCTTCCAACAATGCAGTGGCTACTTCTGGGGTCTTAGTCATAATGGCGCCTACTGCTGCTGCATAAATGGATATCTTTGTCTGGTGCTTAAGCCCATTGTAAAAAGTTTGTATCAGCAGCCATTCTGTAATCCTGTGGTGGGGGCACTTTCTCTGGAGCTCCTTGTAATGCTTACACGCCTCATATAAGCTCTCCCCATCGAACTGTCCAAATGATGTAATCTCGTTCCAGAGTTGTAACGACCAGTAATTTTCAACAGTTCAATTTACATATTTCTACGTGTTTTTAAGAATAAATTTTACATTATAAATGTTAGTCAAGAATTTTCTAACAAAAATGATTTCAAAAATTCTTATAAAAATATTTTAGAGCATTAGACTTATTATAAAGTATTTCAGCAATTTCAGATTTCCTCAAATGCCCAAAACATTTCTGTTAAAATTCATCTCCCAAAATTACCGTTTTGATTCGACGAATTTATTTTCTATACAAACGTCTTCAAAACATTTTCAAACTTCTGCAGTAGCATCCTATGGTCATTTAGGGCTCCCCACATTAAACTCGTAATTTTCTGATATCATTTCAATAGAGAACCCGCAAACCCGCTTTCTAAACGTTTTGACCAAAAACTAGTATTCCTGTAGCCCAAACCCTGAAACGAACTTCGTATTCGCCATCCTCGCGACGATACGATCCCGTGGGTATGTTTTCGTAATTTTTCGGACACGTTTACTAGTAGGGGCAAAATCGTAATTTCACGTTTTTACTAATTACGTGTTTACCTTCATAATTAACCTATTAGCTATTTTAATTAACTTATACCTACCTAACCCATCCCGTAAGTAGCCCATGTGTTTCATGGGTTACTTAAAATCAACACTTAGTCAATTTTCCTAACCTACCCCATTAATTACGATTGACTAAGTATTAATGAGGTTAAGGTTTTAATTAAATTAATTAGCCTATAAAACCCCCTTAATCCCCGTTAACCATCAGTTTAAAAAAATAAAATTTTAAATGCTCTCCCTCCCTCTCGCTGTGTTCGCTCTTCTCCTTCGCTTCGAACCCACGGCCTCCTTCGTTCTCGCACTCACCCTCTCAGCCCCCTCCGAAGTCCGCCTTACCCCGAGGACGCCCGACGCCGCAGCGACTCTCTCTGACGCCCTCGCGGCCTCCTGCCCCGTCAAACGCCACTGGAACGCCGCCGCGACACTGAGCAGCAGCTGCTGCTGCTCCCGCCACGCAGCACCCACCGCCGAGAGCCCGCCGCTGCCCGCCGTCCGCCGTGCCGCCTCGTTCGTCGCCCCCGATGATCTCCGACCACGCAGGCGTTGGATACGGCGGATGCGTGAGTTGGTTCAAGGGCAAACTTGTAAATATTAAGAACATATCGTTTTTTCGTATTTTTAAATAATTATTAAATAGGGTTTAATGGTTTTTAATCTATAACTAATTATACAGGACCCAGAAAAATGTACGGATAGCTCCAGAAAATCAGAAACGATATTTCGGATCCAATGGCGCTAGTCTCACTGTGATCAGACGCCTAATTTTTCCAGAATTAATTTTTAAGCCTAAATTTTAAATACGTCACTTTCTTTAAAAATCCGTATCTCGATATTTTTACGTACACTACTAAGTGATAAAAATATATGTTAAAGTACTCTCCGAGTCGGCCATTTTGACAGTTCATTCGCAACTTTCCGATGCAAATTGCATCCGGAATAAATTGTTGAATAATTACGTTACTTAATTAAAATTAGTTTTTAAATTGATTTTAAGCTTTTAAAAATTATAAAAATTAGTATAAACTTCAGAAAAATATTTCCTCCTATGATATAATTATTTTCATCATATCTAGGCTATAGAAAAATTTAGAACGCTTTCCGACACCGGTTCAATCGATTATAAAATCAAACACGTTAAGTTAAATAGGTAGAAAATAGGTGTTCTGTAACCGATTGTTCTTGTGTTTTGCAGGTACAAATTCTTTAGCACCAGCTTCCGTGGAAGTCTTAAATTCAATTCCGGTTTGCTACGTCAATCTCGAAATATGTAAGTCACGACTAATTCTAAAATTAGAAAATTAGATAAGTGTACCCGTATGAACTTAGGACACCACTATAGCCTCCGAACGGCTACTTGACTTGAACTAAACTAGAAACCTAATCTAATAGGAAAGTAATCAACAATAGATTACTTTGCCAACTTTCAACTTTGGTTGAAGCACACAATCATCAACTTGGGTAAATTGTGTGCTAAACAATACTAGACACCCCAAATGTTGGACTTGTCTTTATCCTCAGTTCGCTTTGGCACAGTCAGCTTTGGAATGAGTTACCACCCTCTGGGTTTCAATGAGAAAGTCAACCAGTGGACTTGGGTTGACTAACATGTGATACACCGTATGGAACATCTTGTGAAACTTGTTGCGGAATATCTTGTGGAATATCTGGTGGAACATCTCATGAAACATCTTGTGGAAAATCCCGTATAAACATGTACACAGAACACTTAACACTTCACTGGGTTTTTGGGGTAACTCATAGTTTGAGAGAGTATGGGAGTGACTGGAGTTCAATCTTCCCGTCCTGCTGCCTGTGTTTCGGCATACCGTCCTGCTGCCTGGGTTTTGGCAAAATACATGTCCTGCTGCCTGTGTTTTTGGCATTCGTCTGGGTCGCGCCCAGGCAAGAGATGGACTTGATGGTCACATATTGTACTCTCCGACTTGAGTCACGTAGTGTATTTATTTTTGCACAGTCACTTTTTCTTTACGCATTACACCTTTACTTTACGCATTACATTCACTTTACCTACTACACCTGTGCAGTCACAGTACTTTACCTGTCATACTTTTAGCTACAGCAGTAGTATGTTTCACTTTCCTATCCCGCTTTACACTTGCACTACCACAGTATAGTTGTTCTCTCCTTTCAGTTCAGTTTGCCTTTACTTTGCAGTCGTGTACAGTTGTTGCTCGGTACTTTACTTTTCACTCTGATCTGCTCGTACATAGTTACTTTTGTCATACGTGTGCACTGCTTCTTTTCTATATTTAGAATTGTTGTGACTTACCTACGGTTCCATCTCCGTGGCACCGCAGACGACGTACATATGGAGGTAGAAGCTCCTGAGCTAATAGCGCCAGAATTCGACCGCAGCTTCCAGAGCTATTTTCACTTATGTGCTTTTTCTTTCATGTATATCTGTTGGGACATCTTGTACAGTATGGATTGTAATAATTGGACACTATCTGAGTATTTTTGTACATCTCTGCATCGTGGCTATTTTGTTTTCACTGGTAACCTGTAGGACCTGCGCAAATATCAAATAAGTAACGGGCCCCTGGGAGCGGGTCGTTACAAGAGCTTCACCGTTTTGCCCTGTGGAAAGAACTTATTTAGGAAGGCCCTTGCTAAAAAATCCCATGTGGTGAAGGAGTCTGCCTCATTACTTTTCAGCCACTCTTTAGCCATGTCCCGTAGTGAGAACGGGAACAATCTTAGCCTGATAGAATCCTCTGAGAAGTTGTTCAGCTTAATGGTGTCACACTTTTCCTAGAATTTGGTCAGGTGCTCATTAGGGCTCTCGGTGTGGTGACCGATGAATTGATCCTAATAAATGAACTGAATCAAACCCAGCTTAAGCTCAAAATACATCGCCAGAACTGCAGGACGCATGATGCTCGAGTTCGGATTGCTGGAAGGCATGACAAAGTCTATGAGGGACTTTAGGGGGCTATTGTCCTTCAGCCATTCTGTCTTGCAGTGTCCAGCAACACCGCTCTCTGTTCAACCTTCTAAATGTAGCTTCTATTTCAGGGTCGAGCGGTCTAAATTTCCCGAGCTAAGACTTTGCCTTTGCATACGAGAGACAAAAACTAAGTCAAATGTCAGTAGCACGGTTAATATCTAAAGAAAATAAAAACGTGAAAAGACAAAAACACTGTCTACTTAAACAATTCACCAATGCAAAGTCAATCTTTCTACTCCCGACAACAGTGCCAAAAGCTTGTTGTGTGCTTTAATATATGTCCGCAAGTGCACTGTGTCGTGTGTAGCAGGTGTCGAACACGAGGAGGCGAAGGTTTGAATCTAGGATTGATGTCAGGTTTTGTGTAGCCATGGGAATGTTTGACGAGGGTGAAGAGCAATCAATTTAGAGGAAATTCAGTTAGAGAAGGAGCTAGGGCTAACGTATCACCAGCATTGTAAGGGTTGAGCTGGATGGATCTAGCTTCTCGACACAATGATAATAGTCACCGATAAGGGTGAAGCCTCAATCCTCATCCCATCGGCGTCTAACCGTAAGAGAGGGGACTCGGAGAGTAGGTTGGATCACTATCATAGCCCCGGTGGTTAGTTGGTCGGTACAATATATGTGGTTCTAGTGAGTGTGTCCGATTGGTCGTCGACGTCGTCGTTAAGGGCGTCAATCATAACCCCAAGGGTTAGTTGTTGGTTAGGATTGTATAGCACTATAACTGAATGGGTTGAATTCGGCTCATCATCTAAACCTGCTCCTAGACTAGAATCTTAATTGGGTCGATATTTTGGTCGATCCATCACGATCAACCCCTACAATGGGGTCTACATGGCCCTAGCTTATGGAACTACTCACAAATCATGGTGATGCTATCTGAGATTAACATAATGGGATTCATGATTAACAAATTAGAGATTACGCTAAAAGTGACAATCAATATAATGCAATCACAATGCAATAAAGAAATGAGATGAAATAGCTAAATAAAACAATGATAAAATATTCTTACAATCAAAGCAGTAATTTACAATAAGAGAAACCCCCGGAAAATATGCTCCAAAAACACCCAAACAAGAGTTCTGGTAAAAATAAGCTTGTGGAGTTCGTTACACTAATTTTATTCAATAGAAAACATTGTTCACGGCCGTGTCAAGGCTGAAAACCTAGGTCTAGTGTGCACCGCCATCGATCTGCACAGCCGTACCACTAATTGGCACAACCCTGTCATCCAACTTCTGCGCCCAGTTGCAATCAAGCACCGTAGTGTGAGACGCCCGTGCAAATTTCCACCGTGCTGGAATAATTACGGCACGGACGTGTTTTACTACCGTGCCGACCTTCTGCAGCTTTTCTTGGCAACTGGTGCACTGACACGGCCGTGCAAATGCATGCACGACCGTGTCATGCTTTCATCCTCTTACTTGCATCTGAGCTCAAACACGGTAACTCTTTCTCCTCGGCTTCCCTCAGGCCTCAATATCGCCTAGAATGCGTTGTTTTGGGCTCGATCATCTGCACATGGAAAGAAACAACCCTGAGCGTAAAAGTGGCAAAAGATAATAAAAAGCGGTAAAAACAAAAGTGACGGAGTAAAATAAAGCGGGGAAACCCTGGGGAAAAGGGTGGAAAATGGGTGTAAAATACACCTAACAGTGTTGGATGCAACGATCTAGGACATCTTGTTTGATGATAACAAACGTGTGTGAAGTTTCTAATATGTGTGTTAAGTTTTTTTTTTCAGGAATGGCACACCCGTAAATTTGCAAGTGGTGACTTGGTTATTGTAATGGATGAATTGCTATACACATTCCAAGATGACTTGGCCAAAGAGATGGATGAATTGCTACACATATTGGAATCGGTCAAGATGGCAAAAAGATGGATAGAATCCCAATTCAAATCTAACGAGGATTGAGTCATATCAATTAGAGATTGGATTAGCCGAATCCTACCAAATCCTATTCAATTACAAACTCCACATCTCATTCCATATGACTTGGTCCAATCCCAAATCTAGTGGGATTCCTATCTTCATTGCCGACCTACCCAAACAAACCTCTCCCTTGCTTGCCGCAAACCCTAGACCCTCTTCTATAAAACCCATCATCCCACGATGCCAAAGGTGCAGCAACACAAAAAATAAAGAAAACCATAGCATCCATATTGAAGCCCACCTTAGCAATCAAAAGCTTACGGCCAAACCAACTTCCCATCTATATTGCCGCAAGCTTCATTATCAACATCCAAGCAGTAAGCAAAAGGGCAACATCTTATCTCCTTCAAGCCATTGCTGCAACTTTTGACCTAAATACAAGATCTCTCATAGCCACAGGCCCACAACATGTCACCCTCCATGTGAGAGCTCCAAGTACCCAGGTTGCATGCAAATGTCCATCGCCTTGAATCATCACACCATGCAGAACATCAACTTCTAGCTGCCATCGTTCATGCCTTCAAGACCCTTGCTCTCGCTGTGATCCTGCTGCCATCGAGAAGGAGTTTATCTCGCTGCATCGACGACGTCGAAGCCCAAGTCACCGAGAGCTCCTCTACCTGCTTCCTTCGAAGTTCGAGTTGCCGTCACGAAGGAGAGTCGCCGCCACCGGAGTAGAGGAGGTGTTGTCGGAGTCGTCATTGCCCTAGTCGATGTGCTCGAAGAACCCTGTCGTGATCTGTCTGCCGTCGGAGTGGAGCCACCGGAGTCGAAGTCGAAGCATCCCCTGCCTTGATCTGGCCGCCGTCAGAGAGGAGCCATCGGAGTCGAAGTCGAAGCCCATGCACATCAGAGTGAAGGTGTCGGCGTTGCTGAGCTTGTTGCATGCCCTAATCCGAGCGAACGAAATAGTTTGCTGACGTGGATTAAAAGTTTAAAGGAGGTGTTGTGCACACAGCCTGAATTAAATTGAGCTTGAACTGGAATTTCTTTACACACAGACCAGAGTGCTATTCGAGCCACAGTTTGATATCCAGGAGTCAGATAGAGACGCCGTTTGTGCCAGACTGAAGCTGACGCCATGCTGAACGACAAAGACGACACACCATCACAATCTGAGCATTTTTGAACCCTTTAATTTATCATTATATTTGTGATTGTGTGTTGATCTATGTAGGAAAAACTTTACCGTTTTTGTGTTATTTGGGACGTGTCTGGTTGGAGCTAGACATGAGGGTCTTGACGTGTTGTAGTAGTCAAGATACGCATTTAGGTTGATAGGGTTTTGCACTTTGTTGAGTGTGGTACAGTCTAAGTGGGGAGTTGGAGCTAGGACCCCATTGTAGGTGTACAGAAGGAACATATTAATGCTAGTATTTGCTTGGGGGCTGGAGTAGGTCGTTGCTACGACCGAACCAGTGTAAATCTGCTGCATATTCTGTGCTTGCATTTTATTTACCTTGCTTGTGTTTTTTACTACGTGTGATTTATCGTGGGTTGCACGAGAATATTTTCTTAGCCTATTCACCCACCACCACCCCACCCCCCTCCCCCCGGCTAGGATCCAGATCTAACAAGTGGTACCAGCGCAAGTTTTAGGATCTAGCCTATGATTGACCATGAATCCCATTGATAGTGCCTTTGCTGAGGTTCAGTCCATATCACATCCCCCTAAATTTAATGGTGAAGATTATGCTTATTGAAAAAATCGTATGAAAATCTACTTGATATCTATTGATTACAAAGCATGGAATATTGTCGAAAAAGGTTATAAGCCACATGTCATTAAAATTGAAAATATTGAAATGCTTAAACCTGATGATAAATGGGACGATAATGATTGGAGACATTATGCTATTAATGCTAAAGCCATGAATGCGCTTATTTGTTCTTTAGATAAATCTGAATATAATCGTATCTCACGTTGTTTAACTGCGCAGGAAATCCGGCATACATTGGAGGCGACACACGAGGGAACGTCACAGGTGAAAGAGTCTAGACTTGCACTTCTGAGCACAGAATACGAGAGCTTCCGCATGCTACCATCGGAATCCGTTTCAGTGATGTTTGCAAGGTTCACCGATATTGTCTACGAGTCTAGTTCACTCGGTAAGCCATATTCTAGCTTTGAACTGGTACGGAAAATCTTAAGAGCGCTACCAAGCTCGTTCAAGCCTAAAGTCACCGCCATCCGAGAAGCGAAAGATCTATCACAGATGAGGGTGGAGAACTTGATTGGTAATTTAATGTCCCACGAGCTTGAATTGCAAAATATTGAAGAAAGAGAGAAACCTGAGGAGAAGGAAAAAGCTACAAAGCCACTTGCTCTGAAAGCTAGTGAAGATGAAGATGATAAGGAGATAGTGTTGATGGTCAGAAATTTCAGAAAGTACGTCAGAACTCCTCAAGGAAGATCAGAAATGCATAAAAGGTTCATTTGCTCTAACACTTTTAATTATGATAAGAATTCTTCTGAACAAGATTCTGCTAATAGAGTCGAATGTTTTAAATGCAGGAAAAAGGGGCACTTCACGAAGCAGTGCAGACTAGAGACAGCTCAGGTTGCAAAAGAAAAAGGAAAAGCCAAGGTGCTAACTTGGGACATGGACAGCGAAGCTGAGGATGAGGATGAAGAGGTGGCAGCCCACTCCGTTGTTGTCTGCTTAATGGCAAATAACGATGAGGTAAATTCCTTCACTAAAGCTGAATTGTTAGATGTTTGTAAAGGAATGCAAAATGAGATTAATGAGCTAGAACTCACGTTAAATGATTATAGGAATGCCGGCTTTAAATTACAAAAAGAAAACTGTGACATTTCTGAAGCAGTTGACATCCTTAAAGAAAAACTTGTTGCATGTGATTCTACCATTGCTATAATGAAAAAAGAAAAATCATGCTTTAATGAAGAAGTTGCTTGTCTCTCTTGCCCTTCCTTATTGAATAATGTAACGGTCGCTTTTCGACCTAATGTTTTTCTGCGTGTACGTACGTTTTTCGTACGCGTATTTTATTTGGCTATTTTATTGGATTCGGTATATACGATGTGATATGCCGTTGAGTCCGTATGGAAGTGTAGATTTTTATAGTAATTTTTGGGAACGTCATTTCACTGCTCGTTCTTTCGCAGAACAGCTTTGAATGTAAGGGTTTCGGTCTTTTGGCTTCAACGCTCATTACTTGATTTTATGATTTTTCTCGGAAGGCGTAGCACGTAGCCAGACCCCGTAGCCCCGTACTTCTCATCTCTGCGATCGTCCCGGTATTTTCGGATTATTTTTCCGATGCCCGTAGCGAGACTTATCCCCTAATCATTTTCCACCCTTAATTAATCCTTAATCGAATTTTAAATTTGAATTAACCCAATCCCTCAAATATCTCCCACGTATCATGGGGATGTGATTTCAGCCTCTATTTGCACCTCCTCTTTTCCCTAACTATACTCTCCCTATCTCTATCTCCCTCCCGCATTTAACCAAAACTCTAGAGGAGTTTAGCAATATGTTTCAATTTATAACCCAAACCCATAAAAAACCTGGGGATAGCTCACGCAGGAAGCCAGCCGCCACTTCCAAACCCACGCCCTCTTATTCCGGCCATCTTCCTGCCATCTTCGACTTCCCCTCTCCCTCCTCTCTCTTCTCTCCCTCCTATCTCTTCTCCTTCCCCTTTGAAACACCCAAGAAACCTCCATGGCCGGCCAAAAAGGACAGCCCAGCCATACCAGCGGCCAACCCTCTTTTCCGGCCACCCCGCTGTCGTACGACCACCGTCGACCACCCTCCGGCATCCACACTCCTTCCTCGACAACCCATCATCCTTCCTCACTTCTCTCTCTCCCTTGAAACCCCTCAAAACTCCATGAAAACACACAAAAAGCACAGCCCAGCCCAGATCTGTGCGCCGCCGGAAAAACGGCCGGCCGGCCACCTACGGCCACCCCCTCCGACCAACTCCACCACCACTCGACTCCCCTTTGACCCCCCCGATCATCTCCAACTCCCCTTTTCCTTTTACCACGTCTAGATCTCCTCGAAAACCCCATGGAACTCAGATCTAGCCGATGTTTTTGACAATTTGCGCGCCGCCACTTCAAACTCGTGCCCACCGGTCATCCGGATACCTACGACGACCACCCTACTGCCGTTGGACTCCTATCGAAACCCTCTACTAACTACAATTTCGCTCAAGCTCATATCCCACCTGTAGCAACTAAAAAATCCGTTGAAACCAAGCACAGCTGCTGTTTTTGACAGATCTGTGCGCTGAACTTCAACACCGGTGCACGACCACCTCCGACCACCTCCAGCAACAACTCCACCATCGATGGCTTCATCTTGAAGTCCTTTAGCCTCTGCAACTTTCCGTTGTCACTGTTTATTACTGGATTTCTGCTGAGATGCGTGACAACGAACGTTGCATGAATCTGTCCTCCCCGGCTTCTCACGCCACCCACCGCCGTACGCTCATGCCGTCGGCCACCCAGTAGGCCGAGCATCTTCCACTGATCCTACTTCATTTACTGATATCCCCCTTGGACCCTCGGAGTTCACGTGCGTCGTTGGACACACGTGTTTTTAGCCGACGTCACCGTTGTCGTGAAGATCTGTTGCGCTACCCGCAACGAGAAGAGGATCGTTGTTAGCTCGTTGACTTCGCACCACCACCCCACTGTCCAAAGGTGCCTCGCTGTGCTACCCGTGGCCGAGGAGTTCCAGACGACACCGACGCTTCGTCGTTCAGACCCGACTTCCGCTTTTTGAACGACGTCAAGAGGTTAGTTCCCCTAACGAGTAGTAAAACCCACAACGTAACTCATCAAAACCTAATCTAAAATTTGTCAACGTGAACTAAAGTTATTTTCTGCATCTTTAAAACGTTTTCCACGTTAGGAAAAGATCGACGAACGGACTAATTTTCTGTGCACATAGGGTAGACGTCGATCTAGACTAAACAAAACATCAAAACGTGACTTTTTGACTGTTAAGGTAGTCCCGCCAAATTTAGAAACGAACCGTAATAGGATTGACCAAAAAGCACGATCTGACATCGTCGTGATCCTGTTTCAGACGGACTATCGCTGACGCGATGCTTTGACGGGACGCTCCGGACAGACGACGCACCCGCCACCACAGGCATGTGTACTCACTTGTACTTTCGGCCGTGTTTAGGCCATATACTCTTAGAACTGTTAAAACATAAACAAAGAGAACCGGACGTGAAATGATAGCGTCCGGGATGCCCCTTGACAGCTTAGACTTGACGACGAAGTCTAAGCGCAACAACAACATTTGACACCTTAGGGTTTTCCTGTGTGTGCGTGCGAGTGGACCCCCTAGAAGAACTATATCTTACTAGTCATGTCGAGTCTTGTTATGCATAGCCTGCGGGCAATAGGGCACTCACCAGTGAGTGAGTGATCCCTTGTACGGATACACAGCCTGCAGGCAATAGGGCACTCACCAGTGAGTGAGTGATCCCTTGTACGGATACACAGCCTGCGGGCAATAGGGCACTCACTAGTGAGTGAGTGATCCCTTGTACGGACTTTATCTTGTGCACTTGGATTGGGTTAGGGTTGAGCGTGTGCACGGTGAGAGGGCATGATCCCCCTCGAACCGTAAGGCGTGAACCCTTCGAGTCACACGTGTCTTGTCTTGTCTTGTCTTGTCTTGTCTTGTCTTGTCTTGTCCCGTTTAGGTTAGTCCCTTAGTCTGTAGCACATGCTACGGCTATTGCTTGTCGTGTTTACTTTTCCTGCACCGCTTTACTATCTTTAACTGCCATGTTATAACCCCAGCAGGTTAATCAACCAGAAAATTGTTACTTTAAATTACGATACACTTGCAGTAAAGTCTAACCCTCCTTTGTAGACTTTACCTGACGTACAGTTCCTTTTCTCTTGGTGCTGTACGTCAGGCGTGGAGCCGGAGTTCATGGACGAGGCAGACTTACCGGAGTACGTGGAGCCCGAGGACGTCGACCCGGAGGGCGTACCTGACGAGGACCAGACTTAGACGTTCCCCACTGTTGCAGTTCCTTTTCTGCAGTTTGTTTCCATGCTTAGGCTCCCTTTATTAGACTTGTCATATGCTAGATATTATCTCTATCATAAAATGAATGCATCCTTTTCTTTCTGTACTTTTGTTGTTCCGAATTTTATAAATGTAAGAACCTGAAAATTTTAAAACGGCACCCCCTACAGACGCTTATTGTGTCCGAGCTTCACAACTCAAGCCCAAGCGGGCCTTAGTCACGCTTCGCCTTCGTAGTTTTGGGAAGTGGGGCGTGACAGGTTTTAGTGGTCGCCCATGCAGGTTATGCAAAAAGTTCGGAACAATAAGAGTACCGCATTCATTTAATATCCACGTACAAGTCTAAATTAGGTATGAAGACTTAGATAGACATCCAAGTTTGATAGTCAGGTGCCTTGGTTATGATTTAGTCATACACATCTTAGGATACCTTAGTTGCCCCCACTTGACTCTGATCGTGTTAGATTTCTAGAGCCCGTCTTTTAGTCGCTCGCTCGGGTCCATCGACTTCGGGCCCAGCAGAATGTAACCTTGATTCTCTTAGGAACCTTTCCCTGAGATCCTGATTACAGTCTAGCTCATTGGGAAGTCTTAGTGCCGAGTTCTTCTGATCTTTAGATGGCCCGATATTTAGAATCCCTGACTTCTAACATCTTTCTGATCATTAGACTTCTGTGCCATTGACCGTATGATTCTACCGTGGCTTTTCATGGGTCATCTCCTAGTCATATTTACGTTTGGATCATTCGATTCTTTTCCTTGCCCTTGAATCATGTGATCCGTTCGTCGTTAGTCGCCAATCGTTGAATCTTTTCCATTCAGCCTCTTGATCCTTCTAAATTATTTTCAATATTATATTTTTTCGAATTCCTTCCCCAGTTTCAATTCTTTGGAAAAAATATAAGTGTGAACTTAGATTTCCTACCTTTCGGTTAACTTGAATGCATTCTTTGAATTTCGAAATTTTTCATCAAAAATCTTTAATTACCATCTTATAATGTTTCTAACCTATATCTTTCGAATTTTAGTTTATATATATATATATATATATATATATATATATATATATATATATATATATATATATATATATATAAAACTTTATTTCCATTTTGATAATTTAATATATCATTCCTTTCTTTCTATACTATTAAATTCATTTTAACCACTTATCGTACAATACTTTTAGGATATTTTTGGAGCTATAAAATAGACTTCAATTTTTAGTATATCCATTTTCTAATCATCATATCTGTATTTCAAAAAATCTGCTATAAATCTATTTACATTTGTAAAACAATCACTACCTCACCCTACTCATTATTTTCTTAGTCTAACACTTTTCCGTATTTTAAAATTTTACCAGCTGCTCGCCATTTCTACATATTTTTTTCATGAGAATATATATATATATATATATATATATTGGAATATATATATATATATATATATAGGAAAGTTAGCGTTGTTCTCATTGATCAAATATACAAATTACAATAATAGCACATCTAGACATGTGGTATCAATAGGGAGAGGATAGGGCACAAGCGCCGTCACTCACCACTATCAATCCCACATCCCAAATAATGCTATTCCCAAAGGTGATATATACAAACAAAATTGGAATCTCCGAACTCATCCCAAGTCCCTAAAGCCCCAACTGGAAAATACAGTAGCTTCATCATTCGTAGACAGTTCTAGGTCAAATAACATAACTCTGATGTCTGCAGCTATCTCCTCAAATAGGGTGGTCTTACCTCTCTTCTCTCCTTCAAAAATGCGACGGTTTCTTTCCTTCCAAATATGCCAAACCGAGGTTGCCAGGACTGATTTGCCCAGAATGTCCATGCCCCCTTTCCCCCCAAATTGGATTAGCCATAGCTTCCCAATCTCGCTTAATCTCAGTGAAATCTTGGTTGAGACATGGAGCTTTAGCATGGCTCTGCTAATTATGTAATAAGAGAAGCTGCACTCAAAAAATAGATGATCTATGTTCTCATCTTTTCCATCATCACATAGCACACACTCGGCCGAAGTAGGGATCCCCCGCCTACTCATTATATCACGGGTGAGAAGCTTTCCTTCGCTTTCGGATCCCCTCCCAAGCATCTTTGAAACAAAATCTGTCCCCAGGTATCCAAGTCCATTCATCAGCTCCCGCCTTCAAACGATGATGGGAAAATAGTGGCCGAATGCTGGATAAAGCCGGTTCCATGCTCCAATCCCCATCTACCCAATAGTCAGCAACAGTCTTTAGTTCGGCGCCTGGTGGTATGTCGCATAGTCTGTGCAATGGCCCGTTGTCCGTCCAAGGGTCAATCCAGAACAGAGTTTCCCGCCCATCCCTCACCAACCTGCGAATGAGCCTACAAGAATTGCTGCGGCAGTTTAGTAGCCTCTTCCATGTTCCCGAATGCGTGGTATTCCCTGTTGCCGCAAAGAAACTTTTGCCAGCCCCATATCCCGCCCCCATATGCTTTGCCCAAATGATATCTAAAGTCAGGTATCTCCATGTAAGCTTTAGCCCTGCTGCCGCATTTAGATCCTCCAGTAACCTGATTCCAATACCTCCTTCATCTTTTGGTCTACAAATATCTGCCCAACCCATGCTCTAGATGAGCCCAAAATAAAACGCCGGCACATAGAAGAGATAACCTTCAGGATATTGGCTGGGATGTGAAATGCATGCATCCAAAAAGCAACAATCCCGTATATCACAGTTCTCACCAATTCAATACGCCCTGCAATAGAAAGTAATGAAGAACTCCACCCCAACATCCTCTTCTTGCATTTATCAACCAACCTTCCGTAATTAATAGTCCTTGGATACTTAGAAGAAAGAGGCAAACCAAGATAAGTGGAAATTGTTGTAGCAATTTTGATCCCCAACAAATCCGATAATTCATTCTTTTTAGTAGCTCCCTTACTAAACAAACCCATGCTTTTATCCCAGTTTACCTGTAGCCATGTATAGTCATAGAATTCATCCAGTAAATTCTTGATGCCCATGAAGGATCTGATATTTGCACGACAGAAGACAAGAAGATCATCGGCGAAAAGAAGACGGGAGATTGATCCAGTACGCCGCATGGGTTGAATATTCCCCATATTAATGGCCCTAGAAATCAGGATGGAGAAAGCTTCCATAGTAATGACAAATAGGTAAGGAGAGAGGGGGTCACCTTGACGAATTCCCCTATTTCCAGTGAAGTAACCATGGGGGGATCCATTAATCATTACTGAGAACAATGGGGTAAATATGCATTCTTTAATCCAGCTAATAAAGATATCAGGGAATCCTAGCTGTTTCATGAAGAAAAGAATGAAGTCCCGATTGACACTATCAAAAGACTTGCGCAAATCCAATTTCAGGCATGCACGGGCCCCCATAGGGTTGCTGAAGTCCCTAATCTGCTCATGGGCAAGGAGGGTACAGTCCGTCAAAAGTCTACCTTTTAAAAAAGCGGCTTGGTTGGGTGAAATCAGATCATGAATGACCACTTTAATCCTGTTGCAGATAATTTTGCTGATGAACTTGTAAAGGACATTACAACAGGAAATCGGCCTATAATCCCCCAAATTCGACGCTTTGTCATTCTTTGGGACTAAGGTCAAAAAAGTATGATTCACAGATCGAAGAAGTGAGCTAGATCTAAAAAAAAGATTTGATGCAAGAAGATACCTCATCACCAATAAGGGCCCAATTGTGTTGATAGAAGAATCCATTGTACCCATCTGGACCGGGGGACTTATCAGGTCCTACCTGGAAAACCGCATTTTTGATCTCTTCATCAGTAACCATCCTGCTAAGCCAAGTGGAAGAATCTGCAGTTAATATACGTTTCGAAACCAGAGTCTGAAAGCTAGACTGGTAATGGCTTTGGTTGTATAATTCTTCAAAGAATGCAGGAGCTTGCTTCTTCAAATCTTCCTGAACTACATTACGGCCCCCCTTACTGTCAATTAGGTGGTGTAGGTTGTTACGGCAGATCCTAGACTTCATAGCAGTGTAGAAAAACTTGGTATTCTTGTCTCCAAGGGTAAGCCAATCCTGCCTGCTTTTTTGACGAAACATGTCCTCTTCCAGCTTCATAGCTTTATTTAGATCCTTCAAGAGTTGATGTTCTTTGAGCTGTAGAGAGATGGAGGAGTGTATACCTGGTTCATTACGGATTTCTTCAAGCTCCCTCCTCACTTTTTTCACCATATTTGCTGCATTAAATTCTTCAGCCCAATCACGAAGCAAAGATTTCAATCTTTTAAGCTTTTGTGTCAGTTTATACATGGGAGTACCCTTGTCTTGGCCGGCCCAACATGATTCAATTAGATCCCTGTAGCCTGGGCACTGGATCCAGTAGTTAAAGAACTTGAAAGGCTTAGGATAAGAAATAACCTGAGTATGCAGCTTCACCACCATAGGAGAATGATCACTTGTAGACGGATCCAGATAATTTGTAAAAGTCTCTGGAAGCAAATCAATCCAAGAAGAATTATAGAATACTCGATCAAGTTGGGCTGTAATACGCGAGTTTCCAAGCCGATTGTTGCACCAGCTAAACTTATTCCACGTGCTTTTCATCTCCTGAAGAGCACATCTGTTCATGCATTCGTTGAAATCCTGAACCATAGATTCCTCCAGCTGCCTTCCCCCAACCTTCTCCTTAGTAAATAGGACACTATTAAAATCCCCTCCCACCAACCAAGGGGACTTCCCAATCAGAGCATATCAGCTTCTAAGCTTGTCCACAAGCTTTTCCTTTCAACCAAAGTATTACGCCCATAAACCCCAGTGATGACACAAGCCAAACCGCCACTATTAATACAAGTAACCGACATGTGTTGATCAGAGCAAGATAACCTTGTTGCCTTCCAAATAGTGGGATTAAAACACATAATGATTCGCCCTCCAGGCGCAAGATCAGAATTATCAATAGTATACCAATCCCTAGGGATTATCTTATTAGAATCAGTGGAGGGAGCCTTGAGTTTAGTCTCCAATAGAATTACTGTAGATGGATTTATTGAGTTAATCCTAGCTTTCAGGTCTTTCTGCCGCACCTGATTATTTAGTCCCTTAATATTCCAAAATAATATAGTCATAGATCAAGATTGGGGTGTTGGTGTCACCTGAGTTCTTGCACTTCTCCTGACACTAGTCGGTAAGATTGGTAACAATTTCTTCTTCCCATCTTTGATTTCCGCTTTGCGACGTATCTGTTCCTCTACCGCAGTCTCCCATTCCGGATTCTCAATATTTAAGCAAGCAGGTGGTAGGTTTGTGTCAACACCAACCCTGCTTTCTCCCTGTCCATTCGCCCATGTTTCAGCAATAGGTACATCAACCCTGTTATTGTTACACAGCACCTCGGGCTCAGCCTGTGCATTGACCTCCCTATAATCCTCCTTCCCAGCGATTTTACCCATCTTCGCAGCATCCTGTAAACAGTCCTGCTCGACCACAGTTCTGTTACGCTGCACCACGGACATAGCCTGTGCGTTGACCTCCTCATGATCTTCATTCTGGGCTATTTCATCCATCTTCTCAACATCCACTAAATCCAGGACATTCACTACGGAGACAGGTGCCAATCTAGTTGGCCTGGAGGAGAGAACAGGTTGTGCTCCTGTTTCTTCAATAGGAATGCCTCCAACAGAATTAGGTGTTCCTTGTTCAATATTGGCCTGAAGTGTGGTTTCCTCATTGTCTATGTGATTGTTAGGCACACAACAATGAGCCTGCGAGTTATACGAAGTGGCTTCAGTGCCATGTGCATCTCCAGTTCCAACATATTGGATTGAAGGGAGCTTAGTCAATGCTGGACATTGCACATCTGTGTGTCCAAAGCAAACACACCGACTACAACGTGGGGGATCTCCTTCAAATTTAGTGTCAATAGTGACAGTAGATCCATCATCCAATTCAACCTCAAAGGATGGGACTAAAGGAGACGTAGCATCTACCTCAATTAGGCATCGGGCATAGGAGATTCGCTCTAGGAAAGCAGTTGCACGGTCCAGGCAAATAGGTTTACCAAGCACAGAGGAAATGATATTTAGCCTCTCAAGATGTTACATGTAAAGGGGGACTCCATGTAACTGGACCCAAATTGGTATCGATGATAGAATGTCTCTGTCATGCTTCATGTCTAGACTCCATCTCTTGAGAACGACTAGCCTACCATCAAATAGCCAAGGCCCACCAGTCAAGACTCTATTGCACTCCTCCTCAGATTCAAATCTGAAGTAAAAAAATCCATTCTCCTTACTATATATTTGGATCATCTTCCTTGTCTTCCATAATCTCTCAGTCCAAGAAACAATTTGACTATAATAGGGTATATCGCCCAATACATAGCCCACAAGCGTATTCTTCCATTTTTCAGCACCTCTTTGCACGAGTTCCCCAGGGAAAGTGGCACAGACAGATCCATCTTCACGAGTCTTTGGTTGGATATGAGTCATTCCCAAAGCAGCTCTATAAGTGCGTCTATTTGCACAAATGTCCACCCAAGAAAGTTTGTTTCCAGCAGTGTTTATATTGATAACAGGTCGTTCAGGCATTCTATCAAACAGTTTCCGTGCATGATCTCCATGCTGCTTAGTAGGGCCTCTCATGGCCATCCCCTTAGCCCACGTCTAATGAGGTATCCCACGCCTGTTCACAATCCTGTTCCCATGCCGATAGGCCTCAGATGTGTTCGCAGATCTAGTAGGATGCCTTCGCCTCACCACCTGCCATCCGTCTCCACCGTCCTCTAACCTTTGCTCAGTGATTAAATGAGGCCCCGATCTGGGTCTCCCAAGGTCAAAAGCAGTTGATTCATGAGCGCCTCCGTCTTTGGTTAAAGTTTCTTTGTCTGAAGCTCGAGCCCTAAAACCACCAATCTCCTTCCCAGAAATTGAATCCTTCGCAACATGGGCCAAGTGCCGTAGTTGCCCATCCACCGTAAGACCATTAGCCGCCCGAATGGAGCCAGTGCCTCTTTCACCTTTCGCCTTCAGATCGCCTTTGGGGTCGCCAGTATCGCCAGAGCCGCCTTCCATTATATATATGAAGGCGAAAGGTGAGCGTGAGATTTATTAGAGAATATATATATATATATATATATATATATATATATATATATATATATATGTATGTATGTATGTATGTATGCTACCATATTTTACAAGTATCCTTCTTCCATCTCTTTAGTTATTTTGAGCAATATTTTTGTCCCATCCAACCGGCTATCTTCTTATCCTCGCCTTATTTGACCTCGTTCTTTTCGATCTTGTTTCGTTTCGCTTTTGGTTTCGGTTTCCTTTCTTTTATGTAGACATCAGTGCCTATAGTTGCCTACGTCATCTCTAGTTAGTAGTGGGCCCATTGGGTTGTGATGTCGTCGTGGTGCATGTATATAGGTAGAGTGTGTGGACCTGTATGAGTGTGTTACCTTTAGGATCTTATTGAATGTCATTTGCGTCATGTGGCATACCCAGTGTGGTCCGGGATATGCGTATGGAGTGGTCTGAATGATGGTATTCATATAGGTATGGATAGTGTTATAGCAGGCAATTCCTTAGACTTAGTCTTTCGTACTATTGAATAGCTTATCTTGGCTACATGTGATTGTATCAAAACTTTTGTTTTCTTTTAAACCAAATCTTTAAAGTTTTTGAAACTAGCTCACAAGATCACAAATCACTTATCCTCCCTCATCCATTACCACAACTCCATACGTTTTTTTCCAAATGTTTTAAAATATGTCATTGGCCTTAAGTTTTCCTTTCTCTTCTCTTCTTTCTCCCTTAGGAATGTTATGTTCATTGTTGTTATATTATTGGAACTAACTATTATTGTTATAGGATCTTGTGTGCGGGTAGGTATAGTGTGTGATGAGATATGTAATAGCGATGATTAATTGATTTTGGGACACAAGGATATGAGATTAGATTTCTTTGGATGAAAAGAATGAGGTGTCCAAGGCTTATTTATAATACCGATGTGTGAAGGACCCAATGGAGAACTCTGATTAGATGAAATTATGTATATGGAGATGAGTACTTAATCGATCTGAAACTTGGACGAGTGGTAGATAAGAGTAGCTAGGACGGGATAGTATGATTTAGAATGATCATGAGAATGAGTAGAACATTTAAAGCATCAGGATTTGATTATTAAGTTGAGATGAGAAGGCATTGGAGATAACACGACATGTTGAGATGAATGAGATGTTAGAAAGATGGATTTTGTATGATTAGGAGATTAGATGATAGGGGTAAGGATAGATGTAGTTTGATAGTTCATTGAATTCGGAGGATAAACTTGTAAGCCGATATGATGGGTGATATATTGGAGACGAGATGATCATTGATTATTACACGGTAATGTGGATCTATAGTTAAATACTAGGGTGTGTTTCTAGTTGTATTTTAGCCAGTGGAGAGACGGGTTATGATGGATTATTTAAGAAACGATGTTTGAAGTTATAGGATTAGCGATCTTTATTTGTAGATATGAGAGCTGCGGTTATAAGATTAGATAGATAGTATTATTATTAGTATAAGTGATTCCGAGGGCGGAATCATTTCTAAGGTGGGTAGAATATAACGGTCGCTTTCCGACCTTATGTTTTTCTGCGTGTACGTACGTTTTTCGTACGCGTATTTTATTTGGCTCTTTTCTTGGATTCGGTATATACGATGTGATATGCCGTTGAGACCGTATGGAAGTGTAGATTTTTATAGTAATTTTTGGGAACGTCATTTCACGGCTCGTTCTTTCGCAGAACAGCTTTGAATGGAAGGGCTTTTCGGTCTTTTGGCTTCAACGCTCATTACTCGATTTTATGATTTTTCTCGGTAGGTGTAGCACGCGGCCAGACCTCATAGCCCCATACTTCTCATCTCTGTGATCGTTCCGGTATTTTCGGATTATTTTTCCGATGCCCGTAGCGAGACTTATCCCCAAATCATTTTCCACCCTTAATTAACCCTTAATCGAATTTGAAATTTGAATTAACCCAATCCCTCAAATATCTCCCACGTATCATGGGGATGTGATTTCAGCCTCTATTTGCACCTCCTCTATTTCCTAACTATACTCTCCCTATCTCTATCTCCCTCCCGCATTTAACCAAAACTCTAGAGGAGTTTAGCAATATGTTTCATGTTATAACCCAAACCCATAAAAACCTAGGGATAGCTCACACATGAAGCCAGCCGCCACTTCCAAACCCACGCCCTCTTATTCCGGCCATCTTCCGGCCATCTTCGACCTCCCCTCTCCCTCCTCTCTCTCCTCTCCCTCCTCTTCCTCCTCTCTCTTCTCCTTCCCCTTTGAAACACCCAAGAAACCTCCACGGCCGGCCAAAAAGGACAGCCCAGCCCTACCGGCGGCCAACCCTCTTTTCCGGCCACCCCGCTGCTGCACGACCGCCGTCGACCACCCTCTGGCATCCCCACTCCTTCCTCGACAACCCATCATCCTTCCTCACTTCTCTCTCTCCCTTGAAACCCCTCAAAACTCCATGAAAACACACAAAAAGCACAACCCAGCCCAGATCTGTGCACCGACGGAAAAACGGCCGGCCGGCCACCTTCGGCCACCCCCTCCGACCAACTCCACCACCACTCGACTCCCCTTTCCCCCCCCTCCCCAATCTTCTCCAACTCCCCTTTTACTTTTACCACGTCTAGATCTCCTCGAAAACCCCGTGGAACTCTGATCAAGCCGCTGTTTTTGACAGTTTGCACGCCGCCACTTCAAACTCGCGCCCACCGGTCATCCAGCCACCTACAACGACCACCATACCTCCGTTGGACTCCTATCGAAACCCTCTACCAACTGAAATTTTTCCTCACGCTCATATCCCACCTGTAGCTCCTGGAGAATCTGTTGAAACCAAGCCCAGCTGCTGTTTTTGACAGATCTGTGCGTTGAACTTCAACACCGGCACACGACCACCTCCGACCACCTCCAGCGACAACTCCACCACCGATGGCTTCATCTTGAAGTCCTTTAGCCTCTACAACTTTCCGTTGTCACTGTTTATTGCTGGATTTCTGCTGAGACGCGTGACAATGAATGTTACGCGAATCTGTCCTCCCTGGCTTCTCACGACCATCCACCGCCGTACACTCATGCCGTCGGCCACCCATCAGGCCGAGCATCTTCCACTGATGCTACTTCATCTACCAATAGCCCCCTTGGACCCTCGGAGTTCACGTGTGTCGCTGGACACGCGTGTTTTTAGCCGACGTTGCCGTTGTCGTGAAGATCCGTTGCGCTACCCACAACGGGAAGAGGATCGTTGTTAACTCACCAACTTCGTGCCGCCACACCACTGTTTAGAGATACCTCGCTGCACTACCCATGGCCAAGGAGTTCCAGACGACGCCGATGCTTCGCCGTTCAGACCCGACTTCCGCTTTTTGAACGACGTCAAGAGGTTGGTTCCCTTAACGAGTAGTAAAATCCACACCGTAACTCATCAAAACCTAATCTAAAATTTGTCAACGTGAACTAAAGTTATTTTCTGCATCTTTAAAACGTTGTCCACCATAGGAAAAGATCGACGAACAGACTAATTTTCTGTGCACATAGGGTAGACGTCGATCTAGACTGAACAAAACATCAAAACGTGACTTTTTGACTGATAGGGTAGTTCCACCACATTTAGAAATGAACCGTAATAGGATTGCCCAAAAAGCATGATTTGACATCGTCGTGATCCTGTTTCAGACGGACTATCACCGACGCGATGCTTTGACGGGACGCTCCGGACAGACGACGCACTCGCCACCACAGGCAAGTGTACTCACTTGTAATTTCGGCCGTGTTTAGGCCATATACTCTTAGAACTGTTAAAACATAAACAAAGAGAACCTGACGTGAAATGATAGCGTCCGGGACGCCCCTTGACAGCTTAGACTTGACGACGAAGTCTAAGCGCAACAACAACATTTGACACCTTAGGGTTTTCCTGTGTGTGCGTGCGAGTGGACCCCCTAGAAGAACTATATCTTACTTGTCATGTCGAGTCTTGTTATGCACATCCTGCTGGCAATAGGGCACTCACCAGTGAGTGAGTGATCCCTTGTGCGGATACACAGCCTGCGGGCAATAGGGCACACACCAGTGAGTGAGTGATCCCTTGTACGGATACACAGCCTGCGGGCAATATGGTACTTACCAGTGAGTGAGTGATCCCTTATACGGATACACAGTCTGCGGGCAATAGGGCACTCACCAGTGAGTGAGTGATCCCTTGTACGGACTTGTCTTGTGCACTTGGGTTGGGGTAGGGTTGAGCGTGCGCATGGGGAGAGGGTCTGATCAAGGCGTGAACCCTTCGAGTCACACTTGTCTTGTCTTGTCTGGTCTTGTCTTGTCATGTCTTGTCATGTCTTGTCCCATTCAGGTTAGTCTCGTAGTCTGTAGCACATGCTACGGCTATTGCTTGTCGTGTTTACTTTTCCTGCACCGCTTTACTATCTTTAACTGCCATGTTATAACCTCAGCATGTTAATCAACCAGTAAATTATTGCTTTAAATTACAATACACTTGCAGTAAAGTCTAACCCTCCTTTGTCGACTTTACCTGACGTATAGTTTCTTTTCTCTTGGGTGTTGTACGTCAGGTGTCGAGCCGGAGTTCATAGACGAGGCAGACTTACCGGAGTACGTGGAGCCCGAGGACGTCGACCCGGAGGGCGTACCTGACGAGGACCAGACTTAGACGTTCCCCACTGTTGCGGACTTCCAGAGGTTACTACTTTTTAGTCTGGGTGAGTAGCACCACTTTACTCTCTGCCTAGGTTGGGTGCTTCGCACTATTAGTTTCCTTTTCTGTAGTTTGTTGCCATGCTTAGGCTCCCTTTATTAGACTTGTCATATGCTGGATATTATCTCTATCATAAAATGAATGCATCCTTTTCTTTCTGTACTTTTGTTGTTCCGAATTTTATAAATGCAAGAACCTGAAAATTTTAAAACGGTACCCCTACAGACGCTTGTTGGGTCCGAGCTTCACAGCTCCGGCCCAAGCGGGCCTTAGTCACGCTTCGCCTCCGTAGTTTTGAGAAGTGGGGCGTGACAAATAATATTAGCATGCTTAAGCAGGATTTGGTTAAGATCGAAACTGAAAAAGATTATGTGATTAGAGAGCTTATTGATAAGTTGTGCATGTTAAATAACAAGCTTAAAAAAGAAAATGGATGAATTTAAAAATAAGGAAGAGGAAAACAAGAGAGCTTTTATAAGTAAATGTAATTTGCTTGTGGATGACAATGTGCTATTAAAATCCAAAGTCTCTAGTCTAGAATTGTTATTAAGAATTTTTTCAATTGGTAAACTTTCGTTGAATACCATACTTGAAAATCAATTTTATGGCAATAATAGACGAGGACTTGAATTTGATTCTAAAAATGCTAAAAAGCTCATTTTTAAGAAATTCCACAATGTGCCTTCTATTGTGAAAAATATGTATGCAAAGTGTTTTACTTGTGATAGCGTTGGTCACAAATCCTATTATTGTAAGCTTAGGAACACGAACATAAAGTTCAAACAAGTGTGGGTTCCTAAAGCAGTGGACCTTGTTGGATTCCAAGGTCACACTTAACACCTTTCATGTAGGTGAGGTGGAGATTTGGCGAGGAGCAATGAATTGAAAGTTTCATTCTTTAGCTCCTTAGTCAAATGGCGACGCGAAGGTATATCTTTTCCCTCTTTGCATTCATTGCATGCCGTAATAGTTTTGTGTGTGTGCTCGATTTAATTTTTGTTTGTGTGCTTGTTTTCTTATTTTTTAGTTTGTTTTAGTTCATTATAAAAGAAAAATGAAAAAATGAAAAACCAAAAATAAAAAAATTGTGCTTAATGAATATATCTTTATGAATCATTATAAGTGGTATTTTTTGAATGATCATTCTTATCCTTGTAGAAATCATTGTATTATTATTATAGCTACATGTGCATGTTAGAATATATTTAGTAGCCATGGCATGCTTCATGAAATGATTAATTTGTTTTCTACACCTACATGCTCACTTCCACGAATATTAAACTTGTTGTACTTTTGGAAATTCTTTTTATGATTATTGGAAAGTGAATGTAGGATGAATAAAAACTGAATAATCTAAAAGATATGATGTGTATTGCCATGAATAAAAATTGAGCGCAAAAGGAATTGAAAAAAATGAATATTGCTTCGTATGTAAAATGGATACAATTCATGGCAAATACACTACCCCCGAGTATCCAACATATACTTTATGTGTAATCTTTAGCATTGGTATATTTTACTCGTGAAGCAATGCCAACCCCCACATGTAAGAGTCCTTATAGGCTATGTTTTGGGGTTTGGTACCTTGAACTCATTTTTAATGAGGTGGAAAAAATCAATCCTAGTGATATTCATGTTATTTAGAAAATGTGGATTGGTTTTGGTTGATGTTCAAAATTGAATCTCCTTTCGTACTTCATTGTTTATATTATCACACTTACACATTGGTGGTGAAGTCTAAATTATAATTTTCTTTGAACTTGAATTGCCTACTTTATGGAAAATGACATGCAAGTGACGGTTGTAATCAATAATATTTTATTTTTGCGTGTGATATTTGATGACTTCATTAATACGCTTTCAATGATAACAAAGGGGGTGAAGAGAAAGGTTTGGTATGTTTGGTATTATTTGGCGAAGGGGGAGCATGCACTAGAAACACATGTTCAAGGGGGAGCATGGAAAAGGGGGAGCATGCTTATTTCATTGCTATGCTTGAATCTTATTTGTCATTGTATGCATTACATCCTTCATCACACTTCACACATGCACATTTATTTGCTCAAATCTTTTATGGGTTTGTAATCATCAAAAGGGGGAGATTGTTGGATGGAACGATCTAGAACGTCTTGTTTGATGATAACAAATGTGTGTGAAGTTTCTAATATGTGTGCTAAGTATTTTTTTTCAGGAGTGGCACGCTCGTAAATTTGCAAGTGGTGACTTGGTCATTGTAATGGATGAATTGCTATACACATTCCAAGATGACTTGGATAAAGAGATGGATGAATTGGTACACATATTGGAATGGGTCAAGATGGCAAAAAGATGGAGAGAATCCCAATTCAAATCTAACGGGTATTGAGTCATATCAATTAGAGATTGGATTAGCCGAATCCTACCAAATCCTATTCAATTACAAACTCCACATCTCATTCCATATGACTTGGTCCAATCCCAAATCTAGTGGGATTCCTCTATTCATTGTTGACCTACCCAAACAAACCTCTCCCTTGCTTACCGCAAACCATAGGCCCTCTTCTATAAAAACCCATCATCCCAAGATGCCAAAGGTGCAGCAACACAAAAAATAAAGAAACCCCTAGCATCCATATTGAAGCCACACCTTAGCTATCAAAAGCTTGTGGCCAAACCAACTTCCCATCTATATTGTCGCAAGCTTCATTATCAACATCCAAGCCGTAAGCAAGAGGGCAACATCATATCTCCTTCAAGCCATTGCCGCAACTTTTGACTTAAATACAAGATCTATCATAGCCACAGGCCCACAGCATGTCACCTCCACGTGAAAGCTTCAAGTACCCAGGTTGCATGAAAATGTACATCGCCTTGAATCATCACACCGTGCAAAACATCAACTCCTAGCTACCATCGTTCATGCCTTTAAGACCCTTGCTCTCACTGTGATCCTGATGCCATCGAGAAGGAGTTTATCTCGCTGCATCTACGACGTCGAAGCCCAAGTCGCCGAGAGCTCCTCTACATGCTGCCTTCGAAGTTCGAGTTGTCGTCACGAAGGAGAGTCGCCGCTACCGGAGTAGAGGAGGTGTCGTCGGAGTCGTCGTTGCCCTAGTCGCTGTGCTCGAGGAACCCTGTCATGATCTGTCTGCCGTCAGATTGGAGCCACCGGAGTCGAAGTCGAACCATCCTCTGCCTTGATCTGGCTGCCGTCGGAGAGGAGCCACCTGAGTTGAAGTCGAAGCCCATGCACATCGGAGTGAAGGTGTCGGTGTTGCTGAGCTTGCTGCATGCCCTAATCCGAGCGAACAAAATAGTTTGCTGACGTGGATTAAAAGTTTAAAGGAGTTGTTGTGCGCACAGACCGAATTAAATTGAGCTTGAACTGGAATTTCTTTACACACAGACCAGAGTGCTATTCAAGCCACAATTTGATATCCAGGAGTCAGATAGAGACACTGTTTGTGCTAGACTGAAGCTAACGTCGAGCTAAACGACAGAGACGACACACATCACAATCTGAGCATTTTTGAACCCTTCACTTTATCATTATATTTGTGATTGTGTGTAGATCTTTGTAGGGTAAACTTTACCGTTTTGTGTTATTTGAAACTTGTCTGGTTGGGGCTAGACAAGAGGGTTTTGACATGTTGTAGCAGTCAAGATACGCATTTACTAGGTTGATATGGTTCTGCACTTTGTTGAGTGTGGTACAGTCTAGGTAGGGAGTTGGAGCTAAGACCCCATTGTAGGTGTATAGAAGGAATATATTAATGCTAGTATTTGCTTAGGGGCTGGAGTAGGTTGTTGCTGCGACCGAACCAGGGTAAATCTGCTGCGTATTCTGTGCTTGCATTTTATTTACCTTGCTTGTGTTTTTTACTGCGTGTGCTTTCTCGTGGGTTGTGCAAGAATATTTTCTTAGCCTATTCAACCCCCCTAAGCTAGGATCCAGATCCAACAAATATCCTCCTTATAGGCCGTCCTATATGACCAAAGTATCGCAGTGAGCTCTTCTGGCCACGTGACACGGGAAAATCTGACTTTTTTGCGTAGTGGCTCTCAGATGAATTTGTTGGCAGCTTTAACTAACCTGTTGGTTTGTGGATAAGCTACGAAAAAGAAAGACAGTTTGATCTTCCACTCCGAACAAAACCCCTTGAAGCCCGTGCAATCAAATTATGGTCCGTTATTAGTGACTATGGACCGAAGAATGTCGAAGTGACAAATAATTGACTTCTAGACAAGGTTATTGACATTCTTCCAAGTGATGCTGGCCAATGGCTTGGTCTCTATCCACTTTATGAAGTAATCCACAGTTACGATCAAGAACTTCATCTGTCCACTTGCCGGTCTGAAAGGTCCAAGAATGTCGAGTCCCCACTTGACAAAAGGTATATGGCTAATTATTGGAATCAGGTCAGCTGGTGGAGCCGAGCTAAGCTTTGTGAACTTCTGGCATTCTGGACATTTCTGCACATGTTCTACTGCGTCATTGACCACAGTGTGATAATAATAGCCATGTCTCATGGCCTTTAGTGTAATTGTCTTTCCTCCATAATGGTTTCTACAAAGGCCTTAATGGATCTCTTGAATGACATAATCGGCTTCCTGTGGACCTAAACATTTGAGGTAAGGAAGAACATCGTACTTGGCACAGCGCCTTTTGTAGAGAACTCCATCATAGAGCACGTATCTAAGGGCCCTCATTTTTAGCTTTTGTGCCACTGCTTGGTCATTTGGCACCTCACCTGAGCTAAGGAATCTTATGATGGGATCCATCCAGATTGACTCTTAATCTACACTTATCATCTCTTCTTCGCATATGCTGAGGGTCAAGAGGCTCTCGATGTAGACAGCCCGACCGAGCTCCTTGGGTGAAGATGAAGCCAACTTGGAGAGGGCCTCTGCCGACATTCTCTGATCTATGCATATGAAGGATTTCAACATGCCTGAACTTAGATATCTCAATTTTGGCAATTTGCAAATAGCGTTTCATCATCTCCTCTTGAGCTTCGTATTCTCCTTGCAGTTAACTAATAATGAGCTTGGAATCGCTGAGTAACCGAAACATGTTTGCCCCGAGTGCATGAGATAATCTCAAACAATTGATGCGACCTCATACTTTCCAATATTGTTGGTAGCTGGGAAATTGAATCCAAGAGTGTACTCCACGATGTTCCAGTCAGGAGCTTGAAATATTGTTGGTAGCTGGGAAATTGAATCTAAGAGTGTACTCCACGATGTTCCAGTTAGGAGCTTGAATGACGATGCCATCTCCACTACCTGACTTGGTCACCGATCTGTTTACGTGGATGACCCAGACATCGTCTTTCTATGAGGAGATGGTAGACAGATTATTAGTAACAAAATAGGTTGAGGGAAGGGCTAATACAAACCCTTCTGTTGCTTCCTTTGTGAAAGGTGGATCGTCTATTGTGCACTCAACGATGAAGTCTACCAAAGCATGCCTGTTGTGGCTATACTTGGCTTGTACTGGATGTCAAACTTGCTCAGCTCGACCCCCCAATTCAACATCCTTTTAGATCGATCTAATCTCTTAATATGTTGTTCAAGTTGAGAGTCGGTCAGGACCAAGATAGTATGGACCTGAAAGTAGGGTCGAAGTCGTCTGGCAGTAAGGATGAGGGAGTATGCTAGCTTTGCTATCGGGCTATATCGTACTTCAGCTTCTCGAATGATCTGTCTTGTGTAGTAAACTATTTGTTGTACACCTGCTTCGTCTTGACCAATGCTGAGCTTACTGCCTCTTGGGTGGCAGCCAGATAGATGCTTAGTGGCTCTCCTTCTTTAGGCTTTGTCAAGAGCGGTTTAGTTTGGTGAAGGCTCAAGCACAGTCTCCATCCCACTCTACACCCTTTCTTTCACCTTCAGGTCTGGAAAGAGCCTTCCTTAATACTCTAAAGAAAGGGAGGGATCTCTCTATTGATTTAGATAGAAAGCGTCCAAGGGTGACGATCCGACCGTTCAGCCTTTGCAGCTCCTTGATGGTTGTTGGCTCCGTCATGATAATGAACACCTCGATTTTGTCAGGGTTGACTTCAATGCCATGGTTAGTGATCATGTAGCCCAAATATTTATTAGATAGGACTCCGAATATACACTTGGTAGGATTAAGTCAGATATTGTGCTTTCTGATTTCCTCGAAGGTCTCTGTGAGGTCAGCAATATGATCGACCGAGCACTTGGACTTAACGAGTATGTCATCAACATACACTTCTAGATTTCCCCTGATTTAAGAACTGAAGACTCTATTAACCATCCTCTGATAGGTTGCCCCAATGTTCTTCAGAACAAAGGGCATCTTCTGGTCAGTGATGAAAGATGTCTTCTCTTCGTCTTCAGGAGCCATCTGGATTTGCTAATCATCGGAGTAAGCATCAATGAAAATAAGTAGCGCATATACACTGAAGCATTATCCACGAGGTGATCAATCCGAGGCTAAGGAAATCTATCTTTAGGACATGCTTTGTTGAGGTCAGTGAAGTCTACACACATCTGCCATTTGGCATTCCCCTCTTCACCATCACAATTGTCATGTCCCGCTCTCCCAAATACAGGAAATACGTGGTGGACTAGGCCGCCGTAGTATTCAGACACTGGGATTCGAGCCACTAACGTCTAAATACTACTAGGCTTTAATTGTGGTTAAAATAAAATTATCTAAGCAGGCCACTACGATACACTGGAAAAGTACAAAGAGTAAGAAATATAATTCTCCAACAAAATTAAAACCGTAAGTGCTGAAAAGTAAACTGTACTGAACATCATTTACATAAGATACATCAGATATCTATGTACAAGTACCAAAGGGTACCAAAAGTACACCATAAGGAGAAAAGACAAAAAGGGGAACCCACTCTAAGAAACCCAAAAGGTGTCCACACCCGTACAACACACTCCTTAGTCTAACCCAGGAAGTCTAGGTGGACCAACTATCCATCTGATGGCTCCAGCTGTACACGAGGAGAGGAAGAAGTAGAAGTCTGCACACGACCTGGTTCTAGTGTCACTACCTCAGAACCTGAAAATATTAATGGGACACGTCAACGCGTGACCCTAATAGAAATCCTAACTAAGTTAGGTAGGACCCAGTTTAGAACTGGACTGCTTATCTAAGGGTGGTCTATGATCACTCCTTATTTTACACCCTTTTCCCGCATGTTTGCATGCCATTTTGATCGCCCAAATCATGTTTTTCACGATATATCGACGATATTGCGATGCTTTTCACGATTTGTTGTTTTTGTCGCATTTCAGGTGATTTGGCGCGATTAGGAGTGATCTCGAGATGCGTGTAATCTAGACGGCCACCGACGACCTCCCCGAGGGGTATTTTGCTGTTGGAGAGGAGCGGAAGAAGAATGGACGTCGCCGGAGCGACGAGGAGGCCAAAACGACCAGTTTGGGCATTTTTTGTGTCCCACTCGGCCGAGTGGAGGAGCCACTCGGCCGACCAGCGAGACACTGCTCGGCCGACCCGTTCAGACACGACTTCCATGTGTACTCGGCCGAGCGACGGAGACCACATCGGCCGAGTGACGATACCACGTCCGCCCGAGTGGCGCCCAGACGAAGGCCCTCAAAAAGACCGAAGTTACTGTTTTTCGGCCATCTGAGCTTCAGAAGACCCACTCGGCCGAGTGGCAAATCCCGTCCGCCCGAGTGAAGTGAAGCCATCGGCCGAGTGACGACAACTCACTCGGCCGAGCCACCCCCGAACTGAAGACCCCTGAAGTCCCCGACTTACTGGAAAATTGACAGGGTTTTCACTCGGCCGAGCGACTTTTGTCACTCGGCCGAGTGCGATGCGCTGCCTGTAGCGAAATTTGCGGAAAACAGGCTGTGCAGGGATGTTTTGGTCAGGATTTTTAGACGATTTTTGGGGCTATTTAAGCTCTGTTTTTACCCTAGTTTTGGGAGCCACCTCTCAGATTTTTTGCAGCTTTTTGAGTCTACTTTTTAGCTTTATTAATTGTGATTGGTGAAGAGAAAAACTTGGATTTTTGTTGGGTTGATTGAAGATCTACATTGGTTTGCACTTCTCTTCCACAAAAACTCTATTTTTATTGTTTATATCATTGTTGTGATGAATTCCATTGTCTATTTCTTTGCCAATTATTGTGCTATTGCTATGATTAGTGAGTAGTCTCCACGTCTTGGGGCGTGGGGATGAACCCTACGAGCCCAATTTCGTATTTGTGTTGAATTGGTAGGAATTGAGCCAGGATTGTTATTAGGGATTAGATTGGGATCGAATTACTACGGATAGCTAGGTATTCACGTCAATAGGGATTTGCAAGAGATTGGATCCCAATTCGATAGGAAGCCCTAGAAATCCGAATTGGGTTGGAGTCGGATTTTCGAAGTATCGGTTTGCAAGAAATTGGACCGATGCTAGGATCTCCGGTTGCAATTCCGTGCCGATACCCGTTTGCAAGAGATTGGACGGGTAGGAACTATCCTAATCTAGATTGTGGACCGAGTTTGCAAGAGATTGGGCTCGGTGCGCAATTGGACGATGATGTTGATCCTAATGCTAGCTTCCCTAGGCTAGGGTTTGCAAGAGATTGGACCCAAACCCAGGATAGCTATAGACCGGCAACAGCGCGAGAGCGTGAGCCTGGTTCCACATTTAGTTGCAACTAGTTCATCCGAATTCTCATCCTAGCGATTTCGATACCGGCGAACCACAATTGTGAAATATGGTGAGTAGTGGGGATTCCCCATTCCCTAGGCGTTCTCTATTTGATTTGATATTTTGCACTTTTGTCTGACGATTGTGACAGGATCGCCCAAGGCAATTATCCCTCTGAATAGCCAGGTTGATTAGGAGCAAGCACGGTCATTCGTCCTCCCTGTGTTTGATACCCGCTCGCCGCTATACCGTGCGCTTGCGGTAAAACTACAACCGTCGCCTCGGGACGTGTACGCCGGGGCGCGACCAAGTTTTTGGCGCCGTTGCCGGGGAGGCGATTGCGTTTGATTCTTTTTCACCTAGCTATTTCTTTCTTTTATTTTCTTTTTATTTTATTTCTTTTACCATTATTATTTCCTTTGCTATTTTTACCTAACCCTTCCACGGTACTAATCATCTCTTTGAAACTCTGTTTTCACTGTGCATGTACACGAGATCTACGGCGGACCCCGAAGCCCTATTATTCGATCCCGAGATCGAACGTACCGCGCGGAGACTCAGAGCGGAAAGGAGACAATATCCGGAAGGGGGGTTTATGACCAACCGGGAAACTCCCGAAGAATTGGCGGAGAGAATGGCGAGAATAATTTCTATTCGCGATAGGCTTCGGCCTAAAACCTCTACTACTACGTCATCCATCGCCGTGCCGGAGTTGGCGGCCGACAAGAACTTCGAGCTAAAGACGGGATTGGTGGTTTTGATGCAACAAGACCCATTTCATGGGAACGCTCACGAGAACCCCCACTACCACATCCAATCATTCTTGTCGAAGTGCGCCACTTTCCAAATGCCGGGGGTCCCGATTGATGCCATCAGACTGCGCCTCTTCCCCTTCACGCTAAAGGACAAAGCACTCTATTGGCTGAGGACGCAAGCTGACGGAGTTTTCACCTCTTGGGACGGGTTGGCGGATGCATTCATTGATAAATTCTATCCACCATCCAAGACGGTGAAGATCCGGAGCGCTCTCATGTCCTTCAAGCAAGGACCACACGAGACACTCTATGAAGCTTGGGAGCGATTTAAGGATTTGCAGCACCAGTGCCCGCACCACAGTATAGAAGATTGGGAGTTAGTGCATAGCTTCTACAACGGTCTCCAACCGGGGACCAAACAAATTATTGATGCCGCGGCGAATGGTGCAATCTTGTCAAAGACTCCCGAGGAAGCTACGGCCCTAATTGAGGAGATGGCCTCTAATAACCAACAATGGGGCGATGAGCGAGGACACTCTACGTCCTCCTTAAAGCCGACTAGCATCTACGAGGCAAAGGCCGTAGCGGAGCTTACGAGCAAATTTGATTCTCTCCACAAGGTGGTGGAGAGATTGGAGAAATTCATCACGGAGCCCCAAGGAAGCCCTTCCACCTCCACGCCGGCAAGCCAAATGAGTGATTGGCAAGACCAACCTCAAGCCATGTATTCGGGAGGAGAGCAAGGAGAAGGATCCTTGGAGCAAGTGCAATATGTTGCGGGGAACCAAGGTTATTGGTCCAATCCGGCCGCAAGAAATCACCCGGGATTCTCCTACGCCAACAATGAAGGAGCTTTGAACCCGCCACAACAACCGCCTAATCAAGCTCGACCGCCACCACCCCAACAACAATACTATCCGCCGAGGGGACCTACACAACAAAACTTCCAACCAAAGCAACAAGTCCCACCTTATAGGCCTCCCGGATACAATCAAGGGTGGAGGAATCAAAACCAAAACCCTCCACAAGCTCCACAACGATCCGATTTCGAAACTAGAGTGGAAGCGTACATGGTCGAGCAGAATAAGGTGAATGCTACTTTGAAGGCGGGGCAAGAATCTCTCAATACCGTAGTGGCTCAAATATCGGAGCAATTAGCGTTGCTCAACCGGAACACTCAAAGATTGCCGGCGCAACCGGAGCAAAACCCACGGGGCAACACGGGCCACATCAACGCCGTAGTTGCCGTCACTACTAGAGGCGGGAAGGACACCACCCCCGCCATGATTCCTATTGAGGAGGCCGTGGAGGAAAGTTTGGAGCCGGTTGAGCCGATAATCGAGATTGAAGAGGAGAAGGAGCCACAAGACAAGGAGAAATCTAGGGAGAAGCTATTAATTGAGGAGAGGCGCTTCATGCCACCGGTCCCATTCCCCCAAAGACTAGCGAAAGCGAAAATGGAGAAAAGGCTAGCGAAATTCCTCGAGTATCTAAGAGGAGTTAGCCTAAATATTCCCTTCCTTGACGCCATCATCGAGATCCCCACATATGCCAAATTCTTGAAGGACTTGATTTCGGGGAGAAAGAGGAAGGAAAAGATCATGCTAGCCGAGGAGGGCTCTTGGTTCACCAAGAGAGAAAAGGAGCCGGCAAAATTTAAAGATCCGGGGAGTTTTCGGATTCCTTGCACGTTGGGCGGCGTGCCTCTTCAAAAGGCGTTGGTCGATCTTGGGGCTAGTGTGAGTCTCATGCCCCTCTCCATGTTCTTAAAGCTTAACACCGGGACAAAGTTGAAACCCACCGACATGCGCATTCAATTAGCCGATGGACGGATAACAAGGCCGGTGGGGATTGCCGAAGACATCCCACTTCAAGTCCCGGGTGGAATATGCTTGCCATGTGACTTCGTCATCATGGACATTAAGGAGGAGGGAGACACCTCATTGATACTTGGGCGCCCATTCCTCGCCACCGCCGGAGTCATCGTCGACGTGCGCGAAGGTACCTTAACCTTAAACGTCGGAAACATCGAGGTGGAGCTCCACATTCCCAAGGCAATGAAGCACATGCCTTACCATGAGGAGCTCGATTATATGGACCTCCTTGATGAGGTGATAGAGGAGGCGATTCCTCACTCAATTGGTGCCCTTTTTGATGAAGAATTGGATGAAGGCCCGGATTTAGGCCATGAGGACAATAATGATGATTCCCCCGACTTCTCCGCTGATGAAGATGAAGGCGACGCTGATGTCGCAAGGATTCGAGAGCTCTGCAAGCTCTCGAAATCAAAGTCTCCAAAGAAAGCTCCGCCGGTACGGAAATCGGCATCGCCGGCTAAGCCGTTGACCGGGGCAAATGCTATCTTGGGGGAGCCTCCCCCCAACACTATTCGAGATAGGAGACCACCGCGGGAGAACGCTTCGCCGCCACGTCCGAATCCAAGCGCGCTCCCCGGAAAATTTGACGGGTGCATCTCATATGCACCAAACATCCCGCATTGATTGAAAATTATAGGGGGTCGAGCTCACGACCTAAAACGAGCGCTTGTCGGGAGGCAACCCGACGGTTTTTGCTTTATTTTCACTTTTTCTTTATTTTCGTTTTAGAAATTTTTAGTGTTTTGAGTCATCCGATCAAAAATTTTGTGATAACGGGTCCTATTTTTCTTGACAGGAGAGGAGATAGGTAGATCATCATGAGGAGGTTGAACGAGACGATGAGGAGCGCCCTAAGAAGGCGTTCGATGCTTAGGAGGAGCATGAAATCGACTGGAGGAAGAAAGACGGAGTTTAGAGTCTAAACGAAGACAAACAGCAGAATGCAAGGCTCACTCGGCCGAGTATACTAGTCACTCGGCCGAGTACAGAAGTTCGTCCGGCCGAGCCGCTCACGAACAAGGGAAGTCTGCTGTACCCAACTCTCTGTCTATTTTCCTCATTTCATTATAACTGCTACTCGGCCGAGTATATATATTCACTCGGCCGAGTGAAACAGACACCCTCCTTGGGCGAGTCATGCCGAGTAGCTTGAGTCACTCGGCCGAATGGATTTACTCCACTCGGCCGAGCCTGGCAAGGCCACTCGGCCGAAGCGATATCGGGGAGAAATTTTTATTTGCCTCGCTCGGCCGAGTGATCACGTCACTCGGCCGAGTCGTAACTTTTTAATATAAAGCCAAAGGGGGAGGCGCAGTTTTCGAAAACGAAAAAAAAAACCCTTTCGTCCGCGCCCCCTCAGCTTCCCCTCGCCCGATCGTGCCTCGCCCAACATCCACTCGCCCGCGCGCGCCGCCGCTCGGCCTGCCACCGCCGGCCGACCGTCGCCGCACCCCGCCCGAGTCGCCGCCGGCAACCCCCGTCTCCGATCACCTCCGGTTCGCTTATTTTCACCATTTTCTTCTCTTTTTGCGTAGTTTTTGAGGATCCGTGTGTCAATCGAACCCCTAACCCGAATCAAGTCACATATCTATCTGTTATACCCCTATTGCTCCATACATTTTGATTATTACTCGCTGATATCGCTTTTCCATGCGCAGGTTGCTTTTTGGAGCTTAGGGGAGCTCAGGGGAGCTTCTACGGGCTGCTCAGGACTTCGTGGAGGCGCGGACTTCGCACGCTTCCACTACTTAGCACTCGCGGCGTGTTTGGGTAAACTCTTTCCACTCTTTGTGCACACGCCGCACTTTTCACTTTTTCGGCGCGCGCTCGGGGCAGATATGCCGCCCCGGACACGGCCGCGGTCGAAGAGAGCTTCCGCCAAGCGGAAGCGGTCGGATGATGCCGGCCCCTCCCACGAGTTGGAGGACTCTCCTCCACCGTCCCCCACACACCCCGCACACCCCGCACAGCCTGCAGGCTCCGCACACCCCGCGCAGCCTGCAGCGCACCCACAGCCCGCACAGCCTCTCCCCGCCGATCCACAGCCACCACCACCGGCTCCACTGGTCGGGCCGCTCGGGATTACGTTCCGAGACGACGCACACCGCGCCGTCTTCGAGCGTATCTCCCAGCGCTCGATCGTACCCTCCAGGTTCGCACACCTCGCTGACCTAGGACGCCTGGGGGTACTTGAGGGGATGCTCACGTTGTACGACAACGTGGGCTGGCGAGATTTTTTCCAGGTGTCGGCGGATACTTTTACCCGTCCGACACTTGAGGTTTTGAGTTCGATCGCCCGGACCGATGAGGGATGCTCATTCCGGTTCATGGATCGAGAGTGCCAGGTCACTCTCGATATGATGAGAGCATTTTTCTCTTGGCCCGCAGTCCCCGGAGCCGATCGCGGTTATGGCCCCACACATATCCCTCCACCCTCTTTCGACGCCGGTGCCTTCTGGGCACGTATCACGGGTCTCCACGCCGCCTTTGACCCTAGTAGGGCCAAGGCCTCGACCATCGTCCATCCCTGCCTACGCATTGCCCAGCGCCTCATGGCGACTACCTTTTTGGCCAGATATAAGCCGGGCACGATGTCTACGCCAGAGCTTTACATGCTCTATGCGATGACACGTCCCAGAGCTCTGTCTAGGGATGGAGATGAGCTTGTCCCCGCCGTCGTGATCGATATCGCGGCATGGTACTTAGACCGCATCATTGTATCGGTGGGCGCTCGCTCACCGATATGCTGCGGCGGCCTGATTACCCTGCTGGCTCTTATGACCGGCGAGGATTTCCCCGACGACCTGCGACGCGTTCCGGGCCCCACTTCCTTGTCGATAGACGTTATGGCCCGGATGAAGATGCTGCGTCCGCACGGTGAGCGTCACTGGGTCTGGTTGCACGGCCCCTATGGGGCCGATTACATGATTCTCCCGAGCCCTGCTCGGACCCAGATTGCACCGGCCCACGTTGACTGGCTCCCAGATATGGATGTCCTCATCCCCGCCGCCTACGTGCTCGAGGCCGAGGAGGCCGAGCAGGGCCCCGCCGCCCACGCTGCCCAGGCTGCTCCCGCAGACCCTGCTGCACGCCCTGCCGAGCCCGCTGCCGCCCCTGTGGCCCCTCAGCCCACACCTGTCGTTTCTGCTGCTCCTGACACTTCTGTCCTCACCTCTACCAGTGTCGCGAGTACCCTTGCTGAGCCCACTTCCACCACTGTCACCGCTTCCGAGGCTGTCACCACCACTCCCACTTCCACCACTGGCCCCTTGTCTGTCGAGCCTCTTTCTTCTGCCTTCCCCGAGTGCCCGCCGACCGTAGTCGCGTACGGAGAGCCCTTGTTCGTTTCGGTCGTGGAGACCATGGTTAGCATGATCTCCGCTGGGGCTACACCTTTTGGACCACACACTTCTTCCCCAGCGGGAGATTCCTCTGCCTCCACTACCGCCGTCTTCTCCGAGAGCGTCGTGGCATCTGTCCACACTTCTGTGCCACCGACCTCACTAGCCGCCTCGCAGCCGCTTTTGTACTCTTCTTCCGCTGCCGCTGCCTCCACTTCTCACCGCCCGCCCCGGCCTCACACTGAGGCCCGGCCCACATTTCCTGGCACGGCACCTTTTGTCCCATTCCCTGCTGAGCCCGTTACATACTCCACACGCGTACGCCAGCCTCGCCCTGCGCAGCCTAGACCGGTGCGTCCCTCTGCACCACCCCCGCCCGACACTGTACTGCAGAGCATACGTGCTCTTGAGGTGGCGGTGAGTGGTCTTAGAGGAGACCTTCGGACCCTGTCCTCCACCGTCTCTACGATGGCTGGACGCTTTGACCTGATCCCTCAGATCCACTACTGCCTGACACAGATCTTAGAGCGTCTCCCGCGCGTACCCCCACCCACCCAGCAGGTTCCCACACACACTCCCACACACGCTCGACCTGCTTCCACTCCCACGCCCACCCCAGCTCAGCAGCCTACACCACCACCACCACCCCCTCCGCCTCAGGACGGAGACGGCGCGGCACCGCCTTCTTAGGCACTCTTGATGCCTTTATCCATTCCTGACGTTGTGCTGCCCGTCTCTGCTGGGTCCTGATGTTTTTTTTTGTCCACCCCCCTCCTCTCACTTATTTTGGGATTATATTTTTGATCATATCTTTTTGTGCACATCATATCATATCTACTAGGGTTTCTCATTTTGATAACATCTATATATATCTTTTTGGGAGAGAGGGAGCGTTTTTGGTGCCGTATTTTCATATCACTCCTGTTTGTGCATGCATCATACCCGCATCATATTTTCACTTCTTTATTTTTCCTTTTATTATTTTTTTTCCTTCCTTCCCCTCATGCATGCACCCTCACTTGCCCCTCACGTTAATTGTCTCTCTGTGTGCCACACTTTGCACATTGAGGACACTGTGCCGTTTAGCTTGGGGGAGTGAGCTCTCACGTTCTTTTTCGATTTGCCACCTTTATTTTCAGTTTTTCACACCGCTTTTCACTTTTGCACTCATTTTTCGTTATTTTCCTTTTGTTTTGCCATGCATCACGTTTTCCTTACTTTCCTGTTTGCCGCATTGCATAGTTCTATTTTCCTTTTATCTTTACTTCTTCCTTTTTTCATCTCATGCTAGAGATGACTTTTCTGTGATGATGTCTACGTGGAGTTAGCTTATTCTATATGCATGCTATATTTGTCGTGTCTTAGATTTCATTTCTGATATCATATGCTATGACTCGCTTGCATTTAGAAATAGGAGCCCACACTTTTTCCTCATGAAAATGGATGAAATTTTATTATTAGCTGAGCCTGAATATTCATATGTATGCTATCACAGAAAACACACCAAGATTCACGCATTGAATGCCTATATCTGGAGTACTGACTTCTTTTCCTTTATCACTTCTATATGCATGAATTGTACACTTCACTTCCGGATGATTGAATGATGGTTAGCTATGATATATCTGGATTAGTTAGCTTTTTTGTGATCGAAACTGAGTAGATTAGATTACCCTGCTGAAGTTGTCGTGCATGTCTTATAGAGTGAGCCGAGAGTTATATTTATTTCTTTCTCCACAAATCTTGAACATCATTTCTCTACTTTTAAAATCATTGGTGAATCTCCCCTTAGTGATTCTATTTTATGGCATTTCCCCCGCTATTAATTCCTAGCTCCAAATCTCTTATTCCAAAAAAAAAAAGAAAAAAAAAAGAGAAAAGAGATAAAAGAGGAAAAATCCTCAATAAAAGATCCCATCTCGCTTACTTTCTTTCTTCTTTCTCTTCTTTGCCTTTGGAGCTATATAAAAATGGGGATGTAAATATTTTTGTGCCACCACGCTTATAGATAAGCTTGGGGGAGGAGATCCATTGATGTGTGAGAGAGCGACTACTTGACATTGCACGACAACCTAGGCTAAGTAATATTCTATACTCGGTGAGATTGTTTCTAGCTTTACGAAATCCAGAAATCTAAGCCTAGCATTCATTTCATGAAACCCATACTTTTCTATTCTCTCTATTCTATGATGTGATACTCTTATACTCCAGATAGAAAGCGTTCAATTGAAAAGTGTGTGATCTGAGACTTGTATACCGCTTTAGATGATTCAGGCGATGTTAATTTTAAAATCATTCCGTTTTTCATGATTATACCGTTGTTCGTGGGTTTTCTATTTTCTACTTGCACTATTCTACTATGATGTCAAAATGAGATTCTTTGACATGTATTTCTCACTCGGTGCATGCTATAAGAGTAGGTGAAACCCACGTCCTGAGAAAATGATCTAGCATCCTACCTCTTCTTTCTTTCTTTCTTTATTTTCGTTTGGTTTTCATTCTTCTTCGTTTTTCATTTTTTTCGTTTTTCGCCGTTTTCGTTTTCCGAATCCACCGGGTTCGCTTTTTACTTATCTTCCTCGAGGACGAGTAAGAGGCAAGCTTGGGGGATTTTGATCACTCCTTATTTTACACCCTTTTCCCGCATGTTTGCATGCCATTTTGATCGCCCAAATCATGTTTTTCACGATATATCGACGATATTGCGATGCTTTTCACGATTTGTTGTTTTTGTCGCATTTCAGGTGATTTGGCGCGATTAGGAGTGATCTCGAGATGCGTGTAATCTAGACGGCCACCGACGACCTCCCCGAGGGGTATTTTGCTGTTGGAGAGGAGCGGAAGAAGAATGGACGTCGCCGGAGCGACGAGGAGGCCAAAACGACCAGTTTGGGCATTTTTTGTGTCCCACTCGGCCGAGTGGAGGAGCCACTCGGCCGACCAGCGAGACACTGCTCGGCCGACCCGTTCAGACACGACTTCCATGTGTACTCGGCCGAGCGACGGAGACCACATCGGCCGAGTGACGATACCACGTCCGCCCGAGTGGCGCCCAGACGAAGGCCCTCAAAAAGACCGAAGTTACTGTTTTTCGGCCATCTGAGCTTCAGAAGACCCACTCGGCCGAGTGGCAAATCCCGTCCGCCCGAGTGAAGTGAAACCATCGGCCGAGTGACGACAACTCACTCGGCCGAGCCACCCCCGAACTGAAGACCCCTGAAGTCCCCGACTTACTGGAAAATTGACAGGGTTTTCACTCGGCCGAGCGACTTTTGTCACTCGGCCGAGTGCGATGCGCTGCCTGTAGCGAAATTTGCGGAAAACAGGCTGTGCAGGGGCGTTTTGGTCAGGATTTTTAGACGATTTTTGGGGCTATTTAAGCTCTGTTTTTACCCTAGTTTTGGGAGCCACCTCTCAGATTTTTTGCAGCTTTTTGAGTCTACTTTTTAGCTTTATTAATTGTGATTGGTGAAGAGAAAAACTTGGATTTTTGTTGGGTTGATTGAAGATCTACATTGGTTTGCACTTCTCTTCCACAAAAACTCTATTTTTATTGTTTATATCATTGTTGTGATGAATTCCATTGTCTATTTCTTTGCCAATTATTGTGCTATTGCTATGATTAGTGAGTAGTCTCCACGTCTTGGGGCGTGGGGATGAACCCTACGAGCCCAATTTCGTATTTGTGTTGAATTGGTAGGAATTGAGCCAGGATTGTTATTAGGGATTAGATTGGGATCGAATTACTACGGATAGCTAGGTATTCACGTCAATAGGGATTTGCAAGAGATTGGATCCCAATTCGATAGGAAGCCCTAGAAATCCGAATTGGGTTGGAGTCGGATTTTCGAAGTATCGGTTTGCAAGAAATTGGACCGATGCTAGGATCTCCGGTTGCAATTCCGTGCCGATACCCGTTTGCAAGAGATTGGACGGGTAGGAACTATCCTAATCTAGATTGTGGACCGAGTTTGCAAGAGATTGGGCTCGGTGCGCAATTGGACGATGATGTTGATCCTAATGCTAGCTTCCCTAGGCTAGGGTTTGCAAGAGATTGGACCCAAACCCAGGATAGCTATAGACCGGCAACAGCGCGAGAGCGTGAGCCTGGTTCCACATTTAGTTGCAACTAGTTCATCCGAATTCTCATCCTAGCGATTTCGATACCGGTGAACCACAATTGTGAAATATGGTGAGTAATGGGGATTCCCCATTCCCTAGGCGTTCTCTATTTGATTTGATATTTTGCACTTTTGTCTGACGATTGTGACAGGATCGCCCAAGGCAATTATCCCTCTGAATAGCCAGGTTGATTAGGAGCAAGCACGGTCATTCGTCCTCCCTGTGTTCGATACCCGCTCGCCGCTATACCGTGCGCTTGCGGTAAAACTACAACCGTCGCCTCGGGACGTGTACGCCGGGGCGCGACCAGTCTAAAAGTAAAAAGTCAACAGAGTATACAAAGTATTCATACCATACATTAGTGAAAAGGAAATGAGAACATATCAACATGATGGCAACAATGTAAATTAACAACAATTATTTTAAATTATCAGTTCACATGTTTGGAAATCCGTGTAACTAGTAGGACACCTTTAAGGAGCTGGACTTCACCCATGGTGGGTGAATAGTGGTACCTCAACCAGAGACACGAGCACAGGAAGGGCCTCTCGTAACTTCTCTGTCGGGAGTGAGATATCTCGGTTTTTCTGTGGAAAATAGAGCAACCAATCATTTACCGCCATGGTGCATCACGAGTACACCAGCGGCCTCTCTAACCCTGTCTACTCCCCATATCGGCTGCTGGGAGCATGGGTGAGAAATCCTCAAAGTGTCCACTCCTTAAAATCCTACTATTTACACGTTCCCCCCCAAACCCATATCTAGAGCTTCACCCATTTTTTAGAATGGACTGAAGACTCTAGACTCATATTCTCGTCTCACTTTAATTTCAGTTGTTTCATAGTTTTTTCACTTTGGTACATCACACTCATATGCATCATCATTCTTACTTTCATTTACTCACTTTTCTTTTCATCTTTATTACATCTATACAAAACTTGTATGTATCATAAGTTGTATAATAAGAACAATCATCATGATGTTTACTTTCAACACGGCACTTAAACAAATAAATTAGATCCATTCATCACATGATTCTTTGTCATAACTTGCAAATTTGAGTAACACATGCATTAATAAAAGCAATTAATCAATATTCTGTTAGCGCTAGAAAATAGGGGCCATACGGCCGTATGGCAAAATCCATACGACTGTATGGATTAAGAGTTAAGCCACACGGCCATATGATAATTTCTTACGGCCGTGTGGAAAGCTCAGTGACTCTTCTGTTGGTCATCTGGCCACCATACGGTCATATGAGGAAGGGCTATACGGCCGTATGGTCCGTCTACTGTAGAATTCGACAGCGACAAACTGAATTACGAACTAGACTTGATTCTAACTAGTAAAGGCAATATTCTACCTCAATCCTACATCTGCAAGTCTGCCACTAGGTCTGGGACCCTTCTTCTCCGTGTAGACCCTCTGGCGCTAGTCCCCTCCTTCTCAAGAGTTAACGAACTAGGGTTTCAAGTTTGGCTGTGGGTTTTGTGAAGAAATCGACAGGGTGCGTGAATCTGGGAAGAGAGATTGAGAAAGTGTGTTTTTGTTTTTCCTTTTCTTCTGTTTTTTCTCAGAATTTTCTCAGATTTCGTTCTTTTAATCCACTCAAATGCACCTTAAGCTTCCCTAAAACCCTCTAATTATGCCATATAGCATGGGTTAGGTGAGTTTCAACATGATTATGCCACATCTCAAGGTGGAGGTGGATTTTTAAGGGATTTTTGTTTTAACTAAATAAAAATTCATAGAGTAATACCTAGTATTCCTCAACATACTAGTATTCATCTATGTATTTCTCATTTAATAATTTCGAAAGATGTTATAAAATTCATTAAAAATAATTTCAATATCACAAAAATTTTAAAAAATATATAAAAAGCCTCCCAAAAATTTATACATACATTTATACACCCAAGAAAAAATATACCAATACACGTACACAAAATTTGGGGTCATTACATCCTACCCCCTTAAAACAAATTCCGTCCTTGGAATTTCAAAAATAAAAAAGGGAGGAGTCATTCTATTCATTGCATCATCTTACATAGTCTCAAAAACAAAAGCACAACATCATACAAATATGCGAGGGTACTTCTCTCTCATCTCATCCTCGAGTCCCCAGGTAGACTCCCCTGGTGACTCTCGGTGCCACATAACCCTCACAAGACTAATGGATTTCTTCCTTAGCATCTTATGTCTTATATCCAAAATAGACACGGGTTGCTGATCTTAAGGCAAGTTCGGTCACACTTCGATCTTCGAGAAGTCGACGACGTGACTAGGATCTTTGATACATCTCCTGAGTTGTGATATGTGAAACACGTTATGCACTCCTTCAAGAGATACTGGTAATGCAAGTCTATACGCCACCTCGCCAACACGAGCTAAAACTTCAAACGGTCTAATGTATCTCGAGCTCAACTTTCCTCGTCTGCCAAAACGGATCAGTCCTCGAGTATGCGAGATCTTCAAAAACACTTGTTCACCTAGCTGAAACTCTAGGTGTCGTCTCTTCGGATCTATCCAATGCTTGTAACGGTTTTGGGCTATACGTAAATCATCTCTGACAACTCTCACCACATCCACTGTTTCAGCAATCATGTCTGGGCCCAATAATTCACGATCTCCGACATCATCCCAACTAAGAGGAGATCGATAATTTCTCACATACAATGCTGCGAATGGCGCCATGCCTATACTTGCCTGATAACTGTTGTTGTAAGCAAACTCTACCAGATGTAGATGTTCATCCCAAGAGCATTTAAAGTCCAGCATGCATGCCCTCAACATATCTTCTAAGATCTGAATCATCCTCTCCGACTAACCGTCTGTCTATGGATGATATGCAGTGCAGAAACTCAGTTGAGTTCCCAAGCTAGCTTGCAGACTTCTCCAGAAATGTGATGTGAATCTGGTGTCACGGTCGGAGACTATGCATATAGGTACTCTGTGAAGCCTCATGATTTCATATATACAACTCAATTTAGAATGTAAAATAACAAAAAATCTCAATAAAGATGAAGAAGATAAGGATTTTACCTCTATGTATCTCTTGGCAAGATGATCGGTCGACTGGCCAACTCGAAAAGGTATATAGTGAGCTGATTTGGTTAATCAATCAACGATTACCCAAATAGTATCATATCCTCGAGGAGTACGAGGTAACCCAGTCACAAAGTCCATCATCACATATTGCCACTTCCACTCTGGTATAGGAAGAGGTTGTAGAAATCATGTCGTTCTCTGGTGCTCAGCTTTTACTTGCTGACAAGTCAGATATGAAGCTACACTCCTGGCTACGCTCCTCTTCATACCATGCCACCAAAATGTTGTCACAGATCACGATACATTTTGGTGCATCTGGGATGAATAGAATAAGGTGAGCTATGAGCTTCTCTCAGTAGTTCATCCCGTATATCACCTGATGGCACATAGACCCATCTTCATAAATGTAGAAATCATTGTGAAGTTTGGCCTCTATCTGCTATCAAATCTTCTTCAACTTATCATCTCCAGACTGTGCCTCCTTAATCCTTTTGGCCAAATCAGATTGGACTTGCAGATTCATCATCATCACCGAAGTACCAAGTAAGACAACTTCAATCTCCATCTGCTGAATATCTCCCCGAAGATCTCTCTGTGATGTCATCATCATTATTGTCGGCATACGACTAAGAGCAGCAGGTACAACGTTGACTTTCCCATGATGATACTGGATGTCAATATTGTAATCAGCCATCAACTCAAGCCACCTGCGATGTCTCATATTCAGCTCTTTCTGACTGAACACGTACTTCAAACTCTTGTGATCTGTCTATATCTTTACTCGTTGACCCAGAAGAAAATGCCTCCATAACTTCAATGCAAATACCACTATAGCTAACTCCAAATCATGCGTAGGATAGTTTCTCTCATGTGTTTTCAACAATCTAGAAGCATAGGCTACTACCCTACTATGATGATGGAGAACACATCCCAATCCTCTGCCTAACGTGTCATAGAAAATTTCAAATCCACCAGAACGGTCTGGAATCGTCAGGACAGGTGCAGTGATCGGTCTCTGCTTCAGTTCATCAAAAGCTCGTTGACTTTCTTCTGACCAATTGTAATCAACACTCTTCTTGGTTAGGTAAGTCAACAGTGCAGCTATCTTGGAAAAATCCTTGATGAACTTCCTATAGTACCCAGCCAATCCCCAGAAGCTTTTGATCTCTATAACTGTCTTAGGAATTGGCCACTTGTCAACTGCAACAACTTTCTATGGATCCACTGCTATTCCATCTCCAGATATGATATGTCCCAGAAAAGCAACCTTGGTCAACCAGAACTAGCACTTGATATACTTGGCATACAAATAGTGTTGCATCAAAGTCTCCAGGACTATCTTCAAGTCCTCAGCATGATCATCCTCTTTCCATGAATATACCAGGATATCATCAATGAAAACTACCACAAACTTGTCCAAGTATTCATAAAAGACATGGTTCATCAACCTCATGAATGTGGTCGGTGCATTCGTAACGCCGAAAGGCATTATTAAGAACTCGTAATGACCATATCGAGTTCAAAATGCAATCTTCGGAAAATTTGATCCTCTGACCTTCACCTGGTGATACTCACTTCTCAAGTCTAGCTTTGAATACACTCGCGATCCACCAAGCTGATCGAAGATGTCATCAATCTTAGGAAGAGGATACTTGTTCTTCACTGTAACCTTATTCAATTCCTGGTAATCAATGCACATCCTTCGAGATCCATCCTTCTTATTCACTAAAAGCACTGGTGCACCCCTCGATGATATACTAGGTTGAATAGGCCACGCTCTGACAAATCTTTCAACTGACTACGAAGCTCAACTAACTCTGGAGAAGCCATACGGTACGGAGCCTTCACAATCGGTTGAGTGCCTGGAATCAGATGAATGGTGAACTCCAAAGATCTATCTGGAGGAAGTCCATAGATATCGTCTAGGAAGAAATCAGGAAAATCCTGGACTACCCTCGGCAACACTGGTTCAGCTTCCATCGCCATGATCATCTCTTCTACTGGGTTGGCCTTAAACTTCAACGGTTCAAGGGAATTACTACCATTAAAGAATTCAAACTCAGGGTGATCGGGAATCTGAAACACAATCTTCCTGAGTCTACAATCTATAGTGGCATAAAACATCCCTAACCAATTCATTCCCAACACTGCTTCGAAATAAGGCATCTCCATAACTAAGAAATCTGCATACAACCTTCATCCACAAATCTCTACAGGACACTGTCGGTATCCCAAAGAACTGTGGATTACCCCACTTCCTGTATAGATATTTCAACTGGAAACAAAAGAATCTACCACTAAAGAATTCCTAGTCACAAATTGTTGAGACAGGAATCAATGAGATGCTCCTAAATCAAAGAGTGACAGGGCAGAGAAAGAAGCAACTCTAATAATGCCTAAAAGAAAAATATAAAACGAACATAAGGGTCTAACCATCCTAATTATATCAAAAAAAAACATATCATACTATAATAAAAATGAAAGAACATTCATCACTTAAAGAAAAGTGAAGATATACCTGTGATGACTCGTCCGGTATCCTCTACCTATAAAGCCATCATGGTGAAGGCCTGACGCCTCGGTGCCGCCCTCCTGGAGATCTGCTGCTTCTGGGAATGTCTGGGTGGTCCCCTCAGAGTTATGGTACCAAGTACTGGTGGTGTTGGCAATGGAAGTCTTTGTGGAGCCTGCAGAAGGGTCCTCTGCTGCATCGGCCTGGCTGCCACAGGTGCCTCCAGGCCTAAAGTCTGCCCCTGCTGAGGACACTGCCTGCTGATGTGTCCCGGCTGACCACAGGTAAAGCACCTACCTAAAAGAAACTTGCACTCCTTTTGCTCATGTCCCAGATTCCCACAAAATCTGCAGGACACTCGTCGTTGTGGTTCTGGTGGAGCTCCAGGCCTCCTAAAATGGGCGGTCTGGGTAGGCCTGTGAAAACCCATCTACTGTCATGTAGTGTGTCTCCCTGTTGCAGCTGCCGGGACCCTACCTACACTCTTCAGGTGAGTCTCATGCATCCTGGCCGCCTCTGGTACAGCCCCATGAGTGTTCAAGACCATAGTCGACATTGCTGCTCTATACTCTGGGTCCAGCCCCATCCTGAATCGTCTAGCTCTAGTAGTCTCTGACTTCACTAACTCCGGAGCGAACTTGCTTAACAATGAAAACTCTGCATCATAAGCATGTACGCTTTGTCGTCCTTAAGTCAGGTGCTCGAACCTCAGACATAACTCATCCTTCTTCATCTATGGAAGGAACTGTGCCTCAAATATCTCTCTGAACTTCTCTCACGAGATCGGTCTAGTCAAGTGTATTTCATATGCATCCCACCAATCTCGTGCCCGATGTGTCAGCTGCCTCTTTGCTTCATCCACCCATCCATCCTTCGGATACCCTACAGCTGACAAATCATCCTCTGTATGTCTGATCCACTCGTCCACCTCCAGTGGACTCTCCTTGCCCGAAAAAGACTTCGGATGCAAGGCTCTAAACTACCGGTACCTCCGGCCTTCTGTGCCACTCCACTAGCCACCCTATCCTCCAGCTGACTCGTTTGCTCCAGAATACCTATTAGGATCTTCCCCATCGGGGATGCCTCAGATGATGCTGCATCAGAAGCTGTGTAACGACTGCTTTTCATGTATCTGTATTTATTATAATATAATATATGTTTTGGTGGATTTTCTCCTCATGTGTGGTTTTCGTCTCCGTAGTTTTCATTTTCGATCGATTCGTCGTATTTTCTCGTTTCTTCCTTAGGATCGTCGATTTCGGAGTATGTCATTCGTGACGGGCTTCATAACGGTCGTATCTTACTATTAGATCAAGCCTAGGAGTCTTAGCAATCGATCCCGGGGCCCCGCGCTCTGTATCGGAACTTTTTGTGCTCATTAGCCGGTATAAGAAGGGGCACCGATCGACTAGATGACGATCCAGTCGGTCGGCAATCCTTCTTGGACCGACTAGTTGGCTTTCTAAATTATTCAGGAGTTACTGTTTATCGTTAGTCGGTCTAAGAACGTTGGTTGACCGACTAGGTTGCAAAGTAGTCGGTCGGCAATGCTTCTTTAACCGACTAACACATCATCTAATTTTAGTATCAGTTACTGTTTACTCTTAGTCGGTCTAAGAACGTTCATCGACCGACTAGATGCTAAACTAGTCGGTCAGTATTTGTTCATGGACCGACTAATTCTAAATCCTATTTTCGTTCAGAAGTTACTGTTTGCACTTAGTCGGTCTGCGTTGGTCGACCGACCGACTAGTTGCCAAACTAGTCGGTCAGTGGTTGCTCTTTGACCGACTAACCTGTGTTAAAACCCTAATTTCTGGGCAGCCGCCAGCCCATCCTATTTATACCCCTCCCAAACGTTTTCTTCTTCCTCCACTCGACCCAAAACCCTAAAATCTCCCCCATTGAGCCCCCATCTTCCTCCAAGCCCTATTTCTCCATTCCAAGCCCTAGATCCATCATCTAAACCCTCCATCCACTCATTCCACCTCTCATTTTCCCCAAATCTCCATCAAATCCCCAAAATCCCCAAAATCCCCCAAAAACCCTAATTCTCCAAAATTCTCCAATCTTTTCCAGATCTGATCCTAGGGTTCTCCGGAGTGTATCTTCCGCCTCCTCTCGGTAAGAAATCGATTCCTTGGTGTTTTTATAACCTAGTTGTATTTTTATGAAACCCTAATAAATTTCATGTTGTTTGATGATTGTTCCCCATAACAGCGATTTCCCCCGTAGAACAGCATCCGCGAGACGAACCTTCGCGATCGTCATTCCCGGTGCTAGGCAAGTGAAACTTGCCACTTAGGGTTTAGGCCATGTTTTAGGCCATTTGCTTGTTGTAGGCGTAAAAGAGGCTAGGCGACGAAATGATACTCGCCTAGGCGCAAATTGGGGAACTAGTTTGACAACGAAGCTAGTTCCGACATTTAGCATGTTGCACAATTACCATGTCATGTTTACTTTCCATTAACGGTACGCAAATTAAATGTCATGTCATTGCATTCTTTTGGTGATCCCGTGATTGCGTAGCATCGCTACAATACTTGTGTTCCTGGCTCGTGACCAGAAGCGAGCATAATGAGTTGCTAACCCCAACGCTCGATATATTGAATTGTGAACTAAGAAACAAGCTCCCGTGCGGGGCAAACCCTGGCTCACTTGCTGGGCTCATGTTCAGGGACCCTGGCTTGTTTACGTGTGGGATGGGGTAAGGGTTAAGCGGTCATTCAACTGGGAGTCTGCCTGATCCGCAACTGCAGTTGTAAGACATAAACTCTGGGGTGGGGTAGTGTTTAGTGCCGATCGGTGTGAATGATGTACCATTCAGCTGAAGGGCGTAAACATCTACAAACAACCGTGAAACGTGAATTGGGTTTAGTGCCGATCGGTGTGAATGATGTACCATTCAGCTGAAGGGCGTAAACACCTACAAAACAATGTGAATTGATTGAGAATGTTAGTAGCTTGGCTACTCTTGTCTTGTCCCGATGATTGTTCTCTTGTACAAATTGCCTTGCCATGTCTTAATTGTGCACTCATGTTATAACTGCCATGTCATGCATACTAAAACTGCTAGGTTGCTAGTTGCCTTACTTTCAGTTTCCTTGCCCAAGTCTTTTAGACTTGCTGACATGTGCCCCTTTACTCTTTTGGGTGTCACATGTTAGATCCTGAGCCTGAGTACCTTGTTGAGGACGAGGTGTTTGCTGACGCCGAGCCCGAGCTTGTGTTCGACGGGGAGTACGTGGACACTAGGGACCAGTCCTAGTGTCTTCGTTGTGTCTTACTTTTGTTTAGACAGTTGTTTTGTTATCGGTGCGTAGCACCTATACCTATGTTATGTCGTTGCTTTTGTTGGCTTTGTTCTGGGCCTTTTAGACTCTTTCTTTTAGCCTGGTGGCTTTTCTGGATGTTGGACTTATTTTCATGTTGGACAATTTATGAGATGTGAGATTTTATTTCAGTCTCTCCTTGTGTTATTATTGTTGTTCCGTTGTGGTTACAGGGACCTGCTTACGTTTTATTGACGCTTATCGGGTTTGGGGCTTCACAGCTCCACTCTCGTGCAGACCTTTTCACGTCTCGCCTCCATTTTAGGGAAGCGGGTCGTGACAAGCTGGAGTTATGTTCTCGGATGATCCATTCCCGTTATCCATTCTGCAAAAATGAACAGGGAAAAACAATGTTCAGTACAAATTACAGATTATAATGTTGGAGTGTTACTCGTACTATTCTTACGCATATCGCATGGTGAGAGGACCTGCATGGGACACCACAAAAATATGTCACGTCCCTCTCTCTCAACTACGGGAAATACGTGGTGGACTAGGTCGCCGTAGTATTCAGACACTGGACTTCGAGCTCCTAACGTCCAAATACTACTAGGCTTTAATTGTGGTTAAAATAAAATTATTTAAGTAGGCCACTGCAATACAATGGAAAAGTACAAAGAGTAAGAAATATAATGCTCCAACAAAATTAAAATCGTAAGTGCTGAAAAATAAGCTGTACCGAACATCATTTACATAAGATACATCAGATATCTCTGTACAAGTACCAAAGGGTACCAAAAGTACACCATAAGGAGAAAAGACAAAAGGGGGAACCCACCCTAAAAGAAACCCAAAAGGTGTCCACACCCGTACAACATACTCCTTAGTCTAACCCAGTGAAGTCCAGGTAGACCAACTCTCCATCTGATGGCTCCAGCTGTACTTGAGGAGAGGAAGAAGTAGAAGTCTGCACACGACCTAGCTCTAGTGTCACTACCTCAGAACCTGAAAATATTAATGGGACACGTCAACGCATGACCCTAGTAGAAATCCTAACTAAGCTAAGTAGGACCCAGTTTAGAACTGGACTACCTATCTAAGGGTAGTCTAAAAGTAAAAGGTCAACAGAGTATACAAAGTGTTCATAACATACATTAGTGAAAAGGAAATGAGAACATATCAACATGATGGCAACAATGTAAATTAACAGCAATTATTTTTTTTGGAAAGTTAGTGTGCATCTTTATTGATAAATCAAATGTACAAAATTACATGTGCCAAACCATAGGATGTGGGTAGTATTAGAGGGAGGATAGGGCAAAGCGTCGTCACTCTCTACTAACAAAATCCAAATCCTAAGCAAAATAAAGAGATGTACATGCTATATTAGCCATTATCTCTAAATTCCCAGTTTTCCATCACAACACTAGCATCCGGATCATCTGCATCTCGATCTCTAAATGCTATCCTGATATCCGTAGCCATATCCTCGAATAAAAGGGTTTTAGACTTGCTGACACCTTCGAATATCCTCTTATATCTCTGTCTCCAGACGTGCCAAACCATTGTGGCAAGAGTAGTCTTTGCAGCAAGCTGATGGTATCCTTTTTGGCAAAATGAGATAGATAGTATCACCAACTTTACTAAGCACTGGGTCAATGGGGTTTGATACACCCAGTTTGAGCAGACTTCTTTTCAATAAGTAGCTTGTATATGGGCATTCAAAGTAGAGATGATTGGTACTCTCCTCCGCACCAGTGTCACACAACACACATTGGGTTGGGGAATTCATACCCCATTTATTAAGAATATCTCTAGTTAATAGTTTCCCATGAAAAGCTCGAAGAAGTGTCAAAGACATTTTAGGAATGTTGTTTTTATGCCAGACTAATTTATAATAAGGAAAACCCGTACCCCTGGTGCGTGTTCCTTCCCAAGCATCCTTGAAACAGAATGATGATCCGGCCGCCCATACCCAAGTGTCAGGCCTCTGGTCTAGCACAACTTGCGACAACAAAGGCCGGATGTTAAAGTATTTTGGGGTCATCCATCCACCCATCTGTAGTCCAGTAATCTCGCACTTTTTTGGTGCTAGCCTCATGTGGAACATCATATAAGTCACTAAGAGGTCCGCATTTTAGCCAATTGTCATGCCAAAATAGTGTTGAGCAGCCATAATTTACTTGCCTCTTTATCAAGACTTTGGAAAACTTCCTGCAGTGTAGTAAAAATTTCCATGTACCGGATTGAGTAGGTTTTACCGTTGCCATGTAGAGTTTGTCACTATCCTTGTAATTGTTTCTCATATAATTTGCCCACATTCCCTCCGTAGATAACATCCGCCATGTAAGTCTCACTCCGGCAGCTGAATTTAAATCAGAGAGCAGTCTCATACCAACCCCCCTCCTTCGGGGTGCATATGTCCTTCCAGGCCCAGATGTTAGTAGTCCCCAAAATGAACCTCCTACATGCTGATGTTATATTGCACAATATACTCTTAGGGATACGATAAGCTTGCATCCAGAAAGAGACCATACCGTAAATTAATGTTCTGACAAACTCTATACGCCCTGAAATGGATAACATAAAAGATGTCCAACCCATAAGTCTCTTTCGGCACTTGTCTATCAGTCTGGCATACATAGATGGCTTAGGGTATTTTGTTGAGAGCGGCAGTCCGAGGTATGTAGTGATAGATGTACCCAGCCTAATCCCTAGCAAGTGTGATAGACATGTTAGGTTCTTTGTCCCCTTGCTAAATATTGCAGAGCTTTTTTCCCAATTTATTTGGAGCCGTGTAAAGTTGTAGAATTCTGCAAGCAATGATTTGAGCCCCTTAAGAGAATGAGAGTTTGCTCTGCAAAATACTAATAAATCGTCTGTAAATAGAAGGTGGGAAATAGCACCAGTTCGTCTCATAGGATGAATGATACTGGAAACAATAGCTTTTTCTATCAATAAAGAAAAGAGTTCCATAGTTATAACGAAGAGATATGGTGAAAGGAGATCACCCTATCTTAGCCCTCTATTTCCTTCAAAGTAACCAACCGGAGAGCTATTAATCATAATAGAGAAGGTAGGCATTGAGATACATTCTTTTATCCATGCAATAAATCTCCTGCTAAAGCCCATTTGGGATAGCATGTAATATATGAATTCCCGATTTACACTAACAAATGCTTTTTTTCAAATCAAGCTTGAGGCACTCTCTAGCACCTATAGGATTGCTAAAATCTCTGATCTGCTCATGTGCAAGCCAAGCACAATCAGATAGAATTCTTCCCTTCAAGAAAGCAGACTGGTTGGGAGAAATAATTTCATGAATTACAACCTTCAGCCTGTTACATATCACCTTACTGATTGAACCAGAAAAAGCGCAAAGGCACGCCTTCCACTCCCAAGCGTAGGAGCGTTAATGCAATATGTTTATAAATAACGGGTAAGTACCGGGTCAGATCACAGAGACAAGTTGTTCTACACTCGCAAGTTTGATCGATAAAGAAAAATAAAGCGTGATACAACCAACTCACTAAGTGGATGGAAGTGGGAAAAAAGTGTGGTGATTCAACAATCCTAACCTAAGTAAGTAGGGTTAGAGAACCAAAGGGGGATTTAGGCTAGCTAGGCGAGGAGAATGGATTGTAGGTTCACTAATGTTGGTGTTAATCAAGCTCAAATTACCCACATATAACTCAATTAGGCCTCCGGCTATGGCAAGCTTAATCGGTGAATTTAGCTTTCATGAACACGATAATTGGAAATAGGGATGGATGCAGCATCATGGCACTAATCAAAATAGGATCATGGACTTTTCTCAAAGTGTGCCCACTTGGGTCTTAACCAATAAAATTAGCCATAATGGTTCATCCAACATTAACATTGAAAATGGGCAAGAGAAACTTAAAGCTATAATTAACATCCAACATACATGAATCACAACTCAAACCATTCAACACTACTCAATCATCATGAAAAAGATGAGAAATTTCATACAAAAATAACATCACTAATCCATTACAAATGAGACATATCAAAATTACAAAAGGGGGAGGAAGGATTTCACCCAAGAACTCTCCCAAATGAACCCTTGCTTCCACCCATTTGCTCCTCCTCCAAGCTTTCCCATTCATCCATGGCCTCCTAGCCCTAAAAAATCAAAGAGGAAGAAGAAGTGGGGCTGAAAACAGCCCCAAAACCCCCTAAAACGAGTTTCAACAAGTTCGGGTCTGCAGGGGGCGAACTGGGTCGGATTCTGGGCAAAACCCGCACCAAAACCGCAAAAGAAACTCAAAGAAAACCCCTCCAGGCATTGCGGGTCGGGCGCACGGGGTGCCCGACCCGCGGGCGCCTAAGCCCGCTCAATTTGGGAGGGGTCACGCGCGGAGCGCGTGCCCCGCCCCCTTGGGCTGTTGCGTTTTATTTTTTTTATAATTAAAACAAAGAACGTAGCGGCCCGCTCGCCTGGGAGCGGGCCGCGAGAGTTGGGCCTGTTTTCTATTTTTTTTACTTTTTTTCCTTCTTCTTTTCAAAATTCCAGAAATGCCTTCTTGCTCCAAATAAATCCTCAAAAATATATCCGAGCTCCAAAAAATTCTGGAAAAATTCCAGAAAATCCAGAAAAATCCCAGGAGTACCTGAAAAATAATGGGAGTCAAAATTAGTCCATAAAACCATATTTTATGTATAAAATAGGAATAGGCTTTAATATTACACAATGTCTCGAATACGCGCGTACCAAAGCCAAAATAGACACAATATACACATAAAATGCCCAGAAATGGGGGGGAATATGCAATTTATATCCCGAATCACACCCCCCCCCCAACTAGCTTTTTGCTAGTCCCTAGCAAAATATGCGATAAATTCGGATTCAAGTGGCATATTAGCATTTGACTCCAAAATAGAAAAGAAATTTAAACGGTCCAGTTAAACATCGAAGAAGTTGATACCAAAATAATAATCCGAAAAATTGCATGACATTAAGCATGTAGGGACTACGCATAAAGCTAACAGCATAGGGACGAGGAGGAAAATATGATATGCAATAAAGAGTAATGGGTGATGGAAAAATGGAGGTATCTCAAAAAAAAATTTAAGCTAACATCAAAATCCTAACAATCCTAAAGATTCTAACACTCTCCCCCAACTTAAAATAAACAGTGTCCTCAATGTTGGGAGAGTATTAGATCTCGGCAAAAGATCGTAGAAAAGAAAATAAAAGCATATGAAGCACTAAAATAAAACATTTATTTATTTACAATATTGGAAAGAACACACCGTGGCAAAAAGCAGATCTCGAATGTTAACTGTGGTGGCAACTGCTCGATCATATCCTTAAGCTCCTCCGCAAGCGTCGCCACGTCCAATGCCCTACCTCCATTGCGAGCATTAGTGGCAAGCGACACAACCCCGAGCATCTCCTTATGATGGGTTCCTGCCAAATGGGAAAGATAGGTCGTGTCAAAAATAATTGGGCGAGAGCGCCCGTCCAAGTGAAAAGCTTGCCAAAATGGGTCGTCGAAATGAATAAATGAATTTACGGTCAAATGACGACAATCCGAATCATTATGATATGGAATTAAATAATTTGATTCGAAGGTGGAGGGAAAAGAATGATGGGAACTTCCCTGAATAATGGCACTAGGTGTGGCATGATACTCTGCCTCAGGAGGTGGTGGAAGTGGCTGTAGAGAGAAAACTAGAGTAGGATGGAGCTCGGGCTCAATATATACCATGTCGCAATCCCTGTCACTATCCTCTTCCTCGACATCAATATCAACATCAACAATCTCTGCGGCACTCCCCACAATTGGTAACTGCTCCTGACAAACCTCCTCGATGACTGGCAAGTGCACATCCAGAGGCGAGGGAAGTGACATCTGTGACAGGATTGGAGGTAGACTTGTCTCGGGCATTTCCAACTATGCATCATCCTCGTCATCCCAGAAATAGTTCATATCAGTCGTCCTCCCTAAGTACTCAACCGCCTCAACCTGTAAAGCTAACTCTGAAGTGGATTGTGGCTCAGGCTCCATGGTGTCCTCAATCTGCTCTTGGCCATCATGCACATCCGCTTCATCCTCAACCTCAAAGTGAAAATGCATCGTATCACTGCCGTGGTAGACACACACTCCATCATCCATCTCATCTGACTCCTCAAAATATGGACATTCAGCTTCCTCTACTTGGCTCCAATGCGCCCCATCATCATGTTCTGCTTGTTCCTCCGTAGGGCCGTAATGAAATGAGCCCTCAGCTGGCTCCTCAGGCTGGTCCTGGACCTGCTGGACTGTCTCCTCATACTCTGCAATGTCCCTCAGGTAACACCATGAATCCTCGATCGAATAATCAAAGAACTCCCCACCACAGCTCATCTGCACGAAGTCACGCCCAGATGGAGATAATCCCATATAAAATATATACAGGAGATGATCCTCGTGGAAACAATGGTATGGGCATGCAAACACCAAATCATTGAACCTTCGCCAAGCCTGATGGTAGGCCTCCCATTCAGCTTGGATAAAGCTCGCTATATGCTGCTCCATGGCATGTCACCCCTGTACCTGCTCCAAGAAAATAGGCAAAAACACTCAGAGAAATTCAGCCTGAAATGACAACCAAGTAAAATGTGAGTCGAGAGACAATGAATCAAACTACAGTATAGCATTATCTTGTAACGAATAGGGGAAGAATCTAAAATATATGCAATCATCACCGATATTCCCACCAAGACATGAATACATCCATTCTTCAATTTTTTTATATGTAAATGAGGGTTCTCCCACTCAGAACCATGAAAGTATGGCGGGAGTGGGATATCCTCCAGATCAATATCGGAAAAATCTGAAGATGATGCCATGTTTAAAAATATTTAACGAAAATGAAAATAAACAATCAAAAGACTCAATAAGCGGAAAATAAATAAAATGGAAAGACACAACACAAAGAGATAGAAGTATCACAACAAAACTTTCAAAATCAATCAAAAAATTCAAATAGAAGAAACCGTTGTCCCCGGCAACGGCGCCAATTGATTGAACCGAAAAACGCACAAAGGCACGCCTTCCACTCCCAAGCATAGGAGCGTCAATGCAATATATTTATAAATAACCGTTGAGTACCGGGTCGGATCACAGGGACAAGTCGTTCTACACTCGCAAGTTTGATCGATAAAGAAAAATAAAGTGTGATACAACCAACTCACTAAGTGGATGGAAGTGGGAAAAAAGTGTGGTGATTCAACAATCCTAACCTAAGTAAGTAGGGTTAGAGAACCAAATGGGGATTTAGGCTAGCTAGGCGAGGAGAAGGGGTTGTAGGTTCACTAATGTTGGTGTTAATCAAGCTCAAATTACCCACATATAACTCAATTAGGCCTCCGGCTATGGCAAGCTTAATCGGTGAATTTAGCTTTCATGAACACGATAATTGGCAATAGGGATGGATGCAGCATCATGGCACTAATCAAAATAGGATCATGGACTTTTCTCAAAGTGTGCCCACTTGGGTCTTAACCAATAAAATTAGCCCTAATGATTCATCCAACATTAACATTGAAAATGAGTAAGAGAAAATTAAAGCTATAATTAACATCCAACATACATGAATCACAACCCAAATCATTCAACATTACTCGATCATCATGAAAAAGATGAGAAATTTCATACAAAAATAACATCACTAATTCATTACAAATGAGAGATATCAAAATTACAAAAGGGGGGGAAGGATTTCACCCAAGAACTCTCCCAAATGAACCCTTGCTTCCACCCATTTGCTCCTCCTCCAAGCTTTCACATTCACACATGGCCTCCAAGCCCTAAAAATCAAAGAGGAAGAAGAAGTAGGGCTGAAAACAGCCCCAAACCCCCCTAAAAACGAGTTTCAGCAAGTTCGGGTCTGCAGGGGGCGAACTAGGTCGGATTCTGGGCAAAACCCGCACCAAAACCTCAAAAGAAACTCAAAGAAAACCCCCCCAGGCCTTGCGGGTCGGGCGCACGGGGCGCCCGACCCGCGGGCGCCTAAGCCCGCTCAATTTGGGAGTGGGCACGCGCGGAGCGCGTGCCCGCTCGCTGCTGGGCAGGCACGCGCTCCGCCCGTGACCCGCCCCCCTGGGCTGTTGCGTTTTATTTTTATTTTTTTAATTAAAACAAAGAACGCAGCGGCCCGCTCGCCTGGGAGCGGGCCGCGGGAGTTGGGCCTGTTTTCTATTTTTTTACTTTTTTTACTTCTTCTTTTCAAAATTCCAGAAATGCCTTCTTGCTCCAAATAAATCCCCAAAAATATCTCCGAGCTCCAAAAAAATTCTGGAAAAATTTCAGAAAATCCAGAAAAATCCCAGGAGTACCTGAAAAATAAGGTGAGCAAAAATTAGTCCATAAAAACCACATTTTATGTATAAAATACGAATAGGCTTTAATATTACACAATATCTCGAATACGCACGTACCAAAGCCAAAATAAACACAATATACACATAAATGCCCAGAAATGGGGGGGAAAATATGCAATTTATATCCTGAATCACTTACTGATAACTTTATAAAGAACATTACAGCAGGCAATTGGTCTATAGTCGCTTAACCCAGAGGAAGTGGAATTTTTGGGCACCAGAGTTAAATATGTATGATTTATGGGATGCATTAAGGATCCAGAACGAAAAAAGACTGGACAGCATCAGTGATGTCATTACCTATTGTTCCCCAACTGTGTTGATAAAAACCCCATTGAAGCCATCTGGACCAGGGGATTTATCCACCCCTATTTGGAAAACAGCTTCTTTGATTTCATCCCTTGAGACTCTTCTTTCCAACCAATCAGCAGCTTCAGAAGTTAATTTACGCTTTGTATTGAGATTTGGAAAGACATTCCAATAGGTCGATTGAGTATATAATGATTCATAAAATTGTACCGCGCTGCTCCTGAGATCCTCAGTAGTATTTATTTGAATACCCTCCGTATCCACTAGATGGCGTAGACTATTGTGACTCTGGTGGGATTTCATGGCAGTGTAGAAGAATTTGCTATTGGTATCCCCCAGGCGAAGCCAGTTTTGTCTACTTTTCTGACGCAGCATGTCTTCCTCCGGACAAATTAAATCTGCCAGTTCATTATATAATGATTGTTCCTGCTTCTGCAAATGGGTATCCTCATGAATCCCAGCACTGCTCTGCACAATATTTAGTTTGTGTCTGCATTCAATAATAGAGCAAGTGCTGTTATGTCCCCTTGCCAAAGAACGGAGCTCCCACTTCAGGCTACGGAGCTTTGTAGTTACACGGTACAAAGGGGTACCCTCAGCATGATGCCCCCAAACGGAATCAACCAGTTCTGCATACCCATCCCAATTCGCCCAGCTATTGAAGTATTTAAATGGCTTTGGGTGAGTTTTCAGCATGGAGTGAAGTTTTACCAACATAGGAGAGTGATCGCTAGTCTAAGGATCAAGATATTCGACAAACACTTCGGGAAGCAAACTAATCAGATGCAGACTGCAGAGGACCCGATCCAACCTGGCAGTTATCCGACTAACTCCCATCCTCCAATTGGACCAACTCAACAACCTCCCGACACACTTCATATCTACAAGCAAATAGTTACTTAGGCAATTGTTAACTTCATCTAAGACACTGGAGTCACATTTCCTACCGCCGACTTTCTCTTTTGAATACCGAATACAGTTGAAGTCTCCCCTAGAAACCAAGCCTCCCCCTCAGCATAGATGCATCAGCCTCTAGTAGTTCCTATAGCTTGTCACGCTCAGAACGAGTGTTTGATGCATAGACAGCCGTAATTGCTACTGTCAGCCCCCCCCCCCCCCCCCCCCCCCCCCCGATTTGTGCATCGCATGGTTACATGCTGATATGACTTAGAGATATCCGAAGCCCCCCAAATATTTGTATCGAAACCAAGTAGTATGCGCCCTCCCGAATGCAAGGTAAAGTTATTGAAGAATATCCCGTCTTTAGGAAAGCATGACTGCCAATGTAATTTCCCTTCTTTCAGCTTTGTCTCCAACAGAATCACAAAACTTGGCTTCATAGACTGCAACCTATCACGCAGGTCTCGACGCCTAATGCAGTTATTGAGACCCCGTGTATTCCATATAAAAATACTCATTAAATAATAGGATGATGCTGCCTCACCCTAGCCCCGTCTTTAAGTCGAGAGCTCTTCCTTGTCCCCCCCCCCCCCCCCCTCAGCAGTAGCATGCGGAATATTCCTCTTTGCCACACTCTGGTTTGCAGCAGCTTCTGCCCCCAGCCTTTCTAGTTCCATGTCCCAGTTGGTGTTTGGGTATGATAGAAGGTCAGGGATTTGTTCAATTTCAGGATGAGTTGCGACATAACTCCATGATCAGCTGCAATATCCACTTCAACTTGGGATGGGCAAGGTCTAGGGTGCACAGCGTTCGGGTTCATATACTGGGGGTGATCAGCCTCTGTATCATTTGGTTTGCCTTCTAGGTTTTGCCCAGTATTGCTGCTTCTACTTCCTATGTCCAAATATGTTGTACAATTTCCATTCCCAGCTCCTGTAACACTACATATCCCCATTCCAGCATCAATCAGAACTGCCTTACCTACCCTCTTTGAATTTTCTTCAGTAACTACATTTCCTTCACTGTGTTGTACATGAGCTTCTTGTGCAGTCTCAATAACATTTTCTACCTGCCCAGTTCCATTGTCACACAAGACACTTGGAGGTGTATCAAGTTCAGCATGGTTCTTGTCCTGGCCATTATCAGTTTGAACTGGGATTCCTACAGGATCCATAGTTTGCAAGGTAACTGATGCTTTTTTAGACTGCTGGCCTACTGTGGCCCCTACATCATGTAGCTGATTCTCACCGTGAATTTGGATTGAAGGGAGCTGACATAGGTCCAGGCATTGTACATCTGAGTGTCCGAAACAGATGCAATGATTGCATCTTGGCGGTTCCCCCTCATACTTAATGTCAATGTAAATTTTAACCCCATTTTCTAACAGTATTCCCGCCGTCTTTGGGAGCGGTTTCTTGGCATCAAATTCCACCAGGCATCTTACATATGACAAACATTCTAGTTTAGATGTTGCTCTGTCTAAGCATATCGGGACACCCACAACTGAAGCCACAATGTTGAGAATATCCCTTGTCCACATATTCAAAGGCAATCCATGAAATTGAACCCAAACTGGAACCGTTGCGAGGATGTCACGGTCGTGACGTAGGTTTGGGCTCCAACGCTGCAGTACTGTCAGCCTACCATCAAATAGCCACGGCCCACCATACAAAATTCGCTCACAATCCTCATCACAGTCAAATCTGAAATAGAAGAATCCATTATCTCTACTGTAGATATGGACCCCTTTCTTCAACCTCCATAACATGTCCACCCATGCACGTAGCTGACCAATATATGGTACGTCGCCTAACACATAGCCTGCCAACGTACTCTTCCAATGTTCAGCACCCCGCTCAAGCAGTGAGCTCGCTACTTTGCCAATGTGAACTCCGTCTTCTTCAATTTCAGGGGGAATGTAATTCATTGTCAAAGAATCTTCATATGATCTTCGGTTCACGCAAACATCAGACCAAGACATCTTGGTTCCAGTTGTGTTTATTTTAATTGCAACATTTGGTCGAATAGGCAATCGCTCAAACACCTTCTGTGCATTCTCAATATTGATCTCTTTCGAGCTCATATGGGTAGTATGCTTGATACCACTCCCCCTGATGTTAGATCTAAGCCCACCATTATGAAGCTTACCTCCTCGAAAATTGCCGTTGTTGATCTCTCCCCGAAAGAAGCCATTGCCCCCCCCCCCCCCCCCCTGCTTGTGAACTTGGGATGTGGCTCCTCTAGGGTTCCATCTCTCCTGCCTCCGCAAAACTAGTTTCCACCCATCATCCAATGCAGCGCCCTTCTTTAGCCCTTGGAAATCATGTAGATTCAGTCCTTCACCGATGTACGCAAAGTTTTCCCTCGACTCGCCATCGCCTGGATCTTCCACAGCCATTAACATCAATTATATTAAATTATTAGTTCACATGTTTGGAAATCCGTGTAACTAGTAGGACACTTTTAAGGAGCTGGACTTCAACTGGGGTGGGTGAATAGTGGTACCTCAACCAAAGACACGAGCACTGGAGAGGCCTCTCGTAACTCCTCTGTCGGGAGTGAGATATCTTGGTTTTTCTGTGGAAAACAGAGCAAACCATCATTTACCGCCATGGTGTATAACGAGTACACCACCGGCCTATCTAACCATGTCTACTCTCCATGACGGCTGTCGAGAGCGTGGGTGAGAAATCCTCAAAGTGTCCACTCCTTAAAAGCCCAACTATTTACATGTTTTCCCCCAACCCATATCTAGATCTTCACCCATTTTTTAGAACGGACTGAAGACTCCAGACTCATATTCTCATCTCACTCTAATTTCAGTTGTTTCATAGTTCTTCCACTTTGGTACATCACACTCATATTCATCATCATTCTTACTTTCATTTACTCACTTTTCTTTTCATCTTTATTACATCTATATAAAACTTGTATGTATCATAAGTTGTATGATAAGAACAATCATCATGATGTTTACTTTCAACAAGGCATTTACACAAATAAATTAGATCCATTCATCACATGATTCTTTGTCATAACATGCAAATTTGAGTAACACATGCAGCAGTAAAAGAAATTAATCAATCTTCTGTTGGCACTGGAAAATAGGGGCCACACGGCCGTATGGTAAAATCCATACGGTCGTGTGGATTAAGAGTTAAGCCACACTGCCGTATGATAATTTCATACGACCGTGTGGAAAGCTCAGTGAATCTACACGGCCGTATGGCCAAATACATACGACCGTATGGATTAAGACTGCTCAAGGGTTAATGTGGGCACACGGCTGTATGATCTGTTCATACAGTCGTATGGGATTTTTGGTGGAGCTGTGTAAGGGATTTTTGGGACATTACACGGCCGTATGAATTTTCATACGGCCAAAGTGGGCTAATACTCAAAGGGGGAGGCCACACGGCCGTATGAACTAGATCGCCTTAGCGAGTAATCAGCTGTAAAACTAAGAACTCACACGGTTGTATGAGAGCTCGATACGGCCGTGTGGTCTTCAAAAACTTAGATACGATCGTATAACGACCATATGACTCCTCTGTTGGTCATATGGCCACCGTACGGTCGTATGAGGAAGGGCCATACGATCATATGGTCCATTTGCTGTCGAATTTGACAGCGACGAATTGAATTACGAACTAGACTCGATCCTAACTAGCTAAGTCAGGATTCTACCTCAATCCTACCTCTGCAAGTCCGCCACTAGGTATGGGCCCTTCTTCTTCGTGTAGACCCTCGGCGCCAGTCCCCTCCTTCCCCAAGAGTTACCGAACTAGGGTTTCAAGTTTAACCGTGGGTTTTGTGAAGAAATCGACACGGTGCGTGAATCTGGGAAGAGAGATTGAGGAAGTGTGTTTTTGTTTTTCCTTTTCTTCTTTTTTTCCTCAGAATTTTCTCAGATTTCTTTTTTTAATCCACCCAAATCCACCTCAAGCTTCCCTAAAACCCTCTAATTATGCCATATAGCATGGGTTAGGTGAGATTCAACATGGTTATGCCACCTCTCAAGGTGTGTGTGGGGTTTTAAGGGATTTTTGTTTTAACTAATAAAAATACATAGTAATACCTAGTATTCCCTAACATACTAGTATTCATATATGTATATCTCATTTAATAATTCCGAAAGATGTTATAAAATTCAGTAAAAATAATTTTAATATCACAAAATTTAGAGAAATATATATATAATTTCCCAAAAATTTATACGTACATTTATACACCCAAGAAAAATGTACCAATACACGTACACAAAATTTGGGGTCATTACAACAATATTGGCCTGTCAATCTGGGTACCAGACTTCTCTGATGAAGCTGGCCTCCAATAGGCGGTTTACTTCTTCTATGGTCGTCCTCATCTTTTCGTCTCCCATGTTTCTTTTCTTTTGTTTGATTAGCTTGACGTTCGGATCAACATGCAATTTGTGGGTGATCACCTGAGGGTCCATGCCTGACATGTCGTCTGGTGACCAAGCAAAGACATCCATGTTGGCCTTCAATGACTCGATCGGCTTCTCATTTAGGACAGGATCAAGCTCTGATCCAATAGATACAGTCCTCCCCTCTTTATCCGAGACAGAGATTACCTCATGTTCTTCAACTGGAACATGTCATTGGTTTATGAAATCCTCCATATAGTCAAGAAGATCCACTGGATAAGTCTGTTCGATCCCTCGTGTCATGGTGTAAAGGAGGTAACATGACCTCAACTAAGCTTGGTTACATTTCACCTTTCCAACTCCTTGGAGAGTTTGGAATTTAATCATTTGATGGAAAGTAGAGACCACAGCCTCGACCAAATTGAGAAGCAGTCGACCAATGATCCCATTGTAAGCCGAGTTGATATTCATTACTATGAACTTCATTATACGGGTGACCAAATGTAGGTGCTCTCCGAGGGTGACCGGCAAGCTGATCATTTCAGCAATTGGGACAGCATGTCCCGTAAGCCAACTATGAGGTCGGAGCATATCTCCAGGTCGACCGTGCTCAACCCCATATTTTCCAATGTTGACATGAACAAAATGTCACATGAGCTGCCAGTGTCGACGAGTAGTCGTTGTACCTCAGCCGAACTGATGATGGCGTTGAAAACAATGGCATAATCATGTGGCAGCTCGACTACCTACAGATCTTCATCTTAAAAACAGATGTGCGGAGGAGCGCTCATCGGTCTCTTTTGGCCTACACTTGTGATCATTAACCTCCGAGCATATAACTTCCAAGATGAGGAGGATTGTCCTCCTGACGACGGTCTACCAGAAATCATGTTGATGACACTGATGATGGGTCAGGCAATGATCGGCCTCTCAGGCCCTTTGATAGCGGGTTGAGTCATCGTTTGTGTGAATAATGATGTGGCTATTGACTTGTTTCTCACAGATGGTGCTAGATGTTGAAAACACCACAGAATTGTTGTAGGATGGTTTGGATGTAATAGCTAACGTAGAATGACGTAGGATGCTTTCTGGACGTTGGACGAGCTAAAGGGGCTCTGATTCGAACTATGGAGTTCGGGTCCGAGCTATCTCTTAGCTATCTGCAACACAAAAAACGCGTCAGGGGGTCGAATCTGGGGTCCGACCAAATTTCCTCCGATACTTAAGTCAGTGGATGACTTGAAGGGGCTTGGTGGAACTATGTCCGACCTGTTAGAAGATCGTCCGCTAGTTCTCAGGCCGAGCTATGGAGGAAATGTAAAATAGGTGGATCAGATTTGGAGTATATGAATACCTGAGTGTGGGATCTCAGAGATTCGTCACGTCCCTCATTGTTCGACGGATTATTTATAGGCGATGGTTCTCTGGATGTCGTTCCGGAATAACGTTCGAGCATTGAAGATACTTTATTGTGTTTGGCATGAGCTGTCGTTCTTGATGGTAATCCAAATGGCTAGTCATTGAGCGTACTCATTGATGCAAAGCGTTACGGTCGGCATTGATGGTGGATTCTAACAGTCAGCTCGACTGGCACTTCAAATGGAATAATTTTCAGCCTCACGTGAGGGTCACAGTATTGTTGGGCTGAAGTCGTTGTATTTACTGGGCTTTTGGGCTTAATCGGCTCAAATAAAGAATTAAGTGGTGAATCTTGAATTTTTATTTAATTAATGTTAGCTTAATTTTGGTTCTAACATTATTATTGAATTGAACTCATTTTTGGTATCATATATGTCGAACTATTGGTCTGGCAGTATTTATCGATTAACAAGTAATACTCGAATATACGTGTATCCAAATATTTAATATTTGACGTTTTCAATTACCGAATTTGCATTCACTCTATAATATATTCTATAATATATATAGATTGTATTATACATTCATATATACATGCATGCATGCATATATATACCGTTCCTTACCGCGTTTTTGTTGAAGAGAATAATGGGTATCATACGCCATATGAGAGGGTGTCTCATATGCCCTCTCAAATAAAAGGAGCAAGTACACGTCCACATTGGCATGTACTTGTTGTACTTGTCCTTGACCCCCTTTATGTGAGAAGGCATAATAAGCGCTTATATTGTGACCAAAATGGCCCATGACATATGACCAACAAAGCAAAGAAGCCACTTTAAAAATATTCGTTATCCTTAAAAACAATACTTTGATCACAATATAAGCGCCTATTTTTTTTTAAAACACGCTAAAAGCTTGGCAAATGAGCATGATCGTCCCATAGCAGAGTCCGCGGACTGCCCAAATCGTCAACATCGGTTTCCTTCAGCGAAGAAAGAAAACACCACATATGGAAGGTTGGAGTCCGATCAAATACTAAACCAATGACTTTTTTTTCAAATACGCTTTCTTCAACAAAAAAAAATTGTTTGTATTTTTTATTTTTGACAGCATCATCATCTTAATCATCGTCATCAAACTCGCTCAAGTGGGAGCTGAGTCAGTAATCTCTATGGCATTTTCACCCGAGGATGCCAGCATATTCTCACTCGGCCACCGAGACCGGGTCCCCCAACAGGCTCCAGCTAGGCAGAATATTCAACAAAAAAATAAGGTGAGTGCTATACACACCCCAAAAGGGGTGTATTTAATCATTGTTTTCAAAAAAGAAAATAAAACAGGAGAGAGGCTGTATGTGAATTGTGAAATGACAAGTAATCAATTTGCTTTGCATTTTTGAAAAACATTCACATCAATACACTGGGTTGTCGGTGCGTATAGTCGAATCCAAAAATAATCATCGAACAAATGATTAACAAATGATTGTTACATCATGGACACCATCACCTTAATGTTAATCCTTCGACATTATCACATTAGGTGGACCTGGTGGTGCCTTTCTAAGTCTTTCTCGACTCTGTCCATGTGTACGCTCTGAGTCCGTGTTCTGTTTATTGCTTACAGTACCTAAGGCACATAAAGCCTCTGAGAAATTTTGCTTCTTTTTATTCCTACTCCTTTTTTCTCCTCAACAGACATCACTCCTTAACACATCCAAAACCATCTAAACACTGCTGTTTAACATAGAGAGACCTGTTTACGTTTAATTTCTATCTACTTGGGTTTCCATGCAATGCAACCAAACATGCTTTGTGATTCGAAGCTCAAATATAAACATCACTATAAGATTACCAAAGACCAACCTAACACTACCATGTAGAAACAACAATCTGCCTGTTTTGCAAAGAAAGATGGCTTTGAGTTCCCTTTTCATCTCTCCATAAACAAAATGAACAGTACATCGCAATCTATTTGTACATGTATATATATTTATATATTTGCAACTCCCGGGATATTCGATAGGCGTTAAGTTTTTGCTTGTCATCTACCATGTCTAGCTCTGCGTCTTCTGTGGGGCGCTCCAGCAGCCTGCAACGAAGGAGAAGATGATGGCGATGGGGAGCTAATTGTGTTGGCATCTGGCTCTGGGATGTAGGGCTCGGTTGCCACGTGGTTGAGTGCGACGACCACATCAGCGATGATTGGCCTAACATGAGGCTGATCCTGAAGGCACATTGAGGTGATGGTGGCCAAATGAGAGAAGGCAGTTTGTGGGTAGCGTCCTTGCAGCAAGGGATCAACTAGCAAACGGTTTTTCTTCTTATCCGCAAGAAATGGCCGAGCCTGGCAACAGAAGGTTTTGATATCACGGGTCAAAAGATGAATGCATGCATGGAGCCAAAATTACACCATGAAACATAAAATGCACCATAAATGAAGCCTTTTCTACTAACAAGACGCATCGACCATCTAATGATGATTAGTTGAATAAAATGTTAAATGGATAAAGACGGATAAGGAACCGAAAGGTGCTAAATGTAAGTACAACCAATAAAATTTCAAAAGATACTTGGAGAATTTTTCATAAAATTGATTGATTTGTTGGAACTTGATGCACGAGTATAATACCACATTTACAGTTGAATTTACATTTATAAGCATCAAATAGTTTGAACGAGTAAGATCACATCAATGAAAGAGATTTGTGATTTGGCTTGCCAATTTAAAATTTCGGGTAATTGGATCTGCATCTTAGTTCCTATTAATAGTAGCCTGGTCTAACTCATGTTATGAAATGATATTAACATAACCAGACTAAAGAAAAATGTTTAACCTCTAAATAGCAACTTAAATTGATTTTATCCTATGTAGCATATCTATTAAACAATAAGTAATGGTCATGTAAAATTGGCCTTATCCAGTCCAACTTATCCAAGAATCCTAGCAATTCCAACTAAAAGTCTTTAGTTATGGTCTAATCCGAGCCCAAATCTTACTTCACAATTGCCCTAGTCCCTACCAAAGGATCAAGACCTAATCACTCCTTATAAGACCCATCAGAATTGTAGATAGCCATAAATTAGAAAACAATGTAGCAACACTAGACAATATAGATCAAAGCAACCAACAATGAAATAAAAATGCAAATTTGCAATAGAAGAATAACAAAATAGAGAACATATAACTGACTTAGAAAGAAGCTATATAGCATTATCTATTTCTAGAGTTGCATATAATTTTGTTTTTAAAAAATGTCTGAATGGTGCATATATGTTTTCTTATGCTATTTCAGTTCCATATTTATTTTTAAGAAAACTCATGGTAGAGAATTCTCTAAATTGTATTAGTTGTAAACATCCAAATTAAACGGGCAAATTTTTGAAATTTATACCAGTCCCTGGTGGACTAGAAAGTCTAGCAAGTTAATCCATAAAATAGCATTTAAATAGCAGTGCATGAGTGCCCCTTTTTTGTATGTGCACGGTTTAGATTGTATCTGGCAACTTCTACAACCACAACCAGTCTCTTGAGTGTTTTCCATCACACCATTGAAAAATAATATCTTACAGTAGGGTCTCCGCGCGCGCTTGTTACCTGCTTTCCGAAGAATTAAAAAAAAAACCCTGGCCTCCCACAACTTCGATACGACACTCACCAGCCGCTCTAACTTTTAGAGATTGGTGACATTGAACGTAAGTAAGCAAGTTGAAGGCTGCTATAACAGTAAATGGGCAGAAGTATAGGCAAGAAGTGGTTGCTCTGCAGGTTGTGTCGGACTAAACAAGGAATGAGAAAAGACTTGATGGAAGAGTGACCAATGAATAGCCATCTAAGCTAAAGTTTTGGATCCCTATAGAACAATATCAATGATTTAGCTCCCTCATGAAATGTCTGAATGACAGGTGGCACCGTAAATATACACAAATGCATGTAGTGATGGATGGACAGTGGATAGTCAATAGCATTGGAAAATACCCAGATAGTCAATAGGTTTAAACATAACCATGCAATGCAATTGCTGATAAACAACAGTAAACTCGGGGTGTTTTAATTTTCTCCAAAATTTGTAACTTAAAATTGTTTTAAAATTCAGAATTTAGATTTTCAGAAAAAGATTCAGGATATAAACATGGTGACTACCGTGCGACAGGAGAAGATATCAAGATATTAAAAAATTTCCTACCCAAATAGAATTTTTTGTATCAATAGTACCTGCTGAATTTGAAAATTTTATATACCATCCGGACAATTAACATGAATGAATCATTGATGGCTTTTCAAAGTAAAGATCAGACTGTTTATATATCCATCCAAATACAGAGTTGATTATGAGCATCAAAATAAAGTACCGGATAAAGAGCTGAACTCATATAGTGTCCATGCATGCCTATCGACAGTGAATCGTAAATTGGATATTTACTTCATTGATTTTGATCTTCCAAATATCAACGTCTGAACATCAAAAACTACATTGATTTATTAGCAATAAACATTGACTTATACGATCGAATGAGACACGCTTCAGCAGTATCAAAATAGGAACCTGTTTGCCGGCTCCTATTACCATCATTGGACCGGCTCCGATTAACGACATTGGGCCGGTTCCCAAATGTATATTGAGTATTAACGCCTACATAGGCTAAGCCCGCCAAAGATGACAAAGCATCCCATCAAGCGGCTGCTTACTTGGTCAAAGGCAATTAGCCACGCACCCATTAAGCCCCCACGTCTCTAAGAGGATGGGGGGGGAATGGGCCCAGTAGGGAGATAGTGGTCACTCGTCCACTACACCGGAGATGTAGGAACACGCATGCCACGTTCGTTACAGCATTTATCTATCAATAGGACTTTGGCGCCTATAAAGTCCATATTTATGTCATGCCGAATTTGCGCAAGACTAGTCTCAAACCCACTTAAATGTGCTTGGACTCCTGCGAAACCGACATTCATAATATCATCTTGAAGATGATCAATTTGTTCTTGGAGGGGGGGACCGAGATGGTTGATAGTGAACATGAGGGGTCATGGTAACCATGCGACGACAAGGTGGTGAGTTGATCGGTTGCTCTTCTTCAGCATGAGGAAGTGGTTGAAGTTCCATGCGATTCAAGGAGTGATCATAGTGGATTATAAATGGCCACTTCATTGTCAAGAGGAATTTCAAAATGTTGAAGAATACGGGTGATCGTGCAAGGTAGAAAGATGGCGTTTGAAACGGGTTTTACTAAGGCTAACATGAGAGAGACGGACAAATCTACTTGTATGACATGCATGATGGCATAGAGAACGCGGAGGCGAGTTTCATCAATGTAATGTAAAGATGTTGTTGGAAGAAAGTTGTAAGTTATGATCTTTAGGAGAAGGCGAGGAGTTGGATGTAAGTTTATGGCAAGCATACCGGAAGGTTGAAATTGGGACTAAGTAAATCAAGAGTGGGTTGATGAACCATGGGAAATCCGAGATGTTGATCATTTGATCGAGGGAAGCCAAGGCATTCGGCAAGAGTGCCAAAGGTGAGATGCATTTCTACACCTTGAACTTTTGTGTCAAAATAGATGTTTCCGCCATCTTGATAAACAACCACATTAGAGTAAAATTGTTTCACACGGAGAGGATAATATGGAATTTCACACCAAAGGTGGAAGAGAGAGAGACGTTATGTAGAAGATTGTGGAGATTGAAGTTTTGGATTGTATGATCACTAAAATCGATTGATTGTTCGGGATAGAATGGAGTGAACTCCATGGCGGCATATTTGGCGCATGCATCTTCGGCCGGACAGGATCGATGAGATGAACGTGGGTTCGAATAGGGAAACATTAAAGAAGGATGAAGGACTCCAATAGAGAATTTTTGAGATCTTTCTCTGAAAATAGATTATTTTCGGCTATATTGTACCTTGGGTTTTCTCATGGTGAAGGAGGAAGACCTATGGTGTTTAAATAGAAAATTTTGAGTGGGAAATTCGAATTTTGAATCAAGAAAACGAATTAAAAACTTCCTAATAACTCCTAAGACGTTTTGAAAACTTCTGCAACGTTTTTGGGAGGGAAATCTAGAAAGAAATCGCGCAAAAGAACGCTCAAAAACTGCTGTTCTTCGGATGTCTCCAGCGATTAGTCGACTATGCTTTAGTATTGGTCGACTAGTCGGGTGTTATTTCTGAGCGGTTTAGGAAGATGTTGAAATTTCAAAATTTTATTAATAATATTAATTTCGGTCAAGGGAAAGGACTAATGGGTTAGAGTCTTGAGAATGAACAAAGTTTAAAAGTGGTTGACCATAAAGTAAGTACTATTATACTTAGTGTGTAAGAGGGTGTAAGTGAGAGGTCAAGTCCTTTGTACTTAGTCACTTTGTAAAGTACTTTTTAGAGGGAAATGTAACATTCAAAAATTTGAATGAGGGAATTTGGTTTTGACCGAAAAAAAGAATATATAAATAATTTTATGAAAAAATAGATATTTATATTGATATAATAAATAATTCTGGAGGATTAGTCGACTAGTATCAAGAATTGATCGACTAATTGAAATATGGATTAAATAAGAAAAATTCAGAAAATCAAAAAATGCTACTTACGTAATATATAACTATAATATATGGTTAAAATGCTGATTCACTAATAATGTCAAGTTCACTTCTAAGTTTTAGAAAAGTCTCTTCCTTAAGGGGCTTAGTAAGGATATCGGCTATTTGATTCTTAGTATCTATATACTTAAGAATAATGTCACTTTTTGGACATGATCATCCAAGAAGTGCTGACGTATATCTATGTATTTAGTGCGTGCATGATGTACCGGATTTTTGGATAAATTTATAGCACTAGTGTTGTCACACATAATAAGACATGTGTTACATTTAATGTCATAATCTAGTATTGTTTATTTCATCCATAAAATCTGTGCACATGCTAAACCGACGGCAATGTATTCCACTTCAGTAGTAGATAAAGAAACAGAGTTTTGTTTCTTACTAAACCATAATACTAGTGCATAACCTAAAATATGACAAGTTCCACGTGTACTTTTACGATCAGATCTGCAACCAGCGAAATCTGCGTCACTATATGAAAATTAAATCAAATGAATTTGATTTTGGATAATATAAACCAAAATCAGATGTATGTTTGATATACCTAATTATCCTTTTGACAGCAGCCAAATGGGATAATTTAGGATCAGATTGATATCTAGCGCATATACAAACAGAAAACATAATATCTGGTCTACTTGCGGTAAAATAAAGTAATGGTCCAATCATACATCGATATAATGTTTGATCAACACTCTTACCATTTGGATCTTTATCAAGATTTGATGAAGTACCCATTGGAGTACGCTTTTGTGCAGAATCTCTAATCCAAACCTTTTGATGAGTTCCTTTGTATACTTTTTCTGATGTATAAATATACATTCCTTCATTTGTTTGATTTGAAATACAAGTAGGTCAATTCACCCATGTGACTCTTCTCAAATTCATTCTGCATTTCCTTAGAAAATTCTTGACAAAGAGAATCATTAATAGAACCAAAAATTATGTCATCAATATATTTTTGTATAATGATAACATCAGAATCTATATGTTTGGTAAATATAGTAGAATCTATCTTCCCAATAGAATAACCAGATTTTAACAGAAAGTTCTTTAATCTTTCATACCAAGCACGAGGTGCTTGTTTTAATCCATATAATGCTTTCTTTAACTTGAAAACATGATTATCCAAACTTTCATTTGAAATCCTGGTGATTGTTCTACATAGACTTCTTCTTTTATAATACCATTTAGAAATGCACTTTTAACATCAATTTGATATAACTTAAAATCTTTGTAGCATACATATGCTAAAAGCATTCTAATAAATTCTAATCTTGCTACATGAGCATATGTTTCATCATAATCTATGTCTTCTTCCTGATTATAACCTAGTGCAACTAATCTAGCCTTATTTCTAATCACTTGTCCAGATTCATCAAATTTATTCTTAAGTACCCACTTAGTACCTGTTAAGACCAAAATTGACCGAAACGATTGTTGGGTCGACGAGGACGCTTCTGATGGATCGATCCTTCTTCGGCCGAGAGATGGGACCCGCGAATGAGCGTCTCTGGGTCTTGGATGCTAGGGTCGGCCTCCATGGATGGACGTTTCCCTAGCTTTGCTGTATCTCCATAATCCTGCATCATGAGAAGATCGTTAGGGGATCGGGGTAGGGGCCCGACCGATCCCCCTCCGACGCTCAAATTAGTCACCATTAGATGAAAACATAAAGAGCTAGATTAAGAGGATCATAAAGAGCTAGATTAAGAGGAAGATGATCGAGAAGGAGATGAGAGTATATTGTAGTGTGGTACTTAGCCATTTTTAGGAGATCTCGTTGTACGAGACTTGGCCTCCCTTTTCTCCTTTGTTCAGGAGATATTTATGCTCCTCTCTTGACATGTAACCTCTCCCCTTTTTGTGGTCATTAATGGCCTCATTTGTGGGCTATGAATTAGTCCACTAGGAGAGTGTAACTCCCCCTTTATTCCTCCCATTTATTCCCCTCATTATAGCTATCAAAGTGGCCATTGAAGTGGGAATCTGACCAACTTTAATCACTAATTAGTTAGTGATTTTGACTTGGTCATGGCTCATCTTGCTTGGTGGGCTTCGGGGCTATCGGGTCGTATCGCGCCATTCTGAGTGGGCCTCGCTTATCCGACAGATTCTACCTTCCCACTTCGCGGGCCGGGCCCATGACGAAGTCGGTGTTAATATTGGCAGAATTAACTTACCTGCCTAATGAGATGTGCCTATATACTCAACAATGGCCCACATCACCAGAGTTCAACCGATTAAGAAGGCTGAAGTCGAGTGAAGTGTTTAATCGAGAGAATGGATAAATTCTGGTCGATCAGTCGGGTAAAGAAGTATCGTTCGGTTGCGAAGGATATAGTCCCTTCGATTTTAGACCGAATACGGAGTGGATGTCGTTTAGTGGCGAGAAGATGGCACATTCGACTTATGGCTGACGCCTCGATAGAGTCTTCCGACGGCGAGGGACGTAGTCTCCTCGACTTAGACCAAAGACGGAGTGGATGTCGTTCTATAGCGAGGGATGGACCCCTTCGACTTATGGCTGACAACGTAGGTTCTCGTCTTCTCGCCTAGATCGTCCTTGCCCAGGATATGTCATCTTCACATCGGGTTTTACCTCCGGTTGATGGATTGATGTGGATGTCAAAAATCGAAGCGGGCTGGACTTAGCAAGAAGAACACGCCAGGATCGATGGGGAGCTACGTTCTTGGAGTCGCATTTGTCCCGCGAAGCATATTTTACGACAACCCTGAGCACAAAATTCATCTCTCCCGTGTGGGAGAAAATGTTTAAAGCAAGGTTTTGCCAGAAAAATTTTAAATTTGGAGTTTGGGATGGAAAGAAATGACATGTAGTAGTTTTCCCTCCTCCATGGCTGAAAATGGCATTCAACAAGCTGTTTTGGAGCTCGAAGTTTAGGTGAGTCTTGGCTAAGTTAAGACGCTCGTATGGAGGTTGGCCCCTCGAAGCTTGGGGCTCGAGAAGCGGCTCGGTATGGTCGTGCCTCAACAGTGAAGCTCTGACGATGCTTGGTTGAAGGGACCAAGATGGAGCGGAGCTTTTATTGTGTTTGGGTAGTGGTAGCCCAGTGGAAGGGCTACGGAGAAAGAATCAACCACCTCATCACGAAGCTCGGCGCCTTTAAGTGAAAAGTCTTGAGCTTGATGAGATTGCCATATTGCTCCAAAGCTCGTATTGAGAGGAGCATGCTTCGGCATCAATCCCTGCCCTCGGATCTGGGTTGATCGGAGCTTGGACAAAGCCTATGGCAAATGATCACATCTTCGTTAGATCTAAGCGATCGATGCGCCTGAGCAGAGTTAATCGATCTTGGAGCAGATTCTAGCCTTTGTAGTTCTGTTCTGGTAATCCAAGTACAGTCTGATTCTGTCCGGCCTTTCCAACTCACCAAGTAACGCTGATAACCACCATGCCTGGTTGATATAACATGTTCATCTAATATGCGGTCAATCTGCTCTCTATGTGGATGTATGGGTGGTAAAGGAGTAGGCGAAGGAATAGCAGGGACACTCAAGTCATCTTGGGAGGGCTCAAAGAATGGGTCTGTGGGTATAGCTGCTGGACCTTTATAAGCCACTAGATCTTCAATATTAAAAGTTGAGCTTATCCCATAATCAACAGGGAGATCTATCACATATGCATTAGATCCAATTTTCTTTAAGACTTTGAATGGGCCAGCACTACGAGCCTGCAGTTTCTTCAAGGTTCCATGAGGAAACCTTTCAGATCTGAGTTGCACCATAACATAGTCACCTTCATTAAACTCTTTGAAGCACCTGTGAGTATCTGCAATGGCCTTATATTTTTCATTGCTAGAATGAATTCTCCTGCTGATCTCTTTATGCAAATCATGAATGTGTTGTGCAAATGACTCGGCTGACTCAGACACTCTATGATGATGCGACATGGGAATGAGGTCTATAGGTTTTCTAGGTTTGTAACCATGAACTACCTCAAATGGACTCATGCCAATGGACCTATTTATTGAACCATTATATGCAAACTCGGCAGTGGACAATATCATATCCCAATTCCTAGGATTTTCACCCACTAAGCACCTGAGAAGATTCCCTAAACTACGGTTCACTACCTCAGTTTGACCATCAGTCTGTGGGTGGTAAGCAGTGAAGAACTTGAGCTTAGTGCCCATCATATGCCATAGGGTTTTCCAGAAGTAGCTCATGAAATTTACATCTCTATCAGACACTATGCTCTTGGGCAGACCATGGAGACGAACAACCCCATCAAAGTAAAGCTTGGCAATGTGTGAGGCGTCTAAAGTCTTGGAGCAAGGTATGAAGTGTGCCATCTTCGAGAATCGATCCACAATGACAAAAATTGAATTGTGCTTTTAGGTGTGCGTGGGAGTCCTAGCACGAAATCCATACTAACGTCTTGCCAGGGACAATCTGGCACAGGTAAAGGTGTGTAGAGGCCAGTATTCTGCTTTCTATGTTTAGCCATCTGACAAACTCGACATTGTCCCACCAGGGTGGCAACATCCCTCTTAAGGCTTGGCCAATAAAACTGACTCTCTACTGACTCAATCGTCTTATCTCTTCCAAAGTGCCCTGATAAACCTCCAGCATGTATCTCCCAGACAATAAAATCTCTCACAGAAGTACGGGGGATACATAACTGTGTGGCCCTAAAAAGATACCCATCCTGCAGGAAATAACTATCTTGCTCACGTACTAACTCATCCTGAAGGATAGCAAAAACCTCGCTAAAGTCTGGGCACGACATGTAATCTTCCTTAATCCGCTTGAATCCTATCACATGAACACTCATAGCAGATAATAAAGCCACCCTGCGACTGAGTGCATCAGCGGCCCTATTCTCAACCCCCGCTTTATGGTTGAGGACGAATGTGCACTCCTGAAGAAAGCAAACCCACCGAGCGTGTCTAGAGTTTAGTTTCTTCTGGGAATTGAGGTATTTCAAGGCCTCATGATCCGAGTACAAAACAAATTCTTGCGGTAGGAGATAGTGTCTCCAATATCGTAATGCATGCACTACCGCATAGAATTCCTTATCGTATGTGGAGTATCGTAGTTTGGCATCACTAAGTTTCTCACTAAAGTATGCCACAGGATGCCCTTCTTGACTTAAAACTCCGCCTATACCTATACCCGACGCATCACATGCAACCTGATCGGCGCCCCGGATACACACCCGGGGCGGGACTCGCTAGTCTTACCGCAAGCGCACGGTGTAGCGGCGAGCGGGTATCGAACACGATGAGGGAAAATGACGGTGTCTTCTTCAATTCACCTGGCTATAAGAACAGTCGAGAAATATTCGCAATAAAGCGGTCACAGTCGTTCAATCGTATAAAGAAAATATCAAATTAATAAAAACGCCTAGGGATAGGGAATCCCCGCTACAAACCGTATCTCGTCATTGTGATTCGTAGGTTTCACAATTGCTAGACTCGAAATTCAGGTGAACTAGTTGCAACTAAATGTAGAACCAAGCTCACGCTCTCGCGCTATTGCCGGTCTATAGCAAACTTAGGGTAGGGTCCAATCTCTTGCAAACCCTAACCTAGGCAAGCTAGCGTGAAGAATAACATCATCGTCCAATCGTATCTCGAGCCCACTCTCGTGCAAACTCGAGCTACGACCTAGGTTGGGATAGTTCTTACCCGTCCAATCTCTTGCAAACGGGTATTGGTATAGAATTTCAATCGAAAACCCTAGTTTCGTCCAATCGCTTGCAAACCGATTCCAGAGAAACCCAATTGTAACCCAATTCGAATTTCTAGGGCTTCCTATCGAGTTGGGATCCAATCTCTTGCAAATCCCAATCGGTATGAATCCCTAGCTATTCGTATTAAATCGATCTCAAACTAACCCTAATCAATTCTAGCAAGAATTTCACCAATTCATCACAAATTAGAAATAGGGTTCGTAGGGTTCATCCCTACGCCCTAAGACGATAAAACTACTCACAATTCATAATGCAAATCATTAGAAATTCAATAATAAAAACAATAGAATTCATTGCAATAGACAATATATCAATAAAAATGAGATTTTTGATAGATGCAAATCATTAGAAATTCAATAATAAAAACAATAGAATTCATTGCAATAGACAATATATCAATAAAAATGAGATTTTTGATAGAAAGAGAGACAAACCAATGGAGTTTCAATAGCATCCAACAAAATAGAACTTTTTATCTCTCTCCAAAGAACTAAATCTAATCTCCTAAAAAGTATTCTAAAAAAGGCTGCCAAAAGTATGAGAAAAGCTCTCCTAAACTAGGTTAAAAACTGGCGTTAAATACCCCCAAAATCGCCCAAAAAACTGTGACAAAATTGCCCCTGCGCAGCTTGAAAATCGCATTTTACGCTACAGGCAGCGCGGCTCACTCGGCCGAGTGACAAATGTCACTCGGCCGAGTGACAGACCCTGACGGATTTTAGTAACTTCGGACTTTTGGGTGTCGTCTCCTCGGGAGTCACTCGGCCAAGTGACTTTTCTCACTCGGCCGATGTGATTTCTTCATTCGGCCGAGTCGGAACTCAGGAGTTGACTTACGAATTACAGTAACTTCGGGATTTTTGCTTGCCGTCGTCGAGATGCCACTCGGGCAAGTGGTGTCTCCGTGCTCGGCCGAGTGGTTTGGCGATGCTCGGCCGAGTGCACGCTGATATTCAATCTGCTGCGTGTCCGATCTGGCCGGCCGAGCGGGCTGTCGATGGTCGGCCAAGTGACTCCTTCACTCGGCCGAGTGGCATGCTGAAAATGCCCAATCTTCGTATTTTTGCTTCCTCGTCGCTCCTACGACGTTCTTTCTTCTTCCACTCCTCTCCAATCGCAGAATTCCCCTCAAAAGAGTCACGGGTGACACTCCGGAGTGGGTGCATCTCAGAATCACTCCAAATCGCTCCAAATCTCCTGAAATTCGACAAAAACAAGAAATCGTGAAAAGCATCGCAATATTGTCGAATAATCGTGAAAAACGCGATACGAGCGATCAAAATGGCATGCAAACATGCAGAAAAAAGGTGTAAAATATGGAGTGATCAAAATCCCCCAAGCTTACCTCTTACTCGTCCTCGAGGAAGATGAGTAAAAAGCGAACCCGGTGGATAAAGATATTGGAAGAGATGGAAAAAAAAGGAAAATGAAAAATGAAAAACAAAATAGAAAACGAAGAAGGAAGCTGCTAGATCATTTTTCTCAGGACGTGGGTTTTGCTTACTCATATAGCACGCATCGAATATAAAACACATGTCAAAGACTTTTATCTCGATATCATAGTATAATGGTGCATTTGATATAGAAAACCCAAGAATATCAATATAGCATGAAAAATGGAATAATTCTAGAATTAACATCGTCTGAAGCATCTAAAGCGGTATACAAAATCGTAGATCACACACTTTTCAATTGAATGCTTTCTATAAGAAGTATAAGAGATATCACACAATAGAGTAGTAAGAATAGAAAAGTGTGGTTTTCATGAAATGAATGCTAAGCGTAGATTTCTGGATTTCGTGAAACTTTAGCAATCTCACCGAGTATAAAATATTACTTAGCCTAGGTTGTCATGCACCGTCAAGTAGTCGCTCTCTCACACATCATTGGATCCTCTTCCCCAAGCTTATCCATAAGCGTGGTGGCATAAACAAAACAATATTTACATTCTCCGTTTCTTTTGAAGCTCCAAAAATAAAAATAAAAACAAAAGAGGGAAGAAAGAGAGAAGGGGTATGAGATGGGATCGTTTTTGAACTTCTTTTCTCCTTTCTTTTCTTTTTTCTCAATTATTTTTCTTTTTCTCCTTTTTTCTTCTTTTTTTTCGAATAACATATATACACAAATGACCCCAAATCAAAAGAGAAGGATAAACAAGTATTTTTTCTCTTTGGTTTTGGGGAATTTGGAGCATGGGATATAATAACGGGGGGAATGCCAATAATAGAATTGCTAAGGGGAGATTCACCAATGAATTTAAAATAGAGAAATAATGTTCAAGATATGTGGAGAAAGAAATAAATGTATCTCTCGATTCACTCTATAGGACGTGCATGACAACTTCAGCAGGGTAATTTAATCTACTCAGTTTAATCTCAAAAAGCAAACTAGTTCAGATATATCAATGCTAGCAAACATTCAATCAACCTGAAGTGAAGCGTACAAATCATGCAATAAGAAGTGATATGAGAAAAGAAAGCAGTACTCCAGATATGAGCAATCAATGCGTGAATCTTGGTGTGTTTTCTACGATAGCATACATATGAATTATCAGACATCATTTTCATACGGAAAAAGAAGTGGGTTACTATTTCTAAATGCAAAGCAGAACATAGCATATGATATCAGAAACAAAAGCTATGACATGACAAAATTAGCATGCATATAGAGAAAAGCTAACACCACGTCATCGTCATCACAGAAAAATCATCTCTAGCAAAAGATGAAAGAAATAAGGATAAAAGAAAACAGAACTATTTATAATGCAGCACACAAAGAAAACAAGAAAAACGTGATGCATGGTAAAAAAAATGAAAAAGTGATGAAAACTGGGTGCAAAAGCGGAAAAAGCGTGAAAAAGCTAAAAATAAGGGTGATAAAAGCAAAAAGTGTGAGAACTCACTCCCCCAAGCTAAGGTGCACAGTGTCCTCAATGTGCAAAGTGTGGCACACCGAAAGACGTGAAGTGGGTGGGGGGTGAGGATGCATGCATGATAAAAAAAGAAAATTAGACAGAAAATATGATGCGGATGTGATGCATGCAAAAATCAGAGTGATGCAGATATGTGTCACCAAAAATACTCTCCCTCTCTCCCAAAAAAAGGATATAAAATGATGTGATCAGAACAGGGACCAAAATAGTGAGGGGAGGAGGTGGGGTCAAAAATCTCCAGGACCAGCAGAAAATGGACAGCATAACGACAAAAAAGATCAATGGCATCAAGGGTGTGCCTAAGCTGGTGGTGCTGCACCATCTCCGTCCTGTGGCGGAGGTGGAGGTGGGGGTGGTGGTCGAGGTGTCTGCTGGGTGGGTTGGTGTAGTGGAGGCAGTCGTGCCAGGATCTGATTCAGGCAAGCCTGAATATCGGGAAGCATGGCGACGCGGGACTGCACGGAACTGACCGTGGCAGAGAGCCCTAAAGTCGCCTCTGAGTCCGCTCACAGCCCCCTCTAGAGCATGAATGCTCTGAAGTAGAGTGTCAGGGGGTGGTGGAGCGGAGGGACGGACAGGTCTAGGCTGTGAAGGACGGGGCTGTCTAACACGGACAGTGTAAATAATCAGGCCAGCAGGTATGTGAGGAAAAGGTGATGTGCTCACTAGTGGATGCCCAGCCTCAGTGTGAGGCTGGGACGAGGAGGCAGCAGCAGTAGTGGTGGAAGACAAAATCGGCGACGAGGAAGCGGAAGAGGTCAGTGACACAGAAGCGGGGACAGACGTCACGACACTCTCGGAAAGGACAGCTGCGGTGGAGACAGAAGGGTCGACCACTGGGGAGGAAGTGTATGGACCAAAAGGTGACACCCCAGCGGAGATCAAACCGGATAGGGTCTCCACAACGGCGGAGAAGGAAGACTCGCCGCTCTCTAGTATGGTGGGTGGACGCTCGGAAAGAAGTGAGGAAATAGGCACAACCGAGATAGGCACAGCAGTGGTGGTGGTGGGGGACGTGGTGGACGACTCAGCAAGGGTCCTCCCGACACTGACAGAAGTGGGGACAGAGGTGTCGGGAGGTGCAGACAGTGCAGGCTCAGGCTGAGGGATCACAGGGTCGACGGGTGCACGGGGTGCCTGCTCAGCTCCCTCGGCCTCTAGCACGTAGGCGGCGGGGATCAGGAGATCCATCGCCGGAAGTCAATCCACGTGTGCAGGTCCTATATGTGTCCGAGCGGGGCTCGGGAGAACCATGTAATCGGCACTAGAGGGACCGTGCAACCATACCCAGTGCCGCTGGCCGTGCGGACGAAGCATCTTCATCCGGGCCATAACATCTATCGAGAGTGAAGTGGGGCCCGGGGCTCGTCGCAGGTCGTCGGGTAGGTCCACGCCGGTCATAAGGGCTAGTAGTGTGATCAGACCGCCGCAGCAAATAGGTAAGCGAGCGCCCACCGAAATGATGAAGCGGTCTAAAAACCAACTAGCGATATCAATCTCGACGGCGGGGACCAGGTCGTCGCTACCCCTATCCAGAACTCTAGGGCGAGTCATCGCGTAGAGCATATAGAGCTCAGGCGTAGACATCGTCCCAGGCTCGTACCTCGCTAGGAAGGTGGTCGCCATGAGGCGCTGGGCAATACAGAGGCAGTGGTGCAGGATGGCTGAGGCCTTGGCCCTACTAGGGTCAAAGCCAAGTGGGGAGCCCGTGATCCGTGTCCAGAATGTGGAAGTGTCGAACGACGGCGGTGGGATGTGCGTGGGTGCGTAGGCTCGGTCGGGGACAGGGACAGCGGGCCACTGGAAGAATGCACGAAGCATGTCGAGAGTGACCTCGCACTCTCGATCCATCAGGCGGAAGGTGCATCCTCCAGGGGTCCGGGCTATCGAGCTAAGAACCTCAAGTGTCGGACGGACGTAGGTGTCCGCCGACACAGACAAGAAGTCGCGCCAACCCACGTTGTCGTACAACGTGAGCATCCCCTCTAGTACCCCTAGGCGGTCAAGGTCTGCTAAGTGTGCGAACCTAGAGGGCACTATCGAGCGATGGGCGATACACTCAAATCGGACGCGCTGTGCGTCGTCTCTGAACGTGATCCCAGCGGCCCGACGGCGGGAGCCGATGGTGGCTGTGCGTGGATGGGATCGGCGGGAAGCGGCTGTGTGGGTGGTGGTGGCTCTGGCGGGCTAGGTGGAGGGGAGTCCTCCCTAGCGTGAGAGGGACCGGGGTCATCGGTCCGCCTCCGCTTGGGGGCGGATCCCCGTGTGCGTGGCCTAGTACGCGGCGGCATGTGTGCCGCGAGTGCTCACCCAACAAAAATAATATGCGGAGTGCTAAATAATGGAACGAATGTACCTGAACACGCCGCGAGAGCAAATCAGCCAATGAGTGCGAAGAACGCCGCCTCCGTGGAGCTAAAAGCGCGTCCAAGAGCTCCCCAAAGCTCCCCCAAGATAGCCTGCAAATCAAACAATGATATCAGCGGATAATATTCGAAATACATGGGGGAGATGGGGTATAATAGATAGATAAACGAATTAATTTGATTTTTGGGCTCAACGGGTCTACGGATCGAGAGAAACAAGGAGAAAATGGGATTTCGGGGCAAACCGAGGCGATAGGGGCGGGGGTTGTCGGCGCCGGCGAGGTGGACGGTGGCCGGCGGTCGGCGCGACTCGGGGAGGTCGGTCGACGGTCGATCGGGGGTTATTCGGGCGCGGGGGATGTTGGGTCGGGCGAGGGAGACGAAGCAGCGGAGAGCTCGGGCGAAATCGGGGTAAATTTGGGGTTTTAGAAAATCGCGCCTGCCTCCGCGCTTATATATAAATTGTTACGACTCGTCCGAGTGACATTGTCACTCGGCCGAGTGCGTAAACGAAAAAATTTTCGAAAAGTCTCGTTCCCACATACGACTCGGCCGAGTGGCTTTGCTTCACTCGGCCGAAGGGAGAAACTCCGTTCGGCCGAGTGGCACAGGCTATTCGGCAATTCTCGCCCTATGAGAGTATCTGTTTCACTCGGCCGAGTGACAAAATGTACTCGGCTGAGGGGCAATTAATACTGAAATGCACAAAAAAACAAAGAGTTGGTTCCGCAGACTTTCCTGCTTGGTGCCCCACTCGGCCGAGTGGGGTCCTTTGCTCGGCCGAGTCGCATATGATACTCGGCCGAGTGGCGTGCTGTTTTCTGCTTCGGGGCTCCGTTTTCGCTCTACTCTCTGTTTTTCTTCCTCCAGTTGGTTTCTTCCTCTTCCTAAGCCTCGAGCGCATTCCTGGAGCGCTCTTCTTTGCCTCGGTCATCCTCCATATGAGAGATCTCATTTTCTCCTCTCCTGTCATAGAAATTAAGACCTGTTGTCACGATTTTATGGGCAATTGACTCAAAACACTAATAAAGTCTAAAACCAAAGTGAAAACCAAAATAAAAATAATGCAAAAACCGTCGGGTTGCCTCCCGACAAGCGCTCGTTTAAGGTCTTGAGCTCGACCCCTTTGGATTTTTAAATTAGCGTAGGGATGTTGGGTGCATATGAGATGCACCCGTCGAACTTGTCGGGAAGACCGCTCGGATTTGGATCGTGGTGGTGCGTGGCCTTCCTCAGCGTCCATCATGGGCAATGTTGGGGATAGCTCCCCCAAGCTTGAGCTTGTTCCGGTCTTTGACTTCACCGGTGACACCGATCTTCGAATCGGTGGAGCTTTCTTCGGATTCTTCAATGTCGAGAGCATGCAAAGCTCCCGTATTCTCGCGACATCAGCGTCGCCATCATCATTCGCCGTGGAGCTATTGGGAGAGTCCTCCATCTTCTCTTCTTCGACCAAATCTTGGCCTTCTTCAAAGCCGTCATCATGGAGTGCACCGATGGAGTAGGGGATAGCCTCTTCAATGACCTCGTCAAGGAGGTCCACATAATCTAGCTCCTCATAATACGGCATGTGCTTCATAGCCTTTGGTATATGGAGCTCGACTTCAATGTTGCCGACATTCAAGGTAAGAGTCCCTTCCCGCACATCGACGATTACACCGGCGGTGACGAGGAATTGGCGTCCAAGTATGAGCGATGTGTCACCCTCCTCCTTGATATCCATGATCACAAAATCACAAGGCAAGCATATGCCTCCCGGAACTTGGAGTGGGATGTTCTCCGCGATCCCAACCGGCCTAGTGATCCGACCGTCCGCGAGTTGAATCCTCATGTCGGTTGGCTTTAAATCGGTGCCGGTGTTTAACTTCCGGAACATGGTGAGAGGCATGAGGCTCACACTAGCGCCCAAACCAACCAATGCTTTTTGTAAGGGGACTCCTCCTAGTGTGCAAGGAATCCGGAAACTCCCGGGATCTTTAAATTTGGCGGGCTCCTTTTCCTTCCTAGTGAACCAAGTTCCTTGTTCCACGAGCATGATCTTCTCCTTCCTTTTCCTTCCCGTAATCAAGTCCTTTAAGAACTTCGCGTAGGACGGTATTTCCATTATGGCATCAAGGAAAGGGATATTGAGGCTCACCCCTCTCAATTATTCGAGGAACTTGGCTAGCCTTTTCTCGATCTTGGCTCTAGCTAGCCGTTGAGGGAAAGGCACCGGTGGCATGAATCGGCGCTCATCAATAAGTTCCTCCACTCTAGATTTTGCTCCTTCTTGCGGCTCCTCTTTTTCCACCTCAATTGCCGGCTCACTCTCTTCTAGAATCTCCACCACGGGTTCCTTGACTTGAGTCATGGGGAAGTGGTATCCTTCCCACCCCTTGTCGTAACCGCAACAACCGCGTTGATATGGCCGGTGTTGCCCCGTGGATTTGGCTCAGGTTGAGCCGGCAATTGTTGGTTGTTTCTATTGAGCAACGCAAGTTGCTCCCCAATTTGAGCGACGACGGTGGTGAGAGAATCTTGTCCCGCCTTCAACGTGGCGTTAATCTTTCTCTGCTCCACCATAAACTCCTCCACCTTAGCTTCAAAATCCGAACGTGGTTGAGCTTGCGGAGGGTTGGGATTTCTCCAACCTTGATTATAGCCGGGTGGCCTATAAGGTCCCACTTGTTGCCTAGGTGGGAAGTTTTGTTGCGGTGGCCCCCTTGGTTGATAATTCGGTTGAGGTGGTGGAGCCCGAGCTTGAGGAGGTTGTTGTGGCGGGGGGTTCAAGGCATCATCATTATTAGCATAGAAAAACCCGGATGGTTTCCAGCGGCCGGGTTGGCACAATATCCAGAATTCCCCGCAACATACTGAATTTGCTCCAAAGCTCCTTCTCCATGCTCTCCTCCTACATACATGGCTTGGGATTGGTCTTGCCAATCACTCATATGGTTCGTCGGTGCGGATGTAGAAGGAGCTCCATGCGGCTCGGTAATGTATTTCTCCAATCTCTCCACTACCTTGTGGAGAGAGTCAAATTTGCTAGCAAGCTCCGCCACGGCCTTGGCCTCATAAATACTCGTGGGCTTCAAGGAGGACGAAGAATGTCCTCGCTCGTCGCCCCACTGTTGGTTGTTGGAGGACATCTCCTCTAGCAAGGCCGTAGCTTCATCGGGGGGTCTTTGACAAAATGGCTCCGTTGGCGGTAGCATCAATAATCTGTTTTGTGCCCGGTTGGAGTCCATTGTAGAAACTGTGGACAAGCTCCCAATCCTCTATGCTGTGATGGGGGCATTGATGCTGCAAGTCCTTGAAGCGCTCCCACGCCTCATAGAGAGTCTCCTGCGGTCCTTGCTTGAAGGACATGAGAGCACGTCTTATCTTCACCGTCTTGAAGGGCGGGTAAAATTTGTCGACGAATGCACTCGCCAATTCATCCTAAGTGGTGAAGATTCCTTCAGCCTGCGTCCTCAACCAATATAAGGCTTTGTCCTTGAGTGTGAAGGGGAAGAGGCGCAGTCTGATAGCATCTATGGAGACGCCCGGCATTTGGAAGGTGGCACATTTTGATAAAAAGAGCTGGATGTGGTAATGAGGGTTTTCATAAGAATTCCCATGAAAAGGATCTTGCTGCATCAGAACTACCAATCCAGTCTTCAACTCGAAATTTTTGTCGGCCGCCAACTCCGGCATAGCTATGGACGAGGTCGTGGAGGAAGTCTTAGGCCGAAGCCTATCTCTAATGGAAATGATCCTCGACATTCGCGCCGCCAATTCTTCGGGTGTCTCAGGATGGGTCATAAAATTCCCTTCCGTATCGAGTCTCCTCTCCGCTATGATCCTCCTCAATGTATGTTCGATCTCCGGATCGTATAGTATTTCTTCGGGGTCCGCTGTGGATCTCGTGTACATGCAAGGAAAAACAGGGTTTCAAAGAAATAGTTAGCACAAGGGAAGGGTAAAATAAAAATAGAAACAATAAAACAAAAAGAAAAATAGCTAGGTAGGTAGAATCAAACACTATCGCCTCCCCGGCAACGGCGCCAAAAACTTAATCGGCGCCCCAGATACACACCCGGGGCGGGACTCGCTAGTCTTACCGCAAGCGCACGGTGTAGCGGCGAGCGGGTATCGAACACGATGAGGGAAAATGACGGTGTCTTCTTCAATTCACCTGGCTATAAGAACAGTCGAGAAATATTCGCAATAAAGCGGTCACAGTCGTTCAATCGTATAAAGAAAATATCAAATTAATAAAAACGCCTAGGGATAGGGAATCCCCGCTACAAACCGTATCTCGTCATTGTGATTCGTAGGTTTCACAATTGCTAGACTCGAAATTCAGGTGAACTAGTTGCAACTAAATGTAGAACCAAGCTCACGCTCTCGCGCTATTGCCGGTCTATAGCAAACCTAGGATAGGGTCCAATCTCTTGCAAACCCTAACCTAGGCAAGCTAGCGTGAAGAACAACATCATCGTCCAATCGTATCTCGAGCCCACTCTCGTGCAAACTCGAGCTACGACCTAGGTTGGGATAGTTCTTACCCGTCCAATCTCTTGCAAACGGGTATTGGTATAGAATTGCAATCGAAAACCCTAGTTTCGGTCCAATCTCTTGCAAACCGATTCCAGAGAAACCCAATTGTAACCCAATTCGAATTTCTAGGGCTTCCTATTGAGTTGGGATCCAATCTCTTGCAAATCTCAATCGGTATGAATCCCTAGCTATTCGTATTAAATCGATCCCAAACTAACCATAATCAATTCTAACAAGAATTTCACCAATTCATCACAAATTAGAAATAGGGTTCGTAGGGTTCATCCCTACGCCCTAAGACGATAAAACTACTCACAATTCATAATGCAAATCATTAGAAATTCAATAATAAAAACAATAGAATTCATTGCAATAGACAATATATCAATAAAAATGAGATTTTTGATAGAAAGAGAGACAAACCAATGGAGTTTCAATAGCATCCAACAAAATAGAACTTTTTATCTCTCTCTAAAGAACTAAATCTAATCTCCTAAAAAGTATTCTAAAAAGGCTGCCAAAAGTATGAGAAAAGCTCTCCTAAACTATGTTAAAAACTGGCGTTAAATACCCCCCAAAAACGCCCAAAAACTGTGACAAAATTGCCCCTGCGCTGCTTGAAAATCGCATTTTACGCTACAGGCAACGCGGCTCACTCGGCCGAGTGACAAATGTCACTCGGCCGAGTGACAGACCCTGACGAATTCCAGTAACTTCGGACTTTTGGGGGTCGTCTCCTCGGGAGTCACTCGGCCGAGTGACTTTCCTCACTCGGCCGATGTGATTTCTTCATTCGGCCGAGTCGGAACTCGGGAGTTGACTGACGAATTACAGTAACTTCGGGATTTTTGCTTGCCGTCGTCGAGATGCCACTCGGGCGAGTGGTGTCTCCGTGCTCGGCCGAGTGGTTTGGCGATGCTCGGCCGAGTGCACGCTGATATTCAATCTGCTGCGTGTCCGATCTGACCGGCCAAGCGGGCTGTCGATGGTCGGCCGAGTGACTCCTTCACTCGGCCGAGTGGCATGCTGAAAATGCCCAATATTCGTATTTTTGCTTCCTCGTCGCTCCTACGACGTTCTTTCTTCTTCCACTCCTCTCCAATCGTAGAATTCCCCTCAAAAGAGTCACGGGTGACACTCCGGAGTGGGTGCATCTCAGAATCACTCCAAATCGCTCCAAATCTCCTGAAATTCGACAAAAACAAGAAATCATGAAAAGCATCGCAATATTGTCGAATAATCGTGAAAAACGCGATACGAGCGATCAAAATGGCGTGCAAACATGCAAAAAAAGGTGTAAAATATGGAGTGATCACAACCTCAAATGCTTTCATGAAATCTGGAAGGCGCATTACAGGCGCTTTAGTCATACTTTTCTTTATATCCTCAAACGCCTTGGCGGCAGACTTGGTCCATATAAAGTCCCCCTTTTTCATACAGTCAGTGATTGGGGACATGATGGTACTGAATCTCGCTATAAATCGACGGTAGAATGTGGCTAACCCATGTAAACTCCTAACCTCGTGTAGGTTGCGGGGTTCAGGCCAATCTACTATCGCTTGGATCTTTTGGGGATCCGCACGCACTCCCTCTGAGGAAACAACAAAACCTAAGAAGATGACGCTATCAGTCAGGAAAGAACACTTATTGAGGTTCGCATAAAGGCACTCCTTGCTCAGGGTAATGCATACCTGCCGCAGATGATCTATGTGTTGCCCCTTAGATTGGCTATAAATAAGGATGTCATCAAAGTATACGACTAGAAATTTCCCCATGAATGGTCGTAGTACTTAAGTTATCACTCTCATGAATGTGCTAGGGGCATTGGATAGGCCAAAAGGCATGACCATCCACTTATATAAACCATCCTTCGTTTTGAAGGCCGTTTTCCACGCATCACCTGGGCGAACTCTAATCTGATGATAGCCACTCTTAAGATCGATCTTTGAAAATATTGTGGCGCCAGTCATCATATCAAGCATGTCATCAAGCCTAGGGATAGGAAAATGATACTTAACCGTGATTTTATTAATGGCACGGCTATCCACACACATTCTCCATGATCCATCCATTTTAGGTGTGAGGAGAGCTAGCACTGCACATGGGCTCATACTTTCCCTGATAAAACCTTTGGCTAACAATTCATCAACTTGCCTTTTCAACTCGGCATGCTCAGTGGGGTTCATTCGGTAATGAGGCAAGTTGGGAAGTGTAGCTCCTGGGACTAAGTCTATGGCGTGCTGAATATCACGCATGGGTAGAAGACAGTCTGGGAGGTTTTCAGGAAAAGTATCACGGAATTCCTTCATTATAGGCGTTATCTCTTCTGGGATCTCCACCTGACTAGTCTCACAAATCTCCCTCGCAACTAGGGCATACATGACTGAGTCCTTTCTAACTTCTCTCTTCAGCTCCTTAGGACTAATAATATGTAAGCTCTTGCCCTTAGTTGCTTCCTTCTTTTCAGGAGCGGTCATCTTGGGTTGTATGGGATTCAGCTTGATTTTCTTGCCCTCATGTGTGAATGTACACGAGTTCGAGCGACCGAAAATCGTGACATCCATGTCAAAAAGCCAAGGCCTCCCCAAGATGATATGACCAACATCCATGGGTAGTACATCGCACCAAATCTTGTCCTTGTATGATCCGAACTGAATAGGGACAAGACATCTTTCTTTGATGCCAATGGATGAAGCATCCACCCATGATACCTTATAAGGACTAGGGTGTGGGACTGGCTGTAAACCTATGCGGGTAACGAGCCTAGATGACACAGCATTTATGCAACTTCCGCTATCAATGATCACTTTACTATGCTTGTCACCATGCGTCACAAAAGTGAAAAATCGCAGTCCTACGCCAGTCATCACTCTCTTTGGCCTGAGCCAGTGCACAACGTACAACACCAAGTCTAGGGTACTTAGAGCGTGTATCGATAAGATCTACTCTCGTGGGTACACTCTGAATACAACCTAGTCTATTCAATTCCTCATCGGTCTCATAGCATGCCTCAGCTAGTTCATAAACTTCTTCTTCCTCATCTATGTGGTCATCTCCCTCGGGATCGTGTACTAACAAGGCCTTGGAAGGGCAGCTCCATGCGAAGTGACCAAAACCTTGACACTTGTAGCATTGGGTACGTGGACCGGCTCTAGAAGACTCACCCATAATTCCTTTTCCTTTGTCATTCATATGGGTGGGGGGTCTCTTATCAGATCTAGGTTGGGGTGGACCCTGGGGTGGTTTGCTACCATTTGGTGCTGGGCGACGTGACAAATCTCGTGAATCGTAACGCCTAGCAACTGGAGCATGATGAAAGCTATCAATATCCAACACAATCTGATAAGCATGCTCAAGTGTGTGGACATCACGAAGGATGAGCTCCTTACGTAGGTCAGGTCTAAGACCAGCCCTAAACCTAGACAATGTCACACTCACATCCTCCCTCACGTCGCATCTCATCATATACTCGTCGAACTTATCGACGTATGTGCGAACCGATCCACTATCCTGGGTGAGATTCTGCCATTGCTCTAGGAGTCTCTGGTGATATGACGTGGGTAAATATTTCTCCTTTAGCTTCTCTTTCATCTCATCCCACATACCTATGGGCTCTTGCCTACTCTGGGTTAACATGCGCTCAATATTCTGCCAATACAATTTGGCAGGCCCAATAAGCTTCATCCTCGCAAACCTCACTTTCCTCTCCTCAGACATATCATACCATCCAAAATAATGGTCCATATCGGCCATCCAATCAATAAAAATCTGGGGATTCAGACGACCATCAAAAGTGGGTGTGTCTACCTTAATGCCCCTGATCACACTATCATCTATGTCATGTCGGTCGTGACGGGGTCTCTCTCTAGATTGCCTAGGTGGACTAGGCGTGCGTCTGTCATGACGGTGCCTCTCTCTAGAATGTCTGGGTGGACTAAGCACTCGTCTCTCATGATGGGGTCTCTCTCTATTTCGCCTAGGTGGACTAGGCGTATTATGAGCATGTGAACCCTCATCTGATGCCCTCTGTCTAGTGTTCTCTAAGCGTAGCACCCGATCAAGACACTCGAGAGACTCTGATCTACCTTCACGGACTTGGGTTTCTAATGCAGCTAACCGGTTAATGACATCCCTCAAGGTAGGTTGGTCAGCATCCATGGTATTTGAGATCTGATAAATCCTGCCACTACGTGTGGACATGCAATGCAAAATACCTCTAAATGATGAACACTTGACTAATGTCTCTTTTTTTGTTTTTTTTTCTTTTTTTTGTTTTGAATGTGAATGTGATGTTAACTAATGAGGCTTCCTATATGATGCAGGTGGATGATGGAGAGATCAACTATGAGAAGTCAATGAACAATCCAAAATTTCAAGTCATGTGCAGCTATCATAGCAAATTCAAATGTTTAATTTGGAGACTTGTAATGACGTCTTGTGAGGTGTAATGTAACTATTCAAATATCTTAATGAGAATAATTCTTATTGCAATATGACAATAAATGAGAGCTCCTCTTTTAATATCGAAGTTTATGGCTCTAAGCAAAAAATGTGGTCCTACGGTTGTTTTCGTTTGCAACGAGCGGCTAGCAGCAGTATAGCAATAAGGAGATAATGAAAAGCTCACAGCAGATAGCCCCGTAAGGAAGATGAATAGGTCCAGATAAGATGGCAACGCGTCCATGGCTGAATCTTCAAGGCACTAGCGTGAATCGTCCTGAATTTTGGACTCAGAACGAACTGTAGCGGCGAAATCTGAGAGAGGGTGGTAACTTCTGCCTAATCTGAGCGGCGAGATCAGCTCTGAGCGGAGATCTGAGATAGGACGCAGTTCTGAGAGGAGAGGCAGCGAGCGGATCTGGGGAGATCTGATGGGCAGCGTGCGAAGATCCGAGAGGCCAGAGTGTCGTGCGGCCTCGGGGAGAGAGAGGCGGCGGCTTCGCAGCGAACGGGTGTGGCCGCCTTGGCTTTGCAGCGAAAAGGCAAGATCTGAGTGTGTTCGCCGTGTGATCTGGGGCCGGAGGTGTGATCACCGTCAGATCTGAGAGGCGAGATCTGTTAGCGGCGACGGCTTCGAGCTTTGGAGAGGCTGCGAAATATGTTGGAGCGGCGGCGAAATCTTGTTGGAGCGGCGGCGGCTTTGAACTTCGGAGGTGGCGGCGAGATCTGAGCTTTAAACTTCGGAGGCGACAGCTTCGAGCCTTGGAGGCGGCGGCGAGATGTCGAAGGGAGGATGAGGAGGCTCGAACGGGGTTTCGCTGGCGGCGGGCGGGCTCAAGGAGGGAGAGACCAGGCGCTGAGGGGAGAAAAGTAAGGTTTTTTTGAGAGGGGGCGGCGGCGGAATAGATATTTAGGGTTTTTTTTGTTGGTAAGTGGAAAATGACGGCTGTAGGGCTGGGGAAACTAGGGTTTTTGTGAAGAAAGAAGAATCGTTCGGCTCTGATACCAATTTGATGTAGAACACGAACGATTTGGGGATTTTGGGGGAAAAATAATTGGCTTCACACCAAGAGATCCAGGGCTTCACACCAAGGATTGGGACCTTTCACAGGTTTTGAGGGAGAATTTCTTTCAAGTTTTCATTGATCCCAAAGTACCACGATACACTGCTTTAAATAGAAAAACAAACCATCAACCCTCACATCCTACCCAATGTGGGACTAAAACCTAAAGAGAGAAAAATACATTCAAATCTCAAAATGGGCTTGGGCCCATCCACAATGAACTAGGCTGAATCCGATGCCTCCTGCGCGTGTAAACCCTGATGTCCCCATCACTTATCCGGTAGATTCTACCTTCCCACTTCGCGGGCCGGGCCCATGACGAAGTTGGTGTTAATATTGGCAGAATTAACTTACCTGCCTAATGAGCTGTGCCCATATACTCAACAATGGCCCCCATCACCAGAGTTCAACCAATTAAGAAGGCTGAAGTCGGGTGAAGTGTTTAATCAAGAGAATGGATAAATTCTGGTCGATCAGTCGGGTAAAGAAGTGTCATTCGGTTGCGAAGGATATAGTCCCTTCGATTTTAGACCGAATACGGAGTGGATGTCGTTTAGTGGCAAGGAGATGGCCCATTCGACTTATGGCTGACGCCTCGATAGAGTCTTCCGACGGCGAGGGACGTAGTCTCCTCGACTTAGACCAAAGACGGAGTGGATGTCGTTCAATAGCGAGGGATGGACCCCTTCGACTAATGGCTGACAACGTAGGTTCTCGTCTTCTCGCCTAGATCGTCCTTGCCCAGGATATGTCATCTTCACATCGGGTTTTACCTCCGGTTGATGGATTGATGTGGATGTCAAAAATCGAAGCGGGCTGGACTTAGCAAGAAGAACACGCCAGGATCGATGGGGAGCTACGTTCTTGGAGTCGCATTTGTCCCGCGAAGCATATTTTACGGCAACCCCGAGCACAAAATTCATCTCTCCCGTGTGGGAGAAAATGTTTAAAGCAAGGTTTTGCCAGAAAAATTTTAAATTTGGAGTTTGGGATGGAAAGAAATGACCTGTAGTAGTTTTCCCTCCTCCATGGCTGAAAAATGGCATTCAACAAGCTGTTTTGGAGCTCGAAGTTTAGGTGAGTCTTGGCTAAGTTAAGACGCTCGTATGGAGGTTGGCCCCTCGAAGCTTGGGGCTCGAGAAGCGGCTCGGTATGGTCGTGCCTCAACAGTGAAGCTCTGACGATGCTTGGTTGAAGGGACCAAGATGGAGCGGAGCTTTTATTGTGTTTGGGTAGTGGTAGCCCAGTGGAAGGGCTACGGAGAAAGAATCAACCACCTCATCACGAAGCTCGGCGCCTTTAAGTGAAAAGTCTTGAGCTTGATGAGATTGCCATATTGCTCCAAAGCTCGTATTGAGAGGAGCATGCTTCGGCATCAATCCCTGCCCTCGGATCTGGGTTGATCGGAGCTTGGACAACGCCTATGGCAAATGATCACATCTTCGTTAGATCTAAGCGATCGATGCGCCTGAGCAGAGTTAATCGATCTTGGAGCAGATCCGATCGATGGTGCAGATTGGATCTGAGATCATCGCTATAGCATCCCTCATCAGACGATGCTCAATTCATGTACTCAAAAACACTGAAAAAAATCTTAATATGAGAGACTTCTCCCCCCTTTAGAAGGGAGGAGGAAGCTAGGCGAAAAGGGCTCAAATCGGAGCTTTGAAGGCCCTGATCTTTGATCCATGCTCAAACTCTGCTCCAGTTGTGGATCTTTGATTTTCCTGGCAACAGAGTTTCTATCGATTGTTTGAACTATGAATCAATGGGAGCTCGGTCACTCGGATGACAGAAACGATGGAAGGACGGGTGCGTTGACTCGAGCGTCGGTCGGTCGGTTGAGCTCTATCTCATGCCAAGTTCCATCGAATGGAGGAGCTCTATTTCCAAGTCCTTGCACCAGTCTTTATAACCTCAGATGAGTCAATCGGATCTTTGGACGGAGCCCCGATTCTCCGATCGAGTTTGGGCGAAAGTCTGAAGAAATCCCCGGATCCCAACTGAGGGTCGAAGGTCAAACTTCTGCTGACAATGTGTCGATCGTTCGGAAGGATCCGTACTGCCATGATCAAACGTCGACTTCCCATGGGTCGATCGGGTTTACCTCAGACCCAGTGGAGGGTCGGAGAAAACATCGTCAATCCAGAGGGAGGTCAGAGGAACTGGCCTCATCCCGGTGGTGAGTCGGAGGAGCCGTTTGCGACTTCGAGGTGAGTCGGAGAAGCTGTCCTTAACTTTAAGGAGGGCGGAGCGGTCGATGAGTTGAAGAATCGATGCTTGAAGCTCCCGGAACTCGATTCGCGACTTCAAGATCGAGCTCTGATTGGTCGAAGGAGCTGGAGGAGCCCTTGCTGCTCGGAGGTGTAGTGCCCTGTGAAACTACTGCACATGTACTAGAGGGGGGTGAATAGTACTTTAAATAATTAAGAGAGTTATTCCTAACTATTGTGCAATAAACAAACGACAATGCGGAATAAACAACAATCAACAAGAGATAGACAAATGCAAACAAAACATGTAACGGGTTCGGATCCACCCAAGTCTCCCCGACTTGTTCCCGGTGATCCTACGTCCCAACCACCCGGATCCCCTCCGGATACTTAAGTTAGAAACCACTAACCCAAGATTTTGCACTATGAAATTCTTGTGAAAAACCTTCACAAGACCAAATCATACAAAAGACATGTGACTCCCACAAACCGGGATCACACCCTTCTCTCACACCCGAGAGAACAATTCAAATATCAAATGCGATGAAATAATGAAACACTTGCCACAAAATCATATGCCTTGAGTAAATCTTACCAAATTAGGGCAAAGATGGATTTTGGGGAAGAAGACGTCACCAAACCCTAGCTCCAAGAAGTTGACCAGCAATGGAAGCCTAGGGTGGAGTTGATGACCTTGATTCAAGCTCCTTGGCTTGGAAGGCTCACAATCAATGAATCTCTCTTTGGAAATAAGAGTGTGAGAGAGATTCAAGTGAGGAGAGAAAGTTTTAGAATGGAGTTTATTTGCTTCTCTTTGATTATCAAATATCTCTAATAATCAGCCTTGAATATCCTTGAAGAACCCCTCCAAGTATATATAGGATAGAGGAGAGAGAGAAGAAATCGAGTCATTAAAGGCTCCAACGGCTCTATTCTGAAGCAGACTAGTCGGTCTAAGAAGGTTCACTGACCGACTAGTTCATCAACTAGTCGGTCGGTGATTCAACATGAACCGACTAACAGCTCGACAGCCAAAAGAGAAAGATCCAGGCAATATGAACTAGTCGGTCTAAGAAGACTTTCCAACCGACTAGTTTCACAACTAGTCGGTCAGTGAGTGTTCTTTGACCGACTAACAGATGAAATAGGAAAGGCTGGATTCAAGTTGAACTAGTCGGTCTAAGAACAAATGCTGACCGACTAGTTTATCAACTAGTCGGTCGACAAACGTTCTTTGACCGACTAACGATAAACAGTAACTTAGGCTGTACATGGAAAGCTCAACTAGTCGGTCTAAGAAGGATTCCTAACCGACTAGATCGTCATCTAGTCGATCGGTGACTCTACTTTGACCGATTAATTGATCAACAGGGAAAGAGCTGAAATGAGCAAGGACATCTAGTCGGTTCAAGAAGAGTTGCCGACCGACTAGATCGTCATCTAGTCGGTTGGTTCTTCTACTTGAACCAACTAAGATGCACTAGAAGCCGAGGGAAGAAGCGATAGGCTTCGGGAAAGTTTCTAATGGCTTCTATGATAATCCTAGCTCTAAGATATGAGCGAAATGAAGATAATAATGTAAGTCCTACTCAAGGCTTAACATTCTAATCTATGAAGCTAGAAGACAATAAACAATACATGATGAACCGTCTTCAAAGCTTCAATCTTCATTCTTCTTGACTTCAATATTGCTCCTAGAGCTTCAACGAAGCTTCAGGCACACGAGCACGCGTATTGAGAAGTCTTGAGACGTCGCTTATGATGTACGTATTCTTTTGGCGACGATCTCCATAACTGCGCTCACAAACAGTTAGTACTCAACATTTATGTTTGCTCATCATCCAAAACCAAATCCGGGGAATCAATACTCAACAGGAGGGCCCGTCGTTGACCCGCATGGAGGTCGGAGGAGCCGGAGGAGCCCTCGTTGATCGGAGGACCTGTCATGGACCCGCATGGAGGTCGAAGGAGCCGGAGGAGCCCTCGTCGATCGGTGGACCTGCCTAGAGGAGCCCTCGTTGATCGGAGGACCTGTCATAGACCCGCATGGAGGTCGAAGGAGCCGGAGGAGCCCTCGTCGATCGGTGGACCTGCCTTGAGGTCGAATGAGCCGGAGGAGCCCTCGTCGATCGGTGGACCTGCCTGGAGGTCGAAGGAACCGGAGGAACCCTCGCTGATCGGATCTTGGGCCAAGGTCGAACGAAGCTTTGATGCTCGGATCTGGGTCGATCGGAGCTCGGACGGACACATGATGATCAGATTGAGCTTGGGCGAAGCGGGGGAGGCCCGGATCCATTGTCATTCAACTCCAGAGAGCTCTGATATCGAGCAACTGACGCTAGGGAGTCCTGATACCTGTCGATCGTTGCTGAAGCTCGAACCAACAATTGGATGGGGCTGGAGAGCTTCGGTCGGCAGGTGGATGGAAGGCCCGACGTCGGCTGCTCGGTTGGTCGAGAGGGGGCAGCTTCGTTAGGGCTGAACCAACAGAGGCAAAGCAGCTTGATGGCTCGGTGTACGGGACGGCGACGCACTTGTGAGCTTGGATCGACCTTTGGCAAGATCTCGGGAGACTCTGTCGAAGGGGATCTGACCTTAGGAGGAGACCGAACTTGGGGATGCTTCATCGCCTATCGACCTTGGGGGATGATGTTCGGTGGAGGCGAATATCCGACATGTGTGATTTGATATTGACGGAGGACTGTGCAATCTTGCCCAGGATCCACAAAAGAAGCTTCGTAGTCCCTTACTTGGGACGAAATAAGTTTGATGATTCGGGCTTCGAGGAAGCCTCCGGGTCACAACTCAATTGGTATAGCCATGAAAAGATGTCACCACTTTGGTTGGAAATATTCATTGTCTCCTCCAGAGTTAGCCTTTTTAGGCTACTGATTGGTGGGGCAAATCAACACTGTCAACAAAAGGTAGTGACAGGAGTGTTGAATCTGAACTTTCCCACAAACGGCGCCAAACTGTTAAGGCCAAAATTGACCGAAACGGTTGTTGGGTCGACGAGGACGCTTCCGATGGATCGATCCTTCGTCGGCCGAGAGATGGGGCCCGTGAATGAGCGTCTCCAGGTCGTGGGTGCCATGGTCGGCCTCCACAAATGGACGTTCCCCTAGCTTCGCTGTATCTCTATAATCCTGCATCATGAGAAGATCGTTAGGGGATCGGGATAGGGGCCCGACCGATCCCACTCGACGCTCAAGTTAGTCACCATTAGATGAAAACATAAAGAGCTAGATTAAGAGGAAGATGATGGAGAAGGAGATGAGAGTATATTGTAGTGTGGTACTTAGCCATTTTTAGGAGATCTCGTTGTACGAGACTTGGCCTCCCTTTTCTCCTTTGTTCAGGAGATATTTATGCTCCTCTCTTGACCTGTAACCTCTCCCCTTTTGTGGCCACTAATGGCCTCATTTGTGGGCTATGAATTAGTCCACTAGGAGAGTGTAACTTCCCCTTTATTCCTGCCATTTATTCCCCTCATTATGACTATCAAAGTAGCCATTGAAGTGGCAATCTGACCAAGTTTAATCACTAATTAATTAGTGATTTTGACTTAGTCATGGCTCATCTTGCTTGGTTGGCTTCGGGGCTATCGGGTCGTAGCGCGCCATTCTGAGTGGGCCTCGCTTATCCGGCAGATTCTACCTTCCCACTTCGCGGGCCGGGCCCATGACGAGTTGGTGTTAATATCGGCAGAATTTACTTACCTGCCTAATGGGCTGGGCCCATATACTCAACAGTACCAATAATAGGATGATCTGAAGGTCTAAATACTAATTCACATACATCATTCCTTTTGAATTGATTAAGTTCTTCCTGCATTGCTATAATCCATGAACTACCTTTATAAGCTTCAATAACATTCTTTGGTTCGATGGATGATATAAATGCACAATTAGTCATTTGTTATATTTGAGATCTAGTTCTTACTCTATCAGAAATATCTCCAATAACTAAATCATGTGGATGATTAGGAACTTCAACAAATGCTTTAGGAAGACTTGTATTTTCAGGGATAATCTCAGGAATGGAATTAGTAGAATCATCGTCATCTAACTTAGTGTTTTCTAAAGAACCAGTGATAGGTATAGAATCTTCTTCATCTAAATGTGTAATAGGTGTAGAATTCTCATTGAAATTTACACGAAGAGATTACTCAAATCATAAGTTTCTTTTATTATAATCCTGTATGCTTTACTACGTGTAGAATATCCTACAAAAATGCCTTCGTCTGGTTTAGAATCAAACTTATCTAGTGAATCCTTATTGGTAAGAATAAAACATTTACAACCAAATACTTTAAAATAAGACAGGAGATATACGATCATAAAACAATTCAAAGCAAGTTTTATTCATTTGTAGTCTTATCAAAATTCTATTCAAAACATAACATGCAGTTGCGACGGCTTCTACCCAAAAATATTTTGGTAATGAACTATCACATAACATAGTTTTAGCACATTCTTGTAAAATTCTATTTTTCCTTTCAACTACACCATTTTGTGGTGCGGCTCGAGGAAAAGAGAAATTATGTGTTATACCATGTTTATTACAAAATTTCGTAAATAATTCATTTTCAAATTCTCCTTCATGATCACTACGAATAGTAATAATGAATGAAGACTTTAACTTTTGAATTCTTTTACAAAATATTGTAAATTCTTCAAATGCATCATTTCTATGTTTCAAAAATAATACCCAAGTATATCTTGAATAATCATCAACAATTACAAATGCATATTTATTGCCATTTAAAGAAGCTATTCTAGACGGACCAAATAAATCTAAATGTAAAACTTCAAGCGGTCTTTTAGTAGAAATATCATCTTTCAATTTAAAAGAAGATGTATGCATCTTACCTTGATGACATGCATCACAAAATTGTGTATGAGTGGAAGATATATTAGACATTCCATAAACGAACTTTTGTTTTGAAATACGTGCCAAATATTTACAGTTAGTATGTCCAAAACGTTTATGCCATAATAATGTGTTATCTGTGGATGCTAGTAAACAATGATCATTTGAAGATATTTTCATGCATAAGACATATTATTCTTACGATTACCTTGAAATAATATATTAGACATGTTAAAATCATATATAATGCATGCATTCTTTTCGAAAACAATTTTAAAATCTTTATCACATAATTGAGAAATGAATAAGAGATTATGTTTCAAACCGTTAACGAGGAGCACGTTTTTTATGATTGGCTTAGTTGGATCGCCAACTGTTCCGATGCCAATCACTTTACCTTTGTTGTTATCGTCAAAAGTAACGGTGCAACCATCTTTAAATTGTACTGTTGATAAAAGTTTGATGTTCCCGGTCATGTGTTTAGAACATCCACTATCTAGTATCCATCTTTCTTTTATGGGTACCTGAAAGATAAACAATAAATATTGGTACCCTTTTTATATGGGTCCTTAGGATTAGTCCTTAGGAAACCAAACCCAAGTGGAATTTGGTTTCTTTAGATAATTAGAAGAAAGAATAAAATTTTGCATAAAGTTCGAAATATATAAATCCTTATCATATAAGCAAATGTCTTTGGGAACCCAAATATTATGCATAATGTTTTCTTTTCAATTTTTAGACTATCTAATGAAGAGAAAGAAGAGGTTAGTTCTTGATGAGAAAGAACTAATGCGCCTTATTTTGAGAATTCAATTTCTTGAATCTCATATATAATTCATTAAAAGCATCAAGTAGATCTTCATTCTCTAAACTACTTACCTCATTATCACTGTGGGACATAAAACACATATGCATTCTCTTCATTAGATTGTCGTTGACGTCTTCTTCTTCATCTGAAAATGAAGAGTCTCATATTGCTGCTAGTGCCTTCTTTTTCTTTTCAAACTTCTTATCCTTTCTGAAGTTGTTGAATGTCCTTTCTTTTGGCTTAAGAAGTGGACAATCCATTTTCATATGTCCAGGCCTGTTACATTGAAAAACACAAAGAAGCATCAGTAGTTTTGGACTTAAAACTTTTAAACTTACCTTTTCGTAAAAACTTTTTAAAATTTCTTGTTACAAGTCCCATGTCATCATCGTCAATATCTGAATTATCGGTATCTGATGAAGCCGCGAAGTCAAGAGTTTTCTTCTTTGTATCTGCTTGTTCTTTGTGATCTTGAAGTTGTACTTTGTAAGCCATCAGGTTACCAACCAAGCTTTCAACGGTGAGAGTTGACAAGTCATTGGCTTCTTCTATGGATGTAGTCTTCTTCTCCCATTCTGATGTTAAGGCACGAAAAATCTTCCTTACTTGTTCCGTTTGAGAATAGGTTTTGCCAAAAGCTATTCAGGAGTTAACAATGTCGGTGAACCGAGTGATCATTTCTCCAATTGGTTCATTCTCCTTTATTCTAAATAACTCAAACCTGTGAACACGAACTGAGATTTTAGTTTCCTTAACTTTATTAGTTCCTTCATGTGTTAACTGGAGTGTATGTCAGATGTCATATGCTGATTTGGCCTGGGAGAAACGATTGAATTCATTCTTGTCCATGGCACAGAATAATGCATTCATTGCTTTAGAGTTGTGGGTTGCAACGGATTTGTCAGTAGCGGTCCATTGGGCATATTGAGTTGTAGGCTTCTCGTATTGAGTTTCCAACATGGTCCAAAGTTCGTAGTCGATGCTTTGAAGATAGATCGTCATCCTTGTCTTCCAATAGGAGTAGTTAGAACCATTGAATAGTGGAGGCCTTGTAGTAGGTGCCCTTCTGGAAATTTTGATGAAGACGTTGAATTGTTAGTCGGATAGGTGTAGGTCATCTTAACCATGAGGCTCTGATACCAAATGTTGGATCTCCCGGCATACCAAATACACTAGGGGGCGAATAGTGTAAATCACGACGATATTGCAAAATTCAAAGTTAATAGAAAATTGCAATAAGAGTGCGGAAATAAAAGAACACAATCCAGAATATTCCAAACTCAAACACAGAGATTTTTATCCTGTTTCGGATCCTTGTAGTCCTACGTCCAGTCCTCTACCCCGTAGAGATTTGAATCCACTAAAAACACTTGCTCCGCGCAAGTAACCAACATACAAAGATGCCAACACTCCCCGTGTTGCAAACTTGTACAATTTCTTCAACAAGAGGTTCACCAAATAAAGGAAAGAAAGAGTATGAAACAATCACATATAGCCTTGATAATTGATGGAACTATTGCGCAAGGAAGGTGATTGAATCTCCAAGGTTCTGGATGAAACTTGTAGTAGAACAAACTTGAAGATTGGACTTTCTATGGTAGAAAAATTTCTGCAGAGGTTCCTCTAAGAAAATCTGAAAATCCTCACTTTCTAGAGAGAGTAAACTTAAGAAAAGAGTGTGAATTTTCGTGATTTTTAGGCAGGGGTCTGGGGGTCTATTTATAGCCCAAAAAGGTAGTTTTTACACGTTAGACAACTGCTTAAATTTTCAAAAAATTCTGGTAAGTTTTTCACATTAGTCGACTAATAGGAGAGACTGTTCGACTAATTAGAACTGCTAACTAGGATTCTGGCTATTGAGGTGTCCTTTCAGAAAGTAACTTCCGAAAACGGAAAGTAACTTCTGTAAACGGATATAAACTGACAAGAACTAGCCATTTATGGAAGTTCTAACTTCCTGAAATAAAATATATTATTTAAATGATAAATCATTTAAAATAACTGACTTGAAAATAGACTGGTAGACTAACAAAGTCTGTGAGTCGACTAGAAATATGAAAGTTTAGAAATTTGTGAGAAAATGATCTTAGAGACTTTAAAATGAGTCTGACGAAGTTTTAGGACAGAAATATTTTAATATTAAAAGTAGTCGACTAGCACTAGAGGTTGGTCGACTAATTGGATTTTTGACGTAATTTTTTGAAGACGGATCCTAAACGACTAAGAGAGATTATCATCAAGGCTTTTACATTCTAAGTAAATGCAAGAGAAAAAATAAAGATTACATCTCATTTACAAGATACAAAATAGCATCCATAAACTTTGTCTTGTGGTGGATGCTTCTTGCAACTTTGTATAATTGATGATTGTCTTAGTTGATTGTGCTATAACATCTGCATAGATAAAGTTAGTACAAAGATAATATGATTGTATAATCAAAACCATATGAGGAGTTGTGAGTTTCCAACATTCTCTCCCTTTTTGATAATTTTACAAACATTGAATATAATATTATAAAATGATGTTATTGCAAAAATAATGTAAAAAATGTTAGTGCTAAGATATGTTATTGCTCCCCCTTAATATATGGCTTATAAACAATATATAAGAGATAATTCGTATAGCCATATATTTACACCAAATGTTGGATCCTGGCACACCAAATACACTAGAGGGGGTGAATAGTGTAAATCACGACGATATTGCAAAATTAAACTTTAATAGAAAATTGCAATAAGAGTGCGGAAATAAAAGAACACAATTGAGAATATTCCAAACGCAAACACAAACATTTTTATCAGTCCTCTACCCCGTAGAGATTTGAATCCACCAAAAACAATTGTTCCCCGCAAGTAACCAACATACAAAGATGTCAACACTCCCCGTGTTGCAAACTTGTACAATCTCTTCAACAAGAGATTCAACAAATAAAGTAAAGAAAGAGTATGAAACAATATCACATATAGCCTTGATAATTGATGGAATTATTGCGCAAGGAATGTGATTGAATCTCCAAGGTTCTGGATGGAACTTGTAGTAGAACAAACTTGAAGATTGGACTTTCTATGGAGGAAAAATTTCTGCAGAGGTTCCTCTAAGAAAATCTGAAAATCACTCACTTTCTAGATATAGAAAGTAAACTTAAGAAAAGAGTGAATTTTCGTGATTTTTAGGCAGGGGTCTGGGGGTCTATTTATAGCCCAAAAAGGTAGTTTTTGAATGTTGAAAAACTGCCTAAATTTTCAAAAAATTCTAAGAAGTTTTTCACATTAGTCGACTAATAAGAGAGACTGGTCGACTAATTAAAACTGCTGACTAGGATTCTAGCTGTTGAGGTATCCTTTCAGAAAGTAACTTCCGAAAACGGAAAGTAACTTCTGTAAACGGATATAAACTGACAAGAACTAGCCATTTATGGAAGTTCTAACTTCCCGAAATAAAATATATTATTTAAATGATAAATCATTTAAAATAACTGACTTGAAAATAGACTGATAGACTAATAAAATCTGTTAGTCGACTAGAAATATGAAAGTTTAGAACTTTGTGGAAAAATTATCCTAGAGACTCTAAAATGAGTAACGAAGATTTAAGACAGAAATATTTTAATATTAAAAGTAGTCGACTAGACTAGGGGTTGGTCAACTAATTAGATTTTTGACCTAATTTTTTGATGACGGATCCTAAACGACTAAGAGAGATTATCATCAAGGCTTTTACATTCTAAATAAATGCAAGAGAAAAAATAAAGATTACATCTCATTTACAAGATACAAAATATCATCGATAAACATCGTCTTGTAGTGGATGCTTCTTGCATCTTTGTATACTTGATGATTGTCTTAGTTGGTTGTGCTATAACATTTGCATAGATAAAGTTAGTACAAAGATAATATGTTTGTATCATCAAAACCATATGAGGAGTTGTGAGTTTCCAACAGCCCAAGCCTATAGTCGCACTTCCTCGTGACCCGCCGCTGGGCAGCATCACGAGAGAAGTCTGCTTCATCGAAGTTCTCTTTGCCCCGTGAAAGGAAGCCCTGTTAGGTCTTCCAGTGCCTCAACATACCAACGGGTCCACCATCCAGAGGAAGAACAACCATCAATCACCTCAGCTCCTAGCAGGAAGACTCCTTTGAAGGAGAACATTACCTCCGCCTCCCGACTGGTGAAATTCAAGATCTCGTCCCTGAGATTATACGACGGCACGGGCGATCCAGGAGAACACATATGGAGGTATCAGAGAGTGATGGATCTACAAGAAGCTGACGAACCATATTTATGTCGAGCCTTCCACACTACTCTGACCAAGGCCACAGATGAATGTTACAATGGGCTACCCAATAGAAGCTTCGGGTCTTTTGATGAATTGTCACAACTCTTTTACAGGCAATTCATAGCTAGAAAACGCCAGAAGAAGAAATCGGCCCACATACTCTCCCTAGAACAGGGGGAGAGGGAATCACTGTGAGATTACCTCAAGCATTTCAATAACGATAGGCTGCAAGTTGAGTGTGCCGCCGATGACAATGTCATCGCTGCTCTCATCTGAGGTCTCCGTAACGAAGACTTGCTGAAGTCCAGCCATCAGTTCCCCTAAGCAACCTCGAATACCTACTCGTAAGGGCAGAGCGCTTTATGACAAGTGAAGAAGTGCTTGCCGCCAAAAAGAAGAGCTCTCTCAAGCACCCTGGGGAAGCAAAGAGAGATGCCTGACCTCTAGACAACCTGCACCGGGACCCCAGAGACCAGAGGCAGCGCGAGCTTAACGCAACCAGAGTTGAGGTCCTCGCTTATGCGAAGGGGAAGGATTCTTCGATCGCCCTCCCCTGAAACATAAGAGAAGGTACGAGAAGCGAGACATCTAAAATATTGCAGGTACCAAAATGAGGGCGACCACGACACGGATGATTGCCTCACCTTAAAGGACATCGAGGCTCTAGTCAAGCGGGGCCATCTGAAGAGGTTCATCGACGACGCCTCGGTGAAAGAAGGAACCTCAAGGCCAAAAGCTAAGGGACCGATGTCTAACTCTCCCGTTACGAAAGTCGTCCCTTAAGTTGCCCCCAGAATGTCGTAGTCAAAGCAGTCTGGAAGCAGGAGATGATGTCTCTCTTTCCCTTGAATCAAATGCATGTACGCCTTTATTTCCCTTAGTTTGCAATTTCCGTTCGAATCGATGCAATTATCTTTTGATCAAATTGCGTGTGTACGGAATCATATCCCATGGCAGGAGAAATTTGCCTCTCCTTTAGGCGCATCAAACGCCCACTCACTCGAGGATTATTTTTCCCTCCTCCGCTAGCCAACCAAATTACGCGAACGGAGATAACTCTACCCTCGTGGGCCGCTCGGCTAAAAGATCGGAGGGGGCCTCTCCTTCGTGGGCCGATCGAGCTATACGATCGGGGCAAACTTCTCTCCCCCGCTAGCCAACCAAGCTATACGAACGGAGATAACTCTACCCTCGCGGGCCGCTTGGTTATACGATCAGAGGGGTCCTCTCCTTCGCGGGCCAACCGAGGTACACGATCAAGGGCAAACTTCCCTCCCCGCTAGCCAACCAAGCTACGCGGACAGAGATAACTTTACCCTCGCGGGCCGCTCGGCTATACGATCGGAGGGGGCCTCTCCTTCGCGGGCCGACCGAGATACACGACCGGGAGCAAACTTCCCTCCCCTGCTAGCCAACAAAGCTACGCGGACGGAGAAAACTCTACCCTCGCGGGCCGCTCGGCTATACGATCGGAGGGGCCTCTTCTTCGCGGGCCGCTCGGCTATACGATCGTAGGTGGCCTCTCCTTCACGAGCCAACCGAGCTACACGATCGGGGGCAAACTTTCCTCCCTGGCTAGTTATACGATCTGAGGGGGCCACTCCTTCGCGGGCCAACCGAGGTACACGATCGGGGGCAAACTTCCCTCCCCTGCTAGCCAACCAAGCTACGCGGACAGAGATAACTCTACCCTCGCGGGCCGCTCGGCTATACGATCGGAGGGGACCTCTCCTTCGCGGGCCGACCGAGATACACGACCGGGGGCAAACTTCCCTCCCCCGCTCACCAACAAAGCAACGCGAACGGTGAAAACTCTACCCTCGCGGACCGCTCGGCTATACGATCTAAGGCAAACTCTCCTTCGCGGGTCGACCGAGCTATACGATCGAGGCAAACTTTCCTCTCCCGCTGTCACGACCCGCTTCCCTAAAATGGAGGCGAGACGTGAGAAGGTCCGCACGAGAGTGGAGCTGTGAAGCCCCAAACCCGATAAGCGTCAATAAAATATAAGCAGGTCCCTGTAACCACAACGGAATAACAATAATAACACAAGGAGAGACTGAAATAAAATTCACATCTCATAAATTGTCCAACATCAACATAAGTCCAACATCCAGAAAAGCCACCAGGCTAAAAGAAAAGAGTCTAAAGACCCAGAACAAGGCCAACAAAAGAAACGACATAACAAAGTATAGGTGCTACGCACCGATAACAAAACAACTGTCTAACAAAAGTAAAACACACGAAGACACTAGGACTGGTCCCCAGTGTCCACGTACTCCCCGTCAAACACAAGCACGGTATCGGCGTCAGCAAACACCTCGTCCTCAGCAAGTAACTCAGGCTCGGGCTCTAACATGTGTCACCCAAAAGAGTAAAGGGTCACATGTCAGCAAGTCGAAAGACTTGTGCAAGGAAACGGGAATAATGGTAAACTAGCAACCTAGCAATTAAAACATGGTGCATGGCAAGTAAAGTACGGTGGTAACAAGTAAGGTAAAGGAGAGTACAAGTGGCAAGTATCAAGTGGTAGGGGTGACATGTAATGTCAAGTAACAAGTAAGGTACAAGGGATCACTCAACGAGTGCCCTATTGCCCGCAGGCTGTGTTCAAGTATCAAGTACAAGGGGTCACTCGACGAGTGCCCTATTGCCCGCAGGCTGTGATGAGCTCGTCTTCTGGAACACGAGCCAGAAAGTGTATTTGATAAGTATGGCGTAGGGGTGCACCTAGCCAGAACAAGTAGCACTAGTATGTAGCGATGCTACGCAATCACGATGAGTATTCAAGCATGCAATGACATGAGCAGTTAATACGCGTACCGTTAATTGTATTTAAACGTGACAGGCAAAATGCAATGATATGAACATATTCGCGTACCGTTAATTAAATTAAACATGGCAGTTAAAATGCAATAGCGGTTAAGGATGCATGGATGACATGAACAGTTAATACGCGTACCGTTAAGGAAAGTAAACGTGACATACAAGCATGATGAAGGTGACGGACCAAGCTTCGTTATCAAGCTAGGTCAATGGCGTCTAGACGGCTATCCTTTCACCGTCTAGTCTCTTTTACGCTAAAGCAAGGTAAATGGCCCAAAACATGGCCTAAATCAAGAGATGCAAGTTTCACTTGCCTAGCACCGGGGATGACGACTACTTCGTCACACGGATGCCAATCTATGGGGAAATCACTGTTATGGGGGAACAACCATCAAACAACATGAAATTTATTAGGGTTTCATAAAAATACCAATAGACTATAAAAACAACGGTAGATCGATTTCTTACCGAGAGGAGACGGAAGAGACACTCCGGGGAACCCTAGGATCAGATCTGGAAAAGATTGGAGAAGTTTGGGAAAACTAGGGTTTTGGGGGATTTGGGGATTTTTGATGGGTTTTGGTGAGATTTTGGGGAAGATGAGAGGTAGATGGAGTGAATGGATGGTTTGGATGATGGATTTAGGGCTTGGAATGGAGACATGAAGCTTGGAGGAAGATGGGGGCTCAAGGGGGAAGATTTTAGGGTTTTGGGTCGTGTTGGAGAAGATGAAATCGTTTGGGTTGGGTTTAAATAGGTTGAGCTGGCGGCTGCCCAGAAATTAGGGTTTCAACACTGGTTAGTCGGTCAAAGAGCAACCACTGACCGACTAGTTTGGCAACTAGTCGGTCGTTCGACCAACGCAGACCGACTAAGTGCAAACAGTAACTCCTGAACGAAAATAGGATTTTAGAGTTAGTCGGTCCATGAACAAATACTGACCGACTAGTTTAGCATCTAGTCGGTCGATGAACGTTCTTAGACCGACTAAGAGTAAACAGTAGCTGATACAAAAATAAGATGATGAGTTAGTCGGTTAAAGAAGCATTGCCGACCGACTAGTTTGCAACCTAGTCGGTCAACCAACGTTCTTAGACCGACTAACGATAAACAGTAACTCCTGGGAAATTTAGAAAGCTAACTAGTCGGTCCAAGAAGGATTGCCGACCGACTGGATCGTCATCTAGTCGGTCGGTGGCCCTTCTTACACCGGCTAATGAGCACAAAAAGTACCGATACGGAGCGCGGGGCCCCGGGATCGGTTCCTAAGACTCCTAGGCTTGATCTAACAGTTAGATACGACCGTTATGAAGTCCGTCACGAGTGACATACTTCGAAATCGACAATCCTAAGGAAGAAACGAGAAAATACGACGAATCGATCGAAAATGAAATCTACGGAGACGAAAACCACACAAGAGGAGAAAATCCACCAAAACTCATATATTATATTATAATAAATCCAGATACATGAAAAGCAGTCGTTACATCCTCCCCAACTTAAGAAAAATTCCGTCCTCGGAATTTCCAAATACTCACGAGTCCGGAAACAAAAGTGGGAAACGCTCTCGCATCTCATCCTCATTCTCCCAAGTAGACTCTCCAGGTGAACCGTGTCGCCACATCACCCTCACAAGATTGACAATCTTGTTCCGAAGCGATTTCTGACGCCTGTCCAGAATCTGCACTGGATGCTGGTCATACGTCAGATCGGGGCGAACGGTAATCTCCGAAAAATCTACCGCATGAGACGGATCGCTAATGTATCGACGAAGCTGCGACACATGGAAAACATTGTGAACTCCTTCCAAAGATGGCGGCAAGGCCAAGCGATAAGCTACCTCGCCAACCCTCTCCAAAACGTCAAACGGTCCAATGTATCGCGGGCTCAACTTCCCACGCTTCCCGAAACGAATCACACCACGATTCGGGGAAATCTTCAAGAACACATGGTCGCCCGGCTGAAACTCCAAAGGACGACGTTTGGCATCCGCCCAATGCTTAAAACGGTCCTGAGCAATCCTCAACCTCTCCCGAATATTCCTGACGATATCCACGGCCTCCACGATCATCTCAGGTCCCAACAACTCCCGATCACCAACGTCATCCCAACTTAATGGCGATCGACATTTCCTCCCATAAAGAGCGGCGAAAGGCGCCATGCCAATACTCGCCTGGAAGCCGTTGTTGTAAGAGAACTCCACCAAATGTAGATGGTCCTCCCACGAACCCTTGAAATCCAACATGCACGCCCTCAGCATGTCTTCCAAAACCTGAATCGTCCTCTCGGACTGGCCATCCGTCTGCGGATGGTACGCCGTGCTGAAACTCAGACGCGTACCCAAGCTCTTCTGCAAACTCTGCCAAAACTGAGATGTGAACCTCGTGTCTCTGTCAGACACGATACTCACGGGGACTCCATGAAGTCGCACAACCTCCTGCACGATTCACGTTACATCACTATCCAAACTAGGAAAAGGAAATAAAAATGGAGTAAAAGAATTTTACCTCCAAGTATCTCCTCGCTAGCGCCTCAGTGGACTGTCCCACTCGGAACGGAATAAAGTGCGCAGACTTGGTCAATCGATCTACGATCACCCAAATCGCGTCATTCTGCTTCGGACTCCGAGGTAGTCCAGTCACGAAATCCATAGTGATGTGTTGCCACTTCCACTCCGGAATCGGAAGCGGTTGTAGCAACCCGGCCGTACGCTGATGCTCCGCCTTCACTTGCTAGCAAACCAAGCACTTGGCTACACTCCGAGCCACACTCCTCTTCATACCATGCCACCAATAATTCAGACGAAGATCCTGGTACATCTTGGTGCCACCAGGATGCACAGAATACGGCAAACTGTGTGCCTCCACCATCAGCTCCTCTCTAATATCCCCAGCTGGCACACACAACCTGGCTCCGAACCTCAGCGAGCCATCCTCATGAATCAAAAAGTCAGTCCGCAGACCGGCTTCCACCTGCTCCCGAATCTTCACCAGCCTCGGATCCTCGGCCTGGCCAGCCTTAATCCGATCAACGATCGTCGACTGTACCTGCATGTACATCAACGACGAAGCCTCACCAGAAAGAACAATCTCCACACCAGACTCGCAAAAATCCTGCTGCAATCTCCACTGCGAGGTCAAAACCATCACCGCAGGAAGCCTACTCAAAGCATCTGGGACCACATTCACCTTGCCAGGGTGAAACTGCAAATCAATATCATAATCCGCCATAAGCTCCAACCATCGACGCTGTCGCATGTTGAGCTCCTTCTGAGTGAAAATATACTTCAAGCTTTTGTGATCGGTGAAAATCTTCACTTTCTCACTCAGCAGGAAGTGCCTCCAAATCTTAAGAGCAAACACAACGGCAGCCAACTCCAAATCATGCGTCGGGTAATTCTTCTCATGAACCTTAAGCTGACGAGACGCATACGCCACAACGTGCCCGTGCTGATGCAACACACAACCGAGACCCTTGCCAGAAGCATCGCAAAAGATCTCAAATGCACCGCTGCGATCAGGCACAACAAGGATAGGGGCAGTCGTCAACCTCTCCTTCAGAACACCAAAAGCACTCTCACAATCACCCGACCAAACAAAAGCAACATCCTTCCGCGTCAACCTGGTCATCGGCTCAGCAATACGAGAAAAGTCCTTAATGAATCGCCGATAGTAACCAGCAAGTCCAAGAAAACTCCGAATCTCAGACGCCGACGACGGAACAGGCCACTCCCTGATGGCCCGAATCTTCTCGGGATCCACTGAAATACCATCTCCAGTCACCACATGCCCGAGAAAAGCAACTCTATCCAGCCAAAACTCGCACTTCGAAAACTTAGCACACAACCGATGCTTCCTCAAGATCTCCAACACCGTCCTTAAGTGCGAGGCATGCTCTTCCTCCGACTTCGAATAGATCAGAATGTCGTCAATAAAGATAACGACAAACTTATCCAAAAAGTCGTAGAAAATCAGGTTCATCAGATTCATGAAAACTGCGGACGCGTTAGTTACGCCGAAAGGCATAACCACGAACTCATAGTGTCCATACTTCGTCCTGAATGCTGTCTTCGGAACATCTCCCTTCTTCACCTTCAACTGATGGTAACCACTCCTCAGATCCAATTTTGAAAACACCCTCGAACCTCCAAGCTGATCAAAAATATCATCGATGCGAGGCAACGGGTATTTATTCTTAATGGTCACCGCATTCAACTCTCGATAGTCCACGCACATGCGACGCGAACCATCCTTCTTCTTAACCAGCAACACCGGCGCTCCCCACGGAGACACGCTAGGATTAATATAACCCTTCTGCAAAAGCTCATCCAACTGCTTCCGCAACTCCTCCAATTCTGCAGGTGACATACGATACGGCGCCTTCGAAATCGGCTGCGCACCTGGAACAAGATCGATAGAAAATTCCAAAGCCCGATCAGGCGGCAAACCAGACATCTCCTCGGGGAAGACGTCGCCAAAATCACGCACCACAGCTGGCCACTCCAGCTCCATCTGCATAGCCACAGCCTCCACCGGCCTGGCCCGAAATCTGACAGGACCAAGCGAACTGCTACCACGACTGAACTCAAATACTGGATGTCCGGGAATCTCGAACACCACCTTCTTTCTCCGACAGTCGATCGTAGCATAGAAGCTCGCAAGCCAGTCCATCCCAAGAACTGCATCATAGTTGATGATGTCGTGGACAATGAAATCAGCACAAAGCTCACATCCACAAACCACCAACGGGCAAGAATTGCACCCACGATGCACCGAGACTACACCGTTCCCTGTGACGATATTCCAACTCTTAGGAAGAGAGGACGTCGACAAGGAATGCTTCTCCACGAAGCTCCGGGCCAAAATGCACATCGATGCACCAGAGTCAAAGAGGACTCGTGCAGGAAACGTGCAAACCAAAACCACACCTAACAAGCAATTAACAATCAAATCCTAGTCTAGCAAACAATCATGAGCAAGCAGCCAATAAAATCAAAAATCAAACTAACTAAGGAAGATAAATAGCTAGAATGAGCGTTACCTGCAATAACTTCATCCACGGCCATGCTCTCCTCCTCAGTCATCAGAAAGGCATGCCCTCTCGGCGGAACAGCCTGTCGAAAGGCCTGTCTCTGTGGAACAAGAGGCGCTCCACGTCCAACGGGCACAGGAGCTCGCTGCTGCAACGGCTGTGCTGCAATAGGAGCCCGCCAAGGCTGTCTCGACTTCGGACACTCCCGGATGGTGTGGGCAGGATCTCCGCAGACAATGCACTGTCCTAGAAACCTCCTACACTGATCCCTGAGGTGTCCAGTCTTGCCACAGAAATGGCAAGTCTTCAGGATAGGCCCTCCTGGCCTCTTGAACTGCACCGGATGACTAGGCTTGAAACCAGGCCTAACCACCGCCCTGGCCTGCTCCATAGGCCTCTTCCCAGCTCCGGAAACATGTCCCTTCCTCTGATTCAGATTTAACTCTTGCCGCCTCGCAGCAATCAGAACCTTCTGATATGTCTCCAAGTCAGAAGAGGTCACAAAGCTCTGAAGCTCCAAGGCAAGTCCCTGGAGAAATCGCTGAGCTTTCTCATCGGCATCCTGCACCATCTTAGGTGCAAACCGACTGAGCCTCGTGAACTCCTGGTGGTACTGATCCACCGACAAGCTCCCCTGCTTCAGATCTATAAAGCGCTGCAGCATCACCTGTCGAGCAGCCTTCGGGAAGAACTCTCCATCGAATCTGGACTTGAAGGTAGCCCATACGATCGGCTCCACCAGCATCTTCTCTTCAGCATCCCACCAATTCCTGGCGTTGTCCTTTAGCTGCCTCTTAGCCAGATCAACACATCCAACCGGGTTGATCTTCGCCATTGCCAAGTTATCCTCAATGTTCCTTATCCACTCGTCGGCAGCCAGAGGACCCTCAGAACCATCAAAATATGCGGGACCCAGCTCCCGAAATTGCTTCGCTCCTGGCTCAGAGCGGGGAACATCCGGAAGAGCCCGGGCAGCTCGAGCAAGTGGAGCATTCTGGACTTGCAGAAGCACGCCCTGCTGAACTTGCATCATCTGAAGCATCATCCGCATCATCTCACCACTGGTGGGTTCCCGCTCAGGCTCCTCATCATGAGGGACCGCACCACTACCCCCACCACTGGTGAAACGTCTTCCTGCCATCTAGTGACACAGAAAACGAATCAGATTAGACTCATAGCTTATGACATCGGACGTCGAACTTAATTTATTGGACATTCTAATATTATTATCGCTATTCCAAAAATCGCAGTTACAGAAGGACCTGCATGGGCCACCAACAAAACCTGTCACGACCCGCTTCCCTAAAATGGAGGCGAGACGTGATAAGGTCCGCACGAGAGTGGAGCTGTGAAGCCCCAAACCCGATAAGCGTCAATAAAATATAAGCAGGTCCCTGTAACCACAACGGAATAACAATAACACAAGGAGAGACTGAAATAAAATTCACATCTCATAAATTGTCCAACATCAACATAAGTCCAACATCCAGAAAAGCCACCAGGCTAAAAGAAAAGAGTCTAAAGGCCCAGAACAAGGCCAACAAAAGAAACGACATAACAAAGTATAGGTGCTACGCACCGATAACAAAACAACTGTCTAACAAAAGTAAAACACACGAAGACACTAGGACTGGTCCCCAGTGTCCACGTACTCCCCGTCAAACACAAGCACGGGCTCGGCGTCAGCAAACACCTCGTCCTCAGCAAGTAACTCAGGCTCGGGCTCTAACATGTGTCACCCAAAAGAGTAAAGGGGCACATGTCAGCAAGTCGAAAGACTTGTGCAAGGAAACGGGAATAATGGTAAACTAGCAACCTAGCAATTAAAACATGGTGCATGGCAAGTAAAGTACGGTGGTAACAAGTAAGGTAAAGGAGAGTACAAGTGGCAAGTATCAAGTGGTAGGGGTGACATGTAATGTCAAGTAACAAGTAAGGTACAAGGGATCACTCAACGAGTGCCCTATTGCCCGCAGGCTGTGTTCAAGTATCAAGTACAAGGGGTCACTCGACGAGTGCCCTATTGCCCGCAGGCTGTGATGAGCTCGTCTTCTGGAACACGAGCCAGAAAGTGTATTTGATAAGTATGGCGTAGGGGTGCACCTAGCCAGAACAAGTAGCACTAGTATGTAGCGATGCTACGCAATCACGATGAGTATTCAAGCATGCAATGACATGAGCAGTTAATACGCGTACCGTTAATTGTATTTAAACGTGACAGGCAAAATGCAATGATATGAACATATTCGCGTACCGTTAATTAAATTAAACATGGCAGTTAAAATGCAATAGCGGTTAAGGATGCATGGATGACATGAACAGTTAATACGCGTACCGTTAAGGAAAGTAAACGTGACATACAAGCATGATGAAGGTGACGGACCAAGCTTCGTTATCAAGCTAGGTCAATGGCGTCTAGACGGCTATCCTTTCACCGTCTAGTCTCTTTTACGCTAAAGCAAGGTAAATGGCCCAAAACATGGCCTAAATCAAGAGATGCAAGTTTCACTTGCCTAGCACCGGGGATGACGACTACTTCGTCACACGGATGCCAATCTATGGGGAAATCACTGTTATGGGGGAACAACCATCAAACAACATGAAATTTATTAGGGTTTCATAAAAATACCAATAGACTATAAAAACAACGGTAGATCGATTTCTTACCGAGAGGAGACGGAAGAGACTCTCCGGGGAACCCTAGGATCAGATCTGGAAAAGATTGGAGAAGTTTGGGAAAACTAGGGTTTTGGGGGATTTGGGGATTTTGATGGGTTTTGGTGAGATTTTGGGGAAGATGAGAGGTAGATGGACTGAATGGATGGTTTGGATGATGGATTTAGGGCTTGGAATGGAGAAATGAAGCTTGGAGGAAGATGGGGGCTCAAGGGGGAAGATTTTAGGGTTTTGGGTCGTGTTGGAGAAGATGAAATCGTTTGGGTTGGGTTTAAATAGGTTGAGCTGGCGGCTGCCCAGAAATTAGGGTTTCAACACTGGTTAGTCGGTCAAAGAGCAACCACTGACCGACTAGTTTGGCAACTAGTCGGTCGTTCGACCAACGCAGACCGACTAAGTGCAAACAGTAACTCCTGAACGAAAATAGGATTTTAGAGTTAGTCGGTCCATGAACAAATACTGACCGACTAGTTTAGCATCTAGTCGGTCGATGAACGTTCTTAGACCGACTAAGAGTAAACAGTAGCTGATACAAAAATAAGATGATGAGTTAGTCGGTTAAAGAAGCATTGCCGACCGACTAGTTTGCAACCTAGTCGGTCAACCAACGTTCTTAGACCGACTAACGATAAACAGTAACTCCTGGGAAATTTAGAAAGCTAACTAGTCGGTCCAAGAAGGATTGCCGACCGACTGGATCGTCATCTAGTCGGTCGGTGGCCCTTCTTACACCGGCTAATGAGCACAAAAAGTACCGATACGGAGCGCGGGGCCCCGGGATCGGTTCCTAAGACTCCTAGGCTTGATCTAACAGTTAGATACGACCGTTATGAAGTCCGTCACGAGTGACATACTTCGAAATCGACAATCCTAAGGAAGAAACGAGAAAATACGACGAATCGATCGAAAATGAAATCTACGGAGACGAAAACCACACAAGAGGAGAAAATCCACCAAAACTCATATATTATATTATAATAAATCCAGATACATGAAAAGCAGTCGTTACATCCGCTAGCCAACCAAGCTACATGGACGGAGATAACTCTACCCTCGCGGGCCGCTCGACTAATCGGAGGGGGCAAACTCTCCTTCACGGGCCGACCAAGCGACACGATCGAGGGCAAATTTCCTTCCCTGCTAGCCAACCAAGCTACATGGACGAAGATAATTCAATCCTCGCGGGTCTCTCGGCTATACGATCGGAGGCGGCATCTCCTTCGCGGATCAACCGAGCTCCACCACCGGGGGCAAATTCTCTCTCTCGGGTCAACCAAGCTACGAAGTTCACTCTACCCTCGCGGGCCGCTCGGCTACACGATCAGAGGGGCCACCCCTTCGCAGGCCAGCCGAGCTATACGATCGGAGGCAATGACCTTTCATGGGCCTACTAACCTACTCAATCGAGGATGATCTCTTTTTCCTTCCCGAGCCAGCTATGCTACAAGAACGGGAATGACTACTTTTACTGGACGATTACAAACGGAATTACCATTCCAAATTATCAGCCACATGAGCCAAAGGGATGGTATCACTGGGAGCTGACCTAACTACATGTTAGATGATATTCATTACTCAATAGGCCTACCTCTTGTTATTTCCAAATACGCAAGGTCGACCAGTTGAGGGTGCAGACAAACATATATCGTTATATATCATTTCAAGATAACTTGAAATCCCAAAACACCTTGTATTTCGTAGTTCGGATACAATAGTTGGGGATCGGACATCTACAAATTGTTACATTCATGGGGCGATTGGATCTTGCGGGTGATCTCCCAAGGGCGTCAACCTCTCATCTGAAATGGGGACCTCCTTAACCGCAAAATTGGGGACCTCCTCTGCTGCACAAAGGGAGACCTCCACGGCCGCAGGAATATGGACCTCCTCTTCAACTGCAACATCATCATCCTTCGCTTTCGGCTCATCATCCAATCGTGGTAACGATTGGTCGAAATCAATCCCCGAAGCATGATATTATTCTCGATCTGCAGACGGAAACGTGTGAAGCCGGCTTCAAACAACGTCAGCACGTTGGCAAGGCTCGCCTTATATTGGCTTCCTGAGCGATCTTCGCTCTTATCCCCTCCGAAATCTGCGAGGATGATTCCCCAACATCTTCAGAAGAGCTGAGCTTGCTCAACGCAACTAGCAGTTGACCCTGAAGCTCTCCCTCTTTTGTCGACCACTCATCCTCTTTCTTTAACAGCCGCTCATTAGCTTGTCTTCTCAGGACGGACTCATCGACAAGCCGCTTCTCCAAGGAAATTCTAATAACCGCCTCATCCGCCGCTCTTGCTTTCACCTCGGCCAGCTCCTGCTCAACCTTTTTTATACGGGAGATAAGCTCCAAATGTGTTTGCTTGGCCTTCTTTAACTTCGTCTTCGCTTCGTCGATGACCTTCTGGTCGGCCGCCATTTGCTCATTTCTATAAGCTAATATGGCTTCGTAATTAGCCACGGTCAATGATCGCCGCCGCAGCTCGGCGGCTAAAGTAGCTACTTATGAACAAAAGAGAGGATCAGACCCAACACTTATTGCACCTCATAAATACTCGGCAGAAATAACTTACCAGAAGGACCTACTAAGCCGTCAATGTTGCCAGTCTCTCGTGATCAACTCTGGCCATAATGACCCAATCCCGAGGAAGAGTCAATGAGTCGGGGGGGCAGTCCAACAACTCAAGAAAACAAACTCATCCTCACCTACCGGATAACGAGACATCTCTCCGGGGCATCCCTCCATATCTTGAGGAGACATATCCTCCAAGAAGTTCGCCCTATACTCTGGGGAGGGTATCTTCCGCTAATGGTTCTTGGAGGAAGAAGGCCCCCGAACGGCCAGGTATCTATGGCCAAACAAGGCCCTTGAACCGATGGCAAATCTGTCAAAGCCTCGTGCAAAGGCGGGCCTCGAGCTTCTTCATGAACAACTTCCAGGGCCGCGATGTCATCTCCGTCGGAAGGATCTTCAGTTTGCTCCTTTTTATTGACTCGGTCTCGGCCAAAGACCGAAGCTTCCTCTTTTCCTGACCATGGATCGTTTGAGGAGCGTCTGAGGCCACCGAGGATGAACCCAGGATCGTAACATGGCTGCCAGTCTTCTTCTCCTTCTTAATATAGGCCCCTGCAACCTCTACCCGAGGACACACTGACTTCCTGTTTTGTTTCCGAGCCTCCTTGGGGGCATCTGGGATCGTTGACGACGATCCTTCGACAGTATTGGTCGCCACCTCATCGGGATTGACAGCAGTGTGGGACGATGAGCCTCCTCCAACCTCTCGAAAGAAAACATGAAAGGCAGACTGGAGCTCGGGATCCTCCTGATACTCCTGACCTTTCATCCCAGCCAAACACGGGAGGAATAAATGACATGAAAGATAGAATCAATTCAAAGGAAAATCATTACCTTCCTCTCATACAGTCTTCTTCAGAGTTTTCGTATCGAACAGAGTTGATGTCTTCCTTAGATCATCTGGGATTCCAAGCAACTCATCTATGTTCTTCAACACGCCCTCTGAAAGGGAACGCTCTTCATTGGCTGCAAGAGTTGGCTCAGCCCAATTGGTGATAAAAATCGTTGAGCCAGGAAATGTCACAAACACAAACTGCTCTTTCCATCCCTTATTAGAAGTGGGAAGATCCTTAATTAATTGTCGGTCTCTCTTAGCGGTGATACAATACCACACAGAGCCCGAGTAAGCTTTCACTTGAAAGAAGAAATTAAACAGCCTCAAGGTCGACTCTACCTCAATCATCATGCATAATACTATGAAGCCAACCAAGTTGCCCACAGAATTCGGCATCAGTTGACACAGTGAAAGTCCTAAAGCATTTAGAGCTTCCAAGATAAATGGATGCAATAAAAAGCGGAGCCCACGTTCAAAGGCTTTGATATATATGCCTACCTTGCATTCCCCAAGCCAACAAATTATATCAGTCGGTAGAGCGATCAGAATCGTACAAGGACGTCGGACATAATCCTTCTGGATATATGACAGTTGAGCAATCGACACCTTGGAAGCTATAACAGTGATCGCCTGGGGTGCATGGGTCTTCTCCTTGCCTATGCGGCACGCTGAGGCCTCAACATTGACCGGGATTAGCGGTAAGTCCCTTTCTTCCGAAGACGACGTCGAACGGGACGTATCGATCGGAATGCCCCCCGTGGCCACCCGACTTTCTGCCTGACGTACAACACCTTCAGCCCTTTCCAACTCCTCCCAAAGTTCGTCAATTCCCGATGCCGATGATGTCGCCATGATGGATATTGAGTGAAGGGGGATAGAACCAGGAATTTCATTTTCAAATGGTTAGACCTAAAAATTTGGCGTCACTTTCCCCCAAAACGTCACTTATAGGGGAGACGATCGACCCTGATCGATGCCAACCATCCAGTCTAAAGGCATGTGTCTCCAATCTACGACCATCCGTATTCCTAACCTGAGGTAGTTGTAACGGCTACATCAATGGGAACGGAGCTTTGGTCGAATATGATTGAGTGCTTTTGTTTCGACTGTCGTGCCCAATTAATGAAGTATCACGTCACTCGACCTCAATCGATGCGTCGTCGACTGAGCTCAAGTGACGGGGGCCATTGTGACATCATTGGGCCGACTTCTATTACCATCATTGGGCCAGCTCCAGTTAACGACATTGCCCAAATGTATATTGAGTATTAATGCCTACATAGGCTTAAGCCTGCCAAAGAAGACAAAGCATCCCATCAAGCTCGACAAGCCCACATGAACATGCGGCTACTTGGTCAAAAGCAATTAGCCACGCACCCATTAAGCCCCCACATCTCTGAGAGGATGTGGGGAAAATGGGCCCAATAAGGGGATAGTGATCACTCGTCCAATATGCCCGTCCAATATGCCCGAGATGCAGAAACACACATGCCATGTTCGCTACAGCGGTTATCTATCAACAGGACATTGTGCCTATAAAAGGACCAAACCTCGGAGGAACAAGGGAGGTCAACAGAGTTACTAAGTGCTAAGTACTCTGACAACACTTGCCTTTTACTTTCCACCACATATTTCGCCTTCCTTGACTCGGTCGACCAGCCTCACAGACAATCTCTCTCTAGATCGATCTTGCTGCCCCCCGAGTCCTTCTTAAGTTCCCTACTAATTTAAGCATCGGAGAGAATTTGGGTCGGAACCCAAATGTTTCATGTGGTGCAGATAGCTTGGTAGGTGATCCTCAAGTAGCTCGGAGCTCCTCTGAGCTAGATCGGACTTCTTCCAAGTAGCTCGACTGCCCCCTTCCAGACCTGAGCTACCCAGCAGGCGAGCCCGATCGCCCTAGTTGACAAGGATACGCGTTGACTCCAAGCATCCAAGTCAGCCGCCTTATTGTTGACCATAACCTCACCGTCAACAGAACCGATTATTGATTTCTTACACCTTAATTTATTCCATTGACATGTGCTTCATCAAAAACAACTTTACTAAACATGAAACATGTAGAGCTACAGTCTAGGTGGTCTATCATCGATTGCGACCAGCAAAGTAATAGACTGCCCTAATCAGAACATGTCATGGAAGCAATATGGTGACCCTAATTGAAATGCCCTTGTCAAACCATATAGAAACATAGCAAATTTATATATGTTCTTGTGCAAAATTCATGTTCAAACACATACATTAAGTACTCTTGTGTGTAGCATATAAGAATGAGTTGAGATTGCAACATGAAAATGACTTACCCATGATAACAGATTCCGCTCTCTTCCTATCTTGGAAGGGTCAAATGCTCTTCGTCCAGAGAGCAGCTCAAAAAGCAGCACCCCAAAGCTGTAAACATCAGACTTCGTGGTGAGCTTGCCGCTCATAGCATAATCTGGAGCACAGTACCCATATGTCCCCATCACTCTCGTTGAAACATGAGTCTTGTCCCCAACTGGTCCAAGTTTTGCGAGTCCAAAATCAGAAAGCTTAGGGTTGAAATTATCGTCGAGTAAAATATTTCCAGCTTTCATGTCACGGTATATAACAGGAGGATTTGCTCCATTATGCAAATATGAAAGACCTTCCGCAGCCCCAACGGCAATCTTCACTCGAGTATTCCACTCAAGCGGCTGTCTGTCAGGAGGCAAATCTGTTCAAAAAGTGTAAGCAAGCTAATACATTAGCCGAAGAAAAGAGAAATGCTTCAAGTTGCATTCAAGCTCCAATGAAGAAGTAGTATGCAAACAATAAACAGCTCTAAGTGTTAGTGGAAATTTCATTTTCTTAGTAGCTAAGTGAAAAAACTACTTTCATAAATTTCATTTTCATAGTAGCTAAGCGAGAAAAAAAACTACATTCATACCGTATACTCACTTGGAAATGTATGTAGAGATAAATTAAGGGAATAGGCTACTTTCATGCCACATACTCACTAGGAAAAGATGTGTGATTCGAGATATCATAAGTGAAATAATATTTCCATAACGCATACTCATAAGGAACATATATGCTGCCATAAATCATATGTTAACCAAGAGAAATATTGAAAATGACGCGAAGCCTTGGTTCAATTTTACAAAGATAGGAACATCAATATCGTTCCATATCATACCATTTGCAACAAGAATATGAGCGAAGATGATGGAAACTGGAATGTATTTAATATAATGGTGGGGAAAATATGACGAGGGAGAGGGCATCTTAAAGATGGGCGCATGACAAAAGTAAATTCTAAGACCTTGGAAAGCATTAAAAATATAACACTGCATCATGGAAGATATAACACTCTGGAATAGTAAGCACGTGAACATAAAAATGCAACTAAAAAGGATTTAAAAATATCAGGCAATATAAAAATTCAAATAATACTGAATAAAAATATATAGAATAACTTAGGAAGGGAAAAGCAAAACTCTAAGCATAAACCAATGGCCCCTCCATTTTCTAAATTCGGATCTGACCACAATGCAGTAATCCGTGGACCCTGGTTGTCTCTGCCTCGTAGGCTTAAATCAAAGGAAAACAAATATGGAATTGATTGAGTTAACAATGGAAGTTATAACCACATAATTAGAGAACACGTTAATGGTTATATGACTCGTAGGAAAGATCAAGATGATAGGAAGGAAAGAAAAGGGAAACAATATCAAGGAAAGAGAAACCAAACATGAGGCATGACATTGAATACTGATACCACAAACTGTTATTGCCTATTACGTAATGCTCACCAATTTAATGGAAAGGAGAGAGAGAGGGTATCAAGAATGTGCATTGTCGACATTACATAGTTATCGCCAACATATTATTGTACAGTGTCATGTGATGACTACCTAAAACCAGGCAATCAACTTTCGTGTTAAGCAAATGTCACTGTTTGTTCAGTTAAGGGTAAAAAAAAGAAGCAAACAGAAAAGTCCAAATTTAGTCAGAGTCAACCTGTTGCTTCTGAAGCATGAATCAAGCTGGCTACTGACCAATGCCATCCACATTTATAACATGGATAAGTCAGCCAAGTATGAAACGTTTGCAAATGGCATTTATGATTCAATATTCAGGATGAAAAAATAAATGATGCAAACTTGAACTAAAAGGACTTGTTTCAATTAGCCCTGAATAAGACCAATTTTATGCTTACTTTAAAAACTGCATTTTGATCGCATCATTAAATTAGGATCAAGAGACATCCATGATAGACTTTACAAGTGATTAGAGCTCAAATCCATATCTAAATCTGGAACCTTAGCACGTGGAGATTATCGACGAACCTAAGCCAAGTATTACAAGTTGGAATGGTTTTACTAACATATACCGATTACTTAATCATATGTGGTGTTTAAATCCATTAATCATGCATGTATTTAAATAGCAAAAAAATCCTTCAAACTAGCAACATTACACACATTAGTTTAGTTCAGAAAACTCAGTATATAATATGTGGCTCTGGTGTTAACACACAAAATTTCTATTCAATTAGCAAAAAAATTTCACCCTGATAGCACATTTTGTTTTCATATTAGAAATCCAATGTTGAACCTAAAGCCACCCTCAAAATGGTAAGAGCTACGGATATTTCTTAAATGGATGCATCACCACGCCAATGATAGAAAATTCTGAAAGTACACCAAATATGTAACGATCATTTTTGTGCGTTTAAGAGCCCAAAGCCCCGGGTCACTTTACCGGCCCACTTTCTTTTAACTTCTCCCCCCCAACCCCCGTGTTTCTTTTTCACCCGACCCATTTCCCTCTGTGTTTTCCCTCTCTCTCGCGACGATCGCAAGCGGCGAACGACAGTAGCCATCGATTGGGTTTTCAAAAACCCTAGCCCTAATCTCATCCGTCGTCGACTTCTCGCCGACTTCTGATACAACCTAGGGCTTATTTGTGGGAAAACTAGGGATTTCGGTGGTGGAAACAAATAAAAGAGATTTTTATTGCTTTTTCAGATCAGGAAATCCCAAGATAAAGCCCCGATTCGAGATGAGGCGATTTCTAACTTTCTATTCGAGATGAAAATTTAAATCTCCAAAGGTGGCACCTTGGCCTAGGGTTTACAAACTCAAATCAAGCATGAGAAAACACATTAGGGCCGGCTCCTAGCTAATAACACAACAATTAGCAATTTTTCATAAAAGCCCCCCAACTTTCAAAATTGCATAAAAGGCCCCCCTCAAAGTCAAAAATTACGGATTCGCCCCGAAGTTGTCGGGCGCCTCCTCCGCCTATATGTGATAACCGTATCATTACTCCCCCAAAAGAGCCATCTTGTCCTCAAGGTGGAAGTCTGGGAATTGATGTTTGATCACTTCACGAGACTCCCATGTAGCATCATAATCCGGCAGTCCATACCATCTGATAAGCACTTCCCGAACTCCCGCTGCACTCCGACGAACACCCCTGACCTCCTGTGGCTCCAGCAACACCATCTTTTTTCAATAAAAATCCCAATTTTTTCCACAAATCCACTAGAAGCCCAAATTTTATCTCTATTTCTCATCCGGATCACTTCAGTCAGTTCCAAAGGAGATGCAAGAGGAAAAGACATGACCCAAGAGGGTTCAATCCTCGGTTAAAAAATTCCTTAAAATGCCCAAGGTTGCTAACCGTGGCTACTTAAAACATACCAACCAGGTTCAAGCTAACGTGATAAAAATTGGTGAAGTTTTGTGATTATTTTTGAACTTAGTCATTTATTAAATTATTTTTAAAAATCAATCTGAATTGAAAATTTGTCCTTTTTATTTTTATTTTTCGGTTGGGGTTGGAATGGTGGTGACAATCGAGGTGGAGGGATTTTGGGATTAATTTAAACCAAGTCAAAGCAAAGTCGGGAATGTTGATCGTTAAAACCAAAGCAAAAGAAACCAATACACTAAAAACCAAAGCAAAGAATTATTAATTTGCAGCAAATTATAGGAATTTTAAAAGAAGGGATTTTGTTTTTCGAGAATGTTTTTTTCTGATTTGGTTTTTTGAGATAATTTATTAAAGAGATGGTAGAAGCAATGTGATTTTCTGTTAGAATTAGGGAGCGGATATCAAACTTATAATTTTGGGTTACATGTGTTATTTTTGAAATTATGAACAAAATTGTCCATTATAAATAGGAGGGGGTTTAGGGCAATTTTTTCATGTTGAATTTGGAGAAGATTATTAATTGAGAATAAGAATAGATCATTTAGGTTAGTGTGAGAGTTCGGCTTCCTCTCGAATTGAAGTTTGGGAAAGTGTTCCTCCTCTCAAAAGAGGCCGAATTATCCTTGTAATTCCCTTTTGTATCTATAAAAATCATATCTTTTCCCAAATCCCCACATTTCTACCACATAATTATAGAATTTCCTATCAAATTGGTATGTTCGATCTTGATGGCCGCAAGAAAAGTTGATTCCTTGGAGGAGAAACAATGGAGTGAAGTAGAAACCCTAGAAAAGCGAAATCAAGTAATGGAGGAAAAGATCTCATCTATGGAGGAAAGAATCGTCGCTCGAGTGCAATCGTCCAAGGAATCCTTGCTATATGTGACGTTGGAAACCCTAATGAAGAAAAGGGTTCCGGCGAAACCAGATCTGGAAGACGAGGGAGGTCATGCTGAAGGTCTAGGGCGAAAGATGCAATCTTTGGCTAAGGGAAAGAATAAAGTCGACGACTTCACACAAGATCCACCTCCAAGTGGCGTAGATCTGAGGTGAAAGGCTAATTTTATAGTTGATAGCAAAGGGAAAGTCATCGTCATGGAAGAACAAATTTTGGAGTTAGCTCTAAGGCTTCACAGCCCATAGAAAAAATCGGCAAGGGACGAGGACCCCATATCTCAGCGCCAAGGGCACCACGGCCCTGTTTAGGCCGCCTGACTGCCGACTGCCACAGGGCAGCGGCCCTAGGGCACCCGATCCCTAGCACAGGCCAACCCAGGCCTGGGCGGCCCGCCCTAGGGCCCACGATCCATGGGCGGGTCGCACAGGGACATACGACCCCAGGACGACCTTCCAGGGGACCCACTGGCCCTAGTTGGTAGATCGCGGCCTTCGTGGGCATCGAGGACAGCACTTCGAGCACGACAGACTTTCAAACGGGCTTGATGATCACGGTGGCTTCTATCTGAGCTCAACGGCAGAGATTTGTGTGGCTACGACTAGCCCACAGGAGAGCCATACAAGGGCAGCGGCCCATGGGACATTGGAGGAGGACCCGAAGGTGGACGGAGACGACCCACAAGAGGCGATTGTCCCTTTGGGAGCAACGTTTACGATGTGGAAGGATTCCAGGGATTCGACGAGGATGGAGAAGATCCAGATTGGGGTGACGACGACTGGGGGTACGATGATGGAGCAAAGGGAGACCCGTGAGGAGATTTTGGTGCATAGCAGAATACCCACCAACAGTTTTCTTTCAGGCAACCTAGAGGAAGAGCAGGACAAGTGGTCTTTAGCGCCAAAAGTAAGGTCAGAAAATCGAAGATGTCTGTCTTCGACGGAGTGGATCCTTATGCCTAGGTTTATCATGCAAAGAGATGTTTCGTGTTGAACCTCTTGACAGAGGAAGAAAAATGGATGGTGATCAGTATTTGTCTGAAGGAAATGGCTCTAGCCTAGTTTCAGTGACGAGAGCCGTGACAGCCTATCAGTTCGTGGAAGGAATTCAAGGACTTGTTAGATCAGATTCGAGACACACAAGGAAAAAATTTACACGAGCATCTCCTTACCTCACACAGAAGAGTACCGTCCGAGAGTACCAGGAGAGCTTCGAGATGCTCTCGGGTCGAGTGAAAGGGATCCCTGAGGCGACACTGGAAGAGAATTTCATAAAATGGCGGGGCCAAACCCAAAATGTATGGGTGACAGATCGACCACAACTCCGGGATATACACTAGGGCAAGGTCGAGTATAGGACGATACTGTTTTCATTTCGTGGAAGTCCCCAACAAAGGATATGGTTCTAGGTGATGGCGTGGTTTGCTTCTTAGAACGCAAAAATCGTTCCTATAGGGTCGTGTGTGGAAACGGGTATAAATGATGAAAGATGGGCCGCTTGAACCGGGACTTATTGTCTTAATAGACCGACAAGAAAAGCGGAATAGGAAAGGTGGCAACTGATGAGTGCCTTTTTAGTTATAAATTGAAAAATGATTAAATGTGAAGCTAACATGGCTAGCTACAAGGAGTGCCAAAGAAAGATGAGATGGGACAGACTGTCAGAGGCCGCAGCGGGACTACCAAAGGAAAGCCGGCCCTTGCTAGCTAACATAGATATCTATTCTCGGTGCACATATTCTCTATTTTGAATCTCTCCACAACCAGGCCAGGCCGAATCGGGTCGCAACATCGGGATGGGAATGGCTCTCAGCCCACAGGCATCATTTGATGACAGCACTCCAGGTCAGTTGCATCCGATCAATTGCTTTAATCCAACCAGACATAGAGAAACTGTATCTGGCAATGTATATGGTTTGAAGGAGAACATCGAGCTTAGCTGCGCATAGTGAGGCCAAGGGGGCTTAGAGAGGCTATGAAGCTGGCTCAAATGGTGGAAGACATGATCAATGTAGCATGGGCTATCAAGGGAACGATGAGCGAGGCCACATCCCACACTGCTGCCATGACAGAGGTTCAGAGGTAGGTCCCATCCAGCGATGGGTCACACAATTCAGGTGAAGACTAGCGCGCCTCCAACAAACAGCAAGTTCACGCATCTCACACAAAAGGAAATCATGGACAGACACGCCAAGGGATTATGCTTCCGGTGTAGCGAGAGGTTCAAACTAGGACATCAATGTCAAGATCGTACTTTACAGGTATTGGTTGTCGAAGAAGGTGAAGGCGCAGCAACAGAAGAGGAAGAGCCTGGAGGGAACGAGCACCCACATTCGGAGTCGCGTATTCACGGATTTCATAACACCACCGTAAGGACAAGGTAGTTCTTTGAGGGCGGAATAATGTTAGAATTGGGGTGCAGATGGCAAACTTGTAATTTTAGGCATCAAGTGTTTTTTGTAATTGTGGACAAAACCAGTCCTTTATATATATGAGGGGGCTAGGGCTATTTTTCTCATGTTGAATTTGAAGAAAATTATTGATTGAGAATAAGAGCAAATCTTTTATGTTAGTGGGAGAGTTCGGCTTCCTCTCGAATTTAAACTTGGGAGCGTGGTCCTCCTCTCGAAAGAGGCCAAATTTATCCTTGGCATTCCCTCTTTGATCTATAAAATCCCGTCTTTTTCCCAATCCCTAAATTTCTACCACAAAACCCTAGAATTTCATTTCTTTTTCTTTTTCTTTTTCTAATGATTAGATTCACAAAAAAGAAAAAAAAGTAATAGTAAAAAGAAAAAAAGGAAAAGTATAAAAGAAAGAACAAGAAAAATGACAATACAATCATGGAATGGAATTAAGAAAAAGCAAGAAAGAAAAAATAAGTAAAAGACTGAACCGAGTGATAGGTAGTAGGAATAGATGATGAAGAATAATGATGTTGTGTCGACAAGATGATGACAATGACAACCATCTGTAATCTTAATAAGAGAGAGAGCAATGCCTTTTTAAAAAATTAGTTTGTACTAGGTGACTTGTGACTTTTGTGCTTTTTGTTTTTCTAATTTAAAAGCAAAAGCAAAAAAATCAAAAGTAAACACGTGACATTTTTAATTAGGGTTTTTGGATATATTTTTTGGGCATGGGAAGCTACAAAGCAAAATTATGAAGACTAAAACAGAACTTAATTGCAATGACTTGATAGTGAAAAAAGAAAACTTACAACATAAAATACAAACAATTATGAAGACTTAAAATAGAAAAGTTTGAAAGAAATCACAAACAAAAATAAAAAGTTAAAACAGAAAATCTGACTTAGGGAAGGACCACATCAAGAATACATTGCGCAAATATCAAGCGATATGTAGGTTCAAAACTTGATATGCTGAAAAAATCGACTAAAATTGTATAAATCTACCATGTGCGTACCTGTGAATGCTCAAAACAACATGTCGGCCAACATCTTGGAACATGTCGGTGATATTCAAAATGGTGAATATCATCACCACTGTTAAAGTGTAGAAAATTCAACAGGAATGCATTGTTGCGCTCATGTCCTCTTGCCTAATACAGTTCACAAATAAAAGAGACAAGAAATTGCCACTTGCTTAATATTACATCTCCTAAGACTATCAATATTAAGTCCTCAGAATGCCCCATGACAGTTTCTACTGAGTACGCATTATCCATATCCTAAGACTATCAATATGCATGTCTCTAAACATTCAAAAATTATCAGCTCATCATATCCATCTGTTAATTGCTATAAAGCATGCATGGAACACAAATACAACATGACATAGATATTCGGCCGCAGATATTGGGCCACGGCAAATTCCTACAAAGTAAGACATGAAGGCCCAGTGTTTGTGCATGTGAGTGCACAATTATGTATATACTAGTCTATGGTAACGAGACATTCAAAATATCCACCAAAAATTTCAACACATTCAAAATCTTGTCCCCCCCAAAAAAAATTACAACTACCTTCAAAATATCCCCCAAACAAAAAATCTTAACCACATTCAAACTAATATTCAAACTAAAGTTTAAGTTCCCCAAAAGAATTTAATTCCCCTGAAAGTTTAGTTCTTCTCAGATTTAGTTCTCCTCAAAATTTAAAATTTTAGTTCTCCGAAAAATTAGTTCCTTCCGAACTTAATTCCTCCCAAAATTTAAATTTTAGTTCCCCCAAAAAATTTAATTCCCCCAAAATTTAGTTCCCCCAAATTTTGTTCCTCCCAAATTTTCTCAAACTATCATCCTAACCATTGATTACTTAAGATTAAATCTTAGCCATCTTTCTACCCATCCCTTTGTCCTCATCAGCAAACCCATTCAAAGCCATCCCTCAATCGTATAATAGATTATACATATCAAAATTTATAGTGATTATGTAATGTCCCATATTTTTACTAACTATATAGATTTTCTTTAAAAAATTTACAATTTTTCATTTGAGTTTCGAAAATTAACATCAAATTTTCCTTCTTCGCATTTCTTTTTTTTCTTTTCTTTTCTTTTCTTTCCTTTGACTGAAGGCCCAAGCCCACGAAAACCCGCACCAACCCTTATTCATTTCCCTTTATACTTGAATTCACTTTAAAACAAAGCCCGCAGCCCATTTTGTTCCTTTCATTCATGTTACCCGAGCCATAATCACACGATTGTCTCTCCCTCTCTTCTTTCGACAAAAAAGAAAGAAACACTAGCCATCTTCTAAAACGCAACCACCTCCTTTTCTTCGACGAGATAACCGATTCGAAATCGCAAATCTTCCGTGTAATCTCCCCACACGTTTTCCCCCTCTTCTATTAATATTCGATCAATTCAATAGTTTTGTTTTCTGCGAAAATACTCTCTCTTCCTCTAAAAAATTCTGATTTCGATTTCCTTGTATCTTTGGTTTTTAGAGTGTTTTCTGGGCTTGACTCTTCGCTCCATCCTCATTGATCAAGCAACCATCATCGTTGGTGGAGTGCTTGAGCGAGAAATTCGAGGATTTGGGCCAACTACGGTGAACTATAGATTATTTCTAAATTAAGTATTCGTTTTATGCTATAATCTTGTTTTAATTTTCTGGAATTTGTTTGAATCAATGGGAATTGTTGCTTGGACCATTATCATGATTGAGTTACATGGGGAAGTGATGAATCATGTTTATTCGAAGAAATTTTCCCTTGTGAAGTGTATTTAGCAACCCCTTTTATGTTCTTCGACGACTCGCTATTGCCTCCTCTGTCTCCTACTTTTCAGTTGGGATTTTAATTACAGTCGGTTGTCGGTTGGATTTTTGGTGTGGTGGTGTCGTAGGTTGTTTTGTTGGATGTGTTGTCCGAGCTTTTGCTTGTGGTTGTTCTTATGGTGTCTTGCTATTAGGTTTTGGGGTTCTTTGGTTTACTACGGTTCCCTCTAGGCCTTGCCTTTTGCGGTTGTTCTCGGGCTTCGTGCCATGTATAATATTTTTAAGGCCCTTGGGCTCTTGTTGTACCCTTTTTGCTGTTTCCTTTGGCTTTTGGCCCACGGGCTTTTGCCCTCTTGCTGTCGGAGTCATATGATGTTGTCTTTTGCTGTTGGTTTTATGGGTTTGTACATGTAGCTTAAATGTTGGGTTGCCTTGCTGTTGGGTGGGTCTGCGGGCTTATTACTGTTCACGTACTAATAATTGCGACATAATCCACTCTAGGCGGGTAGACTATACCAGTATTTTAGGGTGCCGAAATGTGAATCTAATTCCACATAATTGCATGATTTTCCCTGTAAATATTTAAATTTATATTTTCGTTTTTTTAAAATAAAGTTTCAGATTTAATTTGATGAGTTTTATGTAAAGATTTAAATTGCTTAGATTAGGAGATTGGCAGGAAAATTATGACGCATGTTAATTAGAAATTACTTTCGAACAAGAAAACGTATTGACACCGTTACTTGAATTAGTTGTGGAATTATTAGCATATATGCAATGACTAGAACTACTATTGAATTTCACTAAATTGTGTAGTTAAGTTAGGGGATGTGCATGTATTGATGCTACTAGAACGAACTGATAGTGGAATCGAGACATAACTTAGGTGACAGTTGGAAACATGACCTGGAACATTGACTTGATGTATAGAATCCCTGACTAAGTAATTTAAGTTAATATGAACCTTGAATATTTTTTGAGAACCACGTTATATCCTAAAAATTTATGATGCAATCTAAGTAACCTCCACAGTAAATATTATAAAATAAATTACAAAAAGATAATTCTATTATATAGCTCTCTATAACATGATGTGCAACTTTGGTGACACCATTGATGACATTCACACCTGACATTGCAACTGTATATTCATATATTAGTATCTTAATATTTCATTTATATAGTTCTTGTTATAAAGTAACATTACATTGAAAAGCTCTTATTACATAGTTTACATATAACATGTTCATTATCTGATAATAGTTGACTATGGCAAAATACATGATCCAATTACATGACATGATTGCAATGAATAATATAAAATGATCACTTGCTTGAATATCGTACACTGATGCATACTTTTAATATTATATCGGTTCGCTGTTATTACACACTTATCACAGAATACATTCTGGATAGTGTACATGTTCATGTTTGAGAAGTAATTGCTACATGGGACAAAGCATCACAGTAACACCGGAACCACCTCTTGGACCAATGAGAGCCACCTCTAGAATCCCTTCCTCGGTTAATATTAGAAACCATCACAGTACCAGATACAATATTGTTAGACATGACACTGTACTTGACATATTTTACCAACAATGTATCAATGTATGTAGTAAATATATTTCATAGGATTTTTAGTGTAACTAATATTAGAGTGTGTGCGGGAGCGACTGAAGTCATGCTTCATGTCGATTTCTTCATCACAATTTCTTGACATCCGACCGGGTTCCTTCACAGTATCTCGTTAGACCCATCACAATTCCGTCGGATGGATCCAAAGTTTCTTTCACAGTTTTATGTTTAGACTCGACCCTGGTGAGCGTGTATCTGTGGTACAAAATAGACTTCAGATTGCATATCGTACTCTCCAATATGAGCCACATTACTAACATAGGATATCACAGTCTAGTATACAGGGTAGTGCTAGTAAGAGTTATATAATGCTTGATCTATTGCTATAGTTTATTGTTGTCTAGCCTGGATGTTCATATTAATGCTTAATGTCCTAATTGCTTGCTAGTAAGATACGTCTATACCTCTGGTCATGTATTGTTGCAAATTTGTCACTACTGCCATATTGTTGTTTGATGTTAATATTCATGTCTTGCATGTTTGTCATTTAGTATTGTCGTATTGTTACTTTTCAATTCTTTCCTACTTTATTTCAGTTATATATATCATCTTTTATATATCGTACACATAGATTAGATATACTCCACTTTGAGCTAGTAACGTATGTTTTTGTCGTCATTAGATGTTAACAAGAGCACGATGAGGTCTCTGTGTACGAGGACCAGTTCACGGAGTTCTACGACAATCTATTACAATCTATTCACATGGGTATGTTTAACATTTGGTTCCTTTATGGTGTATCATATTCTGTTTTCACTTGTGAACAACAGGCCTGCACTAGTATAAAAACTAGTCACGACACCCGAAAGTGTGGCGTGACAGATATGATGTGTTCTATTAAAAATAAAATGAAAAGCAATAAGAATTTCAATGGCAAGAATACATAGCTTCTAGTCAAGTAACAAAAACAAACAAAGAATATTTAAAATAATATGGTTGATACATAATATAATTCTAATGATGTTTAAGCTTTGTTAACAAAGTACCCGCTTAGTTAAGAAGATCATATTCATATTTTCTTTCTAGAATCGTGTTGCTCTAAAGTGTCTCAGTTAGATCCACGTGGGTCCACGCGGGTCAAGGCCAGGCCGTCGGCCCACCAAGCCCACGCGCGCGCCCGGTTGCCTAGAAACCCTAGTTTTTCTTATTTATTCTAGGGCTAGCCGTCATTTGGGGCATGCTTGATTATTGAGATTTCTCTTGAGCATCCCTTAGATCTAGATTAAACGAGTGCGGACGTCCTCTTCGGCGTCTTGGGAGGAGAATACGCCTTTTTGTATTCAATTATATTATTATTGCTTTTATTTCTCTATAAAAATTGTGTCTTTTGTTGGATCCTAACAATTTGGTATCAGAGCACATGACAATCCATGGCGGCTTCGACGAGATCGCAAGACAAAATTGAGGTTTTGGAGACGAAATTTACAAGCGAGATCGACGGGATCAAGAAATCGTTGGCGGCAAACGATGAATCCATGGCAAAGTTGACGGCTTCCATCAACCAATTGGCGGCGAATCAAGCGAAGCACGACGAACAATTCGCGCAATTGATGGGAACCCTAAATCAATTGGCGACGAACAACAAAGGGGATGGAAACCCTAAGTCGGTAGAAAAGACGGCACCTTTGGCCAAGAGGAAGTGGAAAGTTAAGAACTTTGATCCGGAAAACGATTTTTTGGTAGAGGAATTTGCCGAAGATGATGAAGAGGAGCCGTAGAGGGTCGATTATCGAGAAGAAATAAGGAGTAAGGCCGTGGAGACCCAAGGAGGAGCCGTCGGCACATTCCCCCCAACCGCCAAGGGCACACGCTGGAGGGGGGCCACTGCAGCCCCCCAATGGCCCCGCCGCCTCCCAGGAGGGCCGCCGAGGAGGCAGCGGCCTCCCCTGGGTGCGCCCAGGGGCGGCGAACCCCCCAAGGGGGCCGGCGAGCCTCCCCGGGGGTCGCCCGGGGGCGGCGAACCCCCTGGGGGGCCGGCGACCCTCCCCGACCCACGGGGGGCCGCTGGGGCCCCCAGGATCACCGGGTGGGGCCGGCGACCCTGCCCCAGGCAGGCCGCGGCCCCGCCGACTTCCCCAAGCAGACGCGCGACTTCACGGGGGCTGTTGGCGGCGATTTCGGTACTTTTCAGCAGGGGCAGCCGCGGCGAAGGGCTCCGGCACGTGACTTCGAGGAGGATTTGGGACCCGGGAGATTTCAGAAGCACAGAGACTACGGAGAGGGTAATCGGGACCCTCCCGACCCACGATTTGACGACAAGAGATGACAACCACAGCCCCACCACCAGGAGAGACACGCCGCAGGCGCATGAGGGGGATACAGAGACTACCAGGAGTGGCCAAAGGGCAGGTTTGGAGGCGACGAGGGGTACAGAGACCGAGGAGGGCCCCATGGGAGCTACGAGAGGCGCCAGGAGAGGTATCAGCACTACCATCAGCCTAAACAGGGCGGAGGTCGCGGGGACCAGGGGGATTCAATATGGACCGACTGAGGAAGCTGAAGATGCCTATATTCGATGGAGCGAACCCAGTCTCGTGGGTCTACAGGGGGAGAGATTTTTTAAAGTCTCCCAGATGACTGAGGAGCAGAAGTTGGAGGTTGTTGGCATATGCCTGGATGGGAAGGCCCTGGCGTGGTTTCAGTGGAAGGACGCGAGACGTCCCTTTCGCTCTTGGGAGGAGATCAGGGACCAGATGGTAGAGAGGTTCAGAGACCCCCACGTGGGAAACGTGCGGGAGCAGTTGCTATCTCTCCGACAGGATGGTACGATGAGTGACTACTTAGATAGGTTCGAGGCTCTTTCAGGACAGGTGCACTGGGTAACCGATGAGACGATGGAGAGCACCTTCATGAAGGGGCTGAAGGCCACTATAGGCGCAGTGGTACGCATGCATAAGCCTCAGAGTTTGATGGAGGCCTTGGAGTACGCTCAGATGGTGGAGGACTGGCAGATGGAGGAGAGGAATGCAAGAAGTGGTTGGAGTGGACCAGTTTCACAGAGTGTCCCGACCGCTACAGGAGAACAGAAGGCAGCTACAGGGACAGATCAAGCAAGTATTGAGAAGACTGGTGAGCAGAGTAGCGCAACGCCAACGGGTGGTCAGTTTAGGAGAATGATCAACGCCGAGATGAGGGAGAAGATGCAGAAGGGGCTCTGTTTCAGATGCGATGAGAGGTTCACTCCAGGACATCACTGTGGAGGTCGTAAGCTGCAAGTGTTGATCGCAGAGGTAGACGATGATGATGATGTGGAGGACGAAGGGACAGGAGGTGATGACGACTCCCCCTCGGATTAGCACCGCCAGTGATGTCGAGCACCACCTTAAGGACAAGGTGGATTTTCAGGGGCAGTGTAATGTTAGATCCACGCGGGTCCACGCGGGTCAAGGCCAGGCCGTCGGCCCACCAAGCCCATGCGCGCGCGCCCGGTTGCCTAGAAACCCTAGTTTTTCTTATTTATTCTAGGGCTAGCCATCATTTGGGGCATACTTGATTATTGAGATTTCTCTTGAGCATACCTTAGTTAGATCTAGATTAAACGAGTGCGGACGTCCTCTTAGGCGTCTTGGGAGAAGAATACACCTTTTTGTATTCAATTATCTTATTATTGCTTTTATTTCTCTATAAAAATTGTGTCTGTTGTTGGATTCTAACAGTCTCATGCACAGTTTGGAGATTTTATTTAAAACTAGCACAGCCATGTTTGGTTACCCTTTACCAGCAATTGATTCGCAGCATGCCCCTTTAACATTTTCTAACAAGTACACTTTGTCCATCCTAAGACAATATCAATGTGCATGTGTCTCTAAGCATTCAAAAATTATCAGTTCATAATATCCACAAAGTAATTGCTATGAAGCATGAACACTGATACGGGACACATATATGGCATGACTTAGGGGCACAGCAAATTCTTAAAAATACACAGCCACATTGTTATAATCATGCATTTACATGAATAAGTATTATTTCTATATAATACACATCAATACGCATAGTGATTCTAGAGTGCCCCATTAAAAATAAAATAAAAGGTAGTATAAAACTATAAATTGCAACAACAAAAATCTATAGCGTCTCATCAAGTAATAAAAGTAAACAAAAAAGGTTCTAAAATAATATAGTCGATGCCTAACATAGTTTCGGTGATGTTTAAATGTTGTTAACAAAGTACCAGCTTCGTTAAGAATATCATGTTTATATTTTTTTTCCTAGAAACATGTAGCTTAAAAGTGTCACACATGCAGTCTTTAGATTTTATTTAAAACTAACACTGCTTAGAGACGTAACTTTTTGAGTTTTCAAAATAACATAGCTTTGAACTGCCCTACATATGTCGGACAAGTGTTGGCATTCAACAGGTGTCTAACATGGACACATCACCCAATTTGAAGTGTCTGTGCGAGGTTAATTGTTTGCAAACGTTTCTATATATGAAGTAAAAGTTAAAAGTTACAAAATCGATAACCAACCCAATGCATATAGCAAGAATAACATAGCTTAGAGACGTAACTTTTAGTAAGTGTATCACTCAATCAAAATTGTTTCCTTCCCAAGACAGTGGTCAATTCACCAATTTTGGTTATTGCCATTTTGAACATATTTGCATATCAACCTCAATTGTATGCAAATCTAATTTTAGAATATAATTGATAACAAACTTTGGATAAAAGGCAATCATATTCCTTTACATAGCAGTCAAGAAAAAAATGGGTACAAAAGCGGCCTACAAATTTTCTCTAAAATCTTGTTTTCTTGTGATTCAAGTCATCCATTAAGTGAAAAGAAAATCATACACAACTCAGAATGATACAAAGTACTCATAAATTTATCAACTGATCAAAACTTTCACTATATAGTGGTTTCTAAATAGGCTTGCAACGTCATTAATGTATAAGTTGTGACCACCGAGGGCGGAGCTAGGTTCAATGAAGGTTGGGCACGTGCCACTCCCATGAAATCTAGAATCTCTTTATATTTTTTAAAATTAATATATATGCCTCTACTAACCAGTAAAGTTTCTATATCGTGCCCTTGCTAAATAGTAAAAATTTAATTTAATTCCCCAAATTATTCACATGTTTCTAATATTTTTTGAATAAAATTGTATGCCAACTATTTTCCTAAAATTTAGCTCCAACTTTCTCTCTACTAAAACAACTAAATTAAAGTAATTACAACCTAACTATAATCTTTTACTATATATCTAAACATATTTACTACAATTTAATCCACGTCCAAATTCAATCTTCTTTTGTATGCGAAAAAACTCAAAGATCGCAATCAAAGCCTTTTCGGGATTAAAGCCTAGAAGTACAGAAAGACAGACCAATTTTTTAATTACTTTCCTTTACTTTTGTTTGTAATTTTCATTTTCTATTTTGTTCTCAAAACTCACATTACAAATTTTGATTTTGAATATGAGAATATTATGCTTGTTTGCAAGGCTTATTATTATTTTTTAGACTGAGAAAATCTTTAAAATAAAGCATTCTACTCAAACTTTTATATGCATTTTCTAGCAACAACAATACCCTTTAGAGTTAAATTTAGAAATTTGCTTTATTAAATTGTATGGATATTTGGGTTTAAGTAAAATAATTAACATGGTTTCCTTCTAGAATAAGATAATCTCCAATGTGTTAACTACATACTGCTTCATTTTGTGCACCCCAACTGAAAATCCTGGATCCACCCTTGGTGACCACTGTGTTCTGTGATTTAGTGAAACATCTTTGACAGTTGAACAATCTTCAGTGTCAAAGTTGGTAAATTATAATCCTCAACGGACCAATGAAGTTTCCAATGGTATCTGTATGTGAGCTGCAGGCATCATTCTTCTTTTGTTAATTCAAACATTTTCAGTTTTGACCTTTTTGTTCGAGAACTAGTGCCAATGGCAGGAAACTGATTGAGCTAAGTGAACCCTGATGTCTCACTAGATAATGAATCTTCCTTAAGAAAGCATCTATTAGAACTTGGAACTTATTTAAACCATTTGACTATTGAATCAAGATGTTTTGACAGACTTGAGTGTGTTGCAAGGAGACAAAAAAGTAACCAATGAGGTGATTAGTGATGGCCTTGCTCCACGTTCTCTACTCGTAAAATGGAGGAAGAAGAAACTAGACGCATTCAGATGAACTGAACAATAAAGTTGCTTCAACATGCATGGAATTCTGTCCAACGAAGATGAACATGCTGTTGATTTGATTGCTGGTTTCAGAAAACTGATTTGACAGATTTCATGTGATAAAGGAAAAGAATAGAATATCCCAAATATGTAAGGAAAGAATCAGAGGTAACCATAAAGAGTCGTTAAAATTTATATGCAGCATAAATGCACGGGAGAAATGGTGCTTAATAAATATACTAATGAACAGGAGGGAGCCGAACAGGTTTAAATTTAAGTAAATGATCAATTAAGATCATTATCATCAAGAATTCTGACAGGGTGACTTCCCCAACACTACCTGAATCTGGAAGATGATTATTATGCATACGAACCTGTCAACTTATTTATGCAACTATATATGGAAAGGGTTGTAAAATGACACAAGTGGAATCATAATGGAGAAAAAACATTAGTTAGTTTTCTACACAACTATTAATCAGTAGGAACATAAAAAACAAATAATACAAGGAATGTGAAATGAGGATTCATTATGCAACATCATTATATAACCTATAATTATGGATGGTATGGAGACGTCAAATTTGACAGAAGTTGCTTGCTTGTTGAGGAATATCCAAATGTTAGGCAGGTCGCAGCTGGAAACTTCTTAAAGAAAACTATATTAAGTCCAAGTATATAAAGTGCAAGAAAATTACAGGGAAAGGATTGTATGTTACAGAATTGCAAACATGCTGAAAAGGGACTTCCACAGGCAGACTTTAAAATATGAATAGAATCTGAAGTTCTACAGATATTTGTTGATGCATGAAGAAATTTTCTTTTGTTCAAAGCTCACAAGTTTTCACTGCTACCCACAAAGACAGCAAAATTTCAGTTATACATAACACATTTCCAAAAGAATGTGCTTATTTATTATTTATATGCTTTACCATGTTTAATTTCCCTCATTTGAGCTTGTTCAATAAACTTTCTAAGTTAGAACTCATTATTATAGTAATACTTTCTAGGTGACAATGATAAGAATATCAACGAAAACAACAATGATAATATGATTTAAGACAAGCAGCAGGACATGCCATATGAGTTAAACAATGGGTTCTTATGCCATTTTGAATGGCAAGAGAATTAATGCTGTAATTTGGCCATTGACTTTGATGTGGTCCTAGCTGGTTCTGTAGACAATAATCCAGCTGTGGGCACCAACTGTTACCGGCACATACAAATACCACATTCTTAATCCTAAAGCCTGACTACAGCATTTGAAAGATTAGGCGATAGATCTAATAGCTGCTCAAGCAAATGAAAAAGAAAGATGATGCATTCCATAGTCTAAGACTGATTAAAAATTTAAAAAAGAATGATGTCTCATGTTCTTTATTCATGGTTACCAAGCTGTCATTTTGTTTGTTAGTTCTCATGCAGAAGGTATATTATTATATTGGCACCGTTCTAGATATCAGAGATCACATGAAACCTACTATTAAATTATTAATTTATGGATATCATGGGGACACGCCATGACCATTGTTTGAAACAATGAATCAACAGGTCATTCCAAAATGTTGAAAGAAGCATGCAAACAAACAGACCACAGATAGTCTACTTCAGCATCTAGATACAAATCAAAGCTCAGACAAAACTGTTGGGTATTTAAATAAACAACCCAATTTAAATCAACAACAAAATAGGTCGACAAAGATCCATAAAGTCTAGCTGTGCAAAAACAACTTTCTATGTGATTGAGCATTACCAAATAAGTGATCCTCCAAGCTACCCTCCGGCATGTATTCGTAAACCAAGAGCCTCTCATCTCCTTCAGCACAGTATCCATACAAAGTTACGAGATTCTGATGCCGCAACATGCTCAACATGAGGACTTCCACCAAGAACTCTGAACTCCCTTGAACCCCTTCTCTGTTCAGCTGCTTAACGGCCACAACCTAAAAATAACGGGGAAAAGATCAAAATTTGATCATCAATTGCAAAAAAACTAGAACAACCGCAGTGGGGGAAAAAAATTAAAAACAGAGAGCTCACCCTCCCAGAATCCAGTTTCCCTTTATAAACCCTACCAAAACCCCCTTCTCCAATTAGATTCAACTCATTGAAATTCCTGGTAGCCGTCGCGAGCTGACGAAAGGGATAGCTCTCAGCACACTTGTGCTCCGCATGAACATGAACATGTGGCTTCTTTGCTTTCTCTGCCCTCCCAAAATTTGAAAAAAAAATCACACAAAATCTTGATTTAAAAATCAAAGTTATGTTTTTGGGGGTTAAAGCAGTACCTAAAGACGAATTGGCAACAACCTTAGCATCAGATCTGGCCACACCGCTGTCTTCAATCCTGCTGCTACTGATCTCCTTCCCACGAGGGAACAAACAAGGAAAGCAGCCCATTTTTTCAACCCACCGATTGAAAAAAAATCGAATAACAAAAACCCCAACCCACTCCCAAAACCCCTAACAAGAGCGAAGAGAAACCAGAATCCAAACCCCAACTCTACCAACCTACATTGTCCATAAGTACATGCAAAAGAAAGAGATATGAAACGAACCCTGGGGAAAAGGTAGTGAAACCCCCTAGGGATCGGTCGATCAAATCGAGAGAAGAGATGGCAAGAGTCCAACAGGACGATTTAAGAGAGGAGGGGGGGACATAAATGGGAAAGGATCAAGGCGTGCTTTTAATGGTCGACCCTCGATGCTTTTCTATCATTGTGTGAGCAGATTCTGCTTCTTATGGAAGCCCAAGAAACTGTTCTCTTGTTGTTCGACGCTCTCTTTGAAAACTTGTTAAACCCCACCAACAAACAAATCTGTTCCCTCCTCCTCCCTCCCTCCCTCCTCTTCAAGTGCTTCCTCCGAGTTTCTGGCGCGTTTAATGAAGCTACAGTAATGGGTTTCTGACGGTGTTTTTCTTTTCTTTGCTTTTTTTTTGCTTCCGTTTCCGTTTCCGTTTGACCCAACTTAGACCCCGTGTGGGGACCACAAGGGTGGGGTTGGTGTGTGGGCTTGCGGTAAAATGATGAGGCGGTAGTTTTTGGGAAGCAAGTCATGATGTGATGGGAGGAAGCGTGCCAGCTGCTTCCCCTGCTGCTGCTGTCACGCATAATTCATTTATTGCCTCCTAAATTGGGTTGGGGGCCTTGCAGGTGCGAAAGGGGACGAACGGAATTTTATTGCTTTTTTGTTTTTTTTTGTTTTTTTTTTATTTTTTTTTTTTGATGAATACCATGTTACTAAAAGAGTGCAGGGGCACGTTATTTTGCTTGAAAGTTGAAGTTGGAAAAGTTGAAGAGGCGTGGAATTTGAGTAGATATAAACTAGAGTTTTGTGTTTTTTTTGGGTGAAAAGTTGTATGGAAAGTCAGGTCGAGAAAGTAAAATAGTGTCCACACAACTTTCTTCTGTTTTCTTTTGATTGAAGAAAGTTGGAATGAGAAAGTGTGATTGTGGAGTGTAGTGGTATTAGGTGAGTATAGGGTAACGGTTACCCCCAACTAATTTATATGTAAATTGTGAAATAAAACTCAAGTCAACACATTGCCAAAAAAACCAAGAATGTAGCAATATTGTCATGCGTCTCATGCATGCAACAGATACACAAATGGCATGGACATTCAGAAATAAATCCCACGATCTCTCATAGCCAAAAAAATCCAAGCAAGCAGCAATATTGTCAAGTAACTAGGCATGCCACAGCAATTTTATGGTTTTCTCAAACAACGGCAACAAGGGAACAAGAACCAATGACGAAGGAAATGGCGGGTGGCAGCCCCGAGGCCAAAGGGAGGTGATAACACACGGGGGACCCACAAATGGGGTGGATTCCACAGCTTTCCCCGCATTTTGCGGGAAAAACAAATGCCCCCAAGATTCTCAAATCCATATGCCATGTATGACAACTTTCCAATTTTAAGTTTCAAGCAAAAGAACAGGAATTGAGAAAGTGTGTTGAGATTCTTGCCAAATAGTGCATGGACAGTGGTAACTTAGCACTTTCTCATCCACTTTCAAGCAAAACAACAGGCCCTAATAGGACCCGGTGATACCACATAAAAAATTATTAGTTATGTACACATTTATATAAATTATATTGATTGATGGAAAAATTAAAAAAATTTCAATTCATTCGTTTGCTTTTCCCAGGTCAATGAGAACAAATTGTATAGTTGTCATACGTCACATGATTTCCATTAATCGCATAATTAAACATACGAATATCCTTAGAGAAAACACAAGCTACGCTAGACGGTAATGGTTTGGGCTTGTTTGGTTGCATGCAACAATTTCAACGTGTAATTTTAACAAGAATACTAACAACAATCTTGTTTGCGCTGGATTGGGCTCGTTTGTTTGGTTGAGTAACAAAGCACACCTAAAAGGCAGAAACTCCTAATTGATTTGGCATTTGATTATGATATCTGAAATCCAGATGTCGCTAATTAAGGAGTAAATTCTCACATCTTACAATTTTTTTAAATTGTTACATCTGTGTATTTTGATTATCATGTATTAAATCACAAATATCAATTTTCAAATAAATTCAAGTTGTTTTATTTGTTCATCTATTTGTTGCAAAACGTTCTGTAATTGCGAAACCGTTAAATTTGTGACGACTAGAAGAAGGAGAAAAAACATTTGAATTCACTTGAACTTTGGTGAATTTCAGTTTTAAGACTTGAATATCAAAATGAACGAGTCTTCTGGTTGTAATAAAAATTAAAGAGGGTATGGTTTTGACCATATCAGATGAGCAAATTTTCTCATTGATTAATTCTTAGCTCTCTTATAATATAATATAATACAAGAATTGATCGGGTTTAACTTATTAGAGGAAGTTTGTTAATCAAATAATAATAAAATAATATGAGTATGTGTTTTCTGTTGTGAAAGTGACGGCTACTAAACCCGTAGCCATATATTTATAAGAGAAAGTTTTCAATTGAGTATATACCCTAGACCTACGTGGGCTTTACATAGGCTACAAAAGCCAGTTCATAACATTTCCCCTTATCCATCAATCAGTGTAAGCTCGATATATGAATACTTCAGGATTCATAGTGTTTATTAGTATCATGAGGATTTGGATTATTATGTCGTTAAAACCTTTGGCTATGGAAAACCCAGTGGGAGAAAACCAATAACTAAGGAAAAAGAGTGTAGGTCTCATTAACTTCCCATGATCTGTGGATATCACTAGGGGTGGATACTTCCGGTTCCAGAGTTAATGTGGTCGCCTCGTTAAAACCTTTGGTTATGGAAAACACAGTGGGAAAACCCAATAGCTAAGGAAAAAGAGTACAACCTAACATTTAACTCCCTATGTTGTGTACAAGCTTCAGGCTTGTAGGTCTCTCAATTGTCTCATTCCAATCACATTTACAAGATTTCTAAAAGTACATCGAGGTAGTGTTTTAGTAAACAGATCTACCAAGTTGTTGCAAGATTGAATTTGTTGTACGTCGATCTATTTGTTCTCTTATAGTTCGTGCATCCAGAAGAGCTTATGGGAGATATGCTTCGTCATGTCACCCTTGATATAACAACCTCGTAGTTGAGCTATGCAGGCTGCATTGTCTTCGAACATGGTAGTTGGTTCAAGGTCGCCCGTCTTCAAGCCGGTCGTCACTAGGATGTGGTGAATGACTGAACGTAGCCAAAAACGTTCTCTGCTAGCTTCATGGATTCCTGGGAGTTCAGACTTATTGGATGAGGTTGATGTAGTGGTCTGCTTCACAGATCTCCATGAGATGGCCATCCCACCGTAGGTGAATACGAACCCAGTCTGTGACTTTTCGGTGTGGGGATCAGACCTGTAACCTGCATCTGCATAACCAATTAAATTCGAGGATACACATTTCTGGTAATATAGTCCCAGATCAATTGAACCTTGGAGGCAGTGCAGAAGGTGCTTAACTCCGTTCGAGTGACGCTTTGTGGGTGTTGCACGGTATTGTTGAGTATTGATTCCCCGGATTTGGTTTTGATGATGAACAAACATAAATATCGTGAACTAACTCTTTGTGAGCGCAGTTATGGAGATCGTCGCCAAAATTCTATGAACATCAAAAGCGACGTCTCAAGACTTCTCAAAGCGCGTGATCATGTGCCTGAAGCTTTGTTGAAGCTCTAGGAGCATTTTTGAAGTCAAGAGATTCGGATTGAAGCTTTGAAGACGGTTCGTCAAGTTTTATTTATAGTCTTCTAGCTTCTTTTCGTAGAATGTTAAGCCTTGAGTAGGTCTTACATGATAATCTTCATAACACTCATATCTTAGAGCTAGGATTATCTTAGAAGCCCATACAAACTTTCCCGAAGCTTCACGCTTTATTTCACGGCTTCTAGTGCATCTTAGTTGGTTCAAGAAGAAGAACCAACCGACTAGATGGCAATCTAGTCGGTCGGTAATCCTACTTGAACCGACTAGATTGCCTTGTCCAATTCAGCTCATTCACTGTTTACAGTTAGTCGGTCCAAGAAGGATTCCTAACCGACTAGTTTGACCGACTAGTTGTCAAACTAGTCGGTTAGGAATCCTTCTTAGACCGACTAGTTATGTCTTTCACTTTTCAGCCTGAGCTACTGTTTACAGTTAATCGGTCAAAGAACAACCGTTGACCGACTAGTTGTGAAACTAGTCGGTTGGAATTTGTTCTTAGACCGACTAGCTCTCTTTGAATTCAGCCTATACTATTTCAACTCTTAGTCGTTCAAAGAACACTCACCGACCGACTAGTTGTCAAACTAGTCGGTTGGCAAGTCTTCTTAGACCGACTAGTACTAACTCCTTGAATTCACTTTATTGGCTGTGAACTAGTTAGTCGGTCCAAGAGGAAACACCGACCGACTAGTTGATAAACTAATCGGTCAGTGATCCTTCTTAGACCGATTAGACTGCTTCAGAAATAGATCCGTTGGAGCATTAATTGCACGAATTTGCCCTCTCTCTCCTCTCTATCCTATATAATCCTGAGATGCTTCTTCATAGCATTCAAGGCTGCCATTATTGAGTTTTAGAGATCAAAGAGAAGAGCATTTAATTCTCATTCCAAGCTCACTCATTTCTTACAAGAATCTCTCCAAACTCCTTGAGCCCTAATTTCCTCAAGAGAGATTCTCTTCATTGTGAGCCTCTCAAGCCAAGAGCTTGATTCAAAGTCACCAATCTCTCCCTAGCCACCTATTGCTGGTTATCTTAGTGGAGCTAGGGTTTGGTGTCATCTTCTTCCTCAAACCCCTCCTTGCCCTAAAATCAGTAAGTTTTACTCAAGGCATAGGTTTTGCGGTAAGTGTTTATATTTCATATTTACATTGATATTGCAAGTTAATCTCTCGGTTGTGAGAGTTGTTTGTGATCCCGGTTTGTGGGAGTCACATTTTTATTTGTGTATGATTTGATCTTGTAGAGGTTTTCTACAAGTATTTCATAGTGCAAATTTGAGTTAGAGGATTCTAACTCAAGTAGCCGGAGGGGATCCAGGTGTTTGGGACGTAGGATCACCGGGAACAAGTCGGGGAGACTTGGGTGGATCCAAACCCGTTATATCGATTGTTTGCGATTGTCTTTTCTTTGTTGTCTATATATTCATTTCCTCATTGTTGGTTGAGTTTGCAAGATAATTAGGAATAATTACTCTTGATTATTTTAAAGTACTATTCACCCCCCCTCTAGTACTTGTGCAGTAGCTATCAGGGCATTACATTTGGTATCAGAGCCAAGTTCATAGCTATGTCTACCAACGACAACAAGACCGTTCGTCCACCTTCAGACTACAGCACCTTCAGGAACCGTGAAGAAGCTTCTTCGGTGATGGAAGGACACTCCTCAACTAGGCCTCCCTACTTCAATGGTGCCAACTATGGGTACTGGAAATGCCGGATGGAAACGTTCCTCCGGAGCACTTCACTATGGAGAGCTACGTTGACGGAGTATGTCGAGCCCGCTGAAGAAGATTTCGCTAAGTGGACTACCGCGGAGGTCGTCGCGGAGGTAAACAATGCCAAGGCAATGAACGCCTTGCAATGTGTTTTGGAGCCCGAAGACTTCAACAAGATATGCATATCTAAGAGTGCATATCAAATCTGGAACTCACTCCTCATCTTGCATGAAGGAACGAGTAGGGTAAGAGACTCCAAACTCACTGTTGTAAATAAAGATTACGAATTATTTCACATGCAACAGGGTGAGAAGATGACTGAGTACTATGCTCCTTTCGTTGACATTACCAACGAGTTGGAGGCTCTTGGAAAGACTTACACCCAAAAGGAGAAAGTCTCAAAGATCATAGACGGACTTTCTTCTTGTTGGGAAAAGCATACCTTCGCCATCGAGGAAGGTAACGATATGAATAAATATACTGTCGATCAACTAATGGGTACCTTGATGTCTTATGAGGCACGCAAGGATAGTAAGATAAAGATGCAAGACAAGATGAAGTCGTACTTGAAGCAAGACGAGCCAAAGAAAAAGGCGATTGCGTTCAAGGCCGCTCCATCTACATATACCGATGATGAAGAATCAGAAGAGGAGTTGGACTTAGAATCCATTGCCCTCATGGCAAAGAAGTTCAACCGATTCTTCCGGAAAGGTAACTTCTGGTCGCGCCCCGGCGTACACGTCCCGGAGCGACGGTTGTAGTTTTACCGCAAGCGCACGGTATAGCGGCGAGCGGGTATCGAACACAGGGAGGACGAATGACCGTGCTTGCTCCTAATCACCCTGGCTATTTAGAGGGATAATTGCCTTGGGCGATCCTGTCACAATCGTCAGACAAAAGTGCGAAATATCAAATCAAATAGAGAACGCCTAGGGAATGGGGAATCCCCACTACTCACCGTATTTCACAATTGTGGTTCGCCGGTATCGAAATCGCTAGGATGAGAATTTGGATGAACTAGTTGCAACTAAATGTGAAACCAAGCTCACGCTCTCGCGCTGTTGCCGGTCTATAGCTATCCTAGGTTTGGGTCCAATCTCTTGCAAACCCTAGCCTAGGGAAGCTAGCATTGTGATCAACATCATCGTCCCATTGCGCACCGAGTCCAATCTCTTGCAAACTCGGTCCACAATCTAAATTAGGATAGTTCCTACCCGTCCAATCTCTTGCAAACGGGTATCGGCGCGGAATTGCAACCGGAGATCCTAGCATCGGTCCAATTTCTTGCAAACCGATATTTCGAAAATCCGACTCCAACCCAATTCGGATTTCTAGGGCTTCCTATCGAATTGGGATCCAATCTCTTGCAAATCCCAATTGATGTGAATACCTAGCTATCCGTAGTAATTCGATCCCAATCTAATCCCTAATAACAATCCTAGCTCAATTTCTACCGGTTCAACACAAATACGAAATTGGGCTTGTAGGGTTCATCCCCACGCCCCAAGACGTGGAGACTACTCACTAATCATAGCAATAGCACAATAATTGGCAAAGAAATAGACAATGGAATTCATCACAACAATGATATAAACAATAAAAAATAGAGTTTTTGTGGAAGAGAAGTGCAAACCAATGTAGATCTTCAATCAACCCAACAAAAATCCAAGTTTTTCTCTTCACCAATCACAATTAATAAAGCTAAAAAGTAGACTCAAAAAGCTGCAAAAAATCTGAGAGGAGGCTCTCAAAACTAGGGTAAAAACAGAGCTTAAATAGCCCCAAAAATCGTCTAAAAATCCTGACCAAAACACCCCTGCACAGCCTGTTTTCCGCAAATTTCGCTACAGGCAGCGCATCGCACTCGGCCGAGTGACAAAAGTCGCGCGGCCGAGTGAAAACCCTGTCAATTTCCAGTAAGTCGTGGGCTTCAGGGGTCTTCAGTTCGGGGACGGCTCGGCCGAGTGAGTTGTCGTCACTCGGCCGATGGCTTCACTTCACTCGGGCGGACGGGATTTGCCACTCGGCCGAGTGGGTCTTCTGAAGCTCAGAGGCCGAAAAACAGTAACTTCGGTCTTTTTGAGAGCCTTCGTCTGGGCGCCACTCGGGCGGACGTGGTATCGTCACTCGGCCGAGTGGGTCTTCTGTGCTCGGCCGAGTGCACAGGTAACTTGTGTCTGAATTGGTCGGCCGAGCAGTGTCTCGCTGGTCGGCCGAGTGGCTCCTCCACTCGGCCGAGTGGGACACAAAAAATGCCCAAACTGGTCGTTTTGGCCTCCTCGTCGCTCCGGCGACGTCCATTCTTCTTCCGCTCCTCTCCAACAGCAAAATACCCCTCGGGGAGGTCGTCGGTGGCCGTCTAGATTACACGCATCTCGAGATCACTCCTAATCGCGCCAAATCACCTGAAATGCGACAAAAACAACAAATCGTGAAAAGCATCGCAATATCGTCGATATATCGTGAAAAACATGATTTGGGCGATCAAAATGGCATGCAAACATGCGGGAAAAGGGTGTAAAATAAGGAGTGATCAACTTCAAGAACAAATCTAAGTTTAGTTCTACTAACACCTCCGCTCCTTTGTGTTTTAAATGCAACAAGCCAGGACACAGTAAAGCGGATTGTCCTCAAAACAAGCAAAAGGAGAAGTGGAAGTCGCCAAAGTTCGACAAGTCTCGAAAGTACAAGAAAGGGTACAAGAAAGGACTTGTCAGGACATTCACCGACTCCGACGAGGACTACTCAAGTGGAGAGTCGGATGATGAACAAGTGGAGCAAGCACACATGTGCTTCATGGCTAGAGATGAACATGATCAATACACTTCTTCCGGTGAAAGCGAGGATGAAGGCGATGAGGTAACGATAGATGACCTTAGATTAGCTAACGAGCAAATTTGGTCTAAATATTCTAAATTAGTAAATAGATATACTAAGACTAAAGATGAGCTAACTAGTCTCCAAACCTCACCTAAGCCTATTATCATCAACAACGACACCGTTGTTGAAGGTTTGAGAAATGAGATTGTAAATCTCAAATCTCAACTTGAGCATGTTCATATTGAGAAATCGGATGAACGCGAGATAGCGGATTTGACTTCTCTAAACTCAACTTTGAGTATTAAGCATGCGAATCTCAAATCTCGTGTTTATGTACTCACATCGCGTGTGGAGTATGTAACGGGCTCAGCAGGGAATGGGACAAAAGGGGCCGCGCCTGGAAAAGTGGGCCTGGCCTCGGTGTGAGGCCGGGACGCCGGCTGGCGAGGAGTGGAGGCAGCGGCAGCAAAGGGGGCGTGCAAAAGAGGTAACGAGGTGGCCAGAGAGGTCCGTGGCACAGACGTGTGGACAGACGCCACGACGCTCTCGGAGAATAAGGCGGCGGTGGAGACAGAGGAATCTCCCGCTGGGGCAGAAGTGTGCGGTCCAAAAGGTGTAACCCTAGCGGAGATCATGCTAACCATGGTCTCCACGACCGAAGTGAACGAGGGCTCTCCGCACTCGACTATGGTCGGCGGGCGCTCGGGGAGTGCGGAGCAAAGGGGCTCCACGGACAGAGGGCCTGAGGTGGCAGAGGGAGTGGTGGGGACAGCCTCGGAAGTGGCGACAGTGGTGGAAGTAGGCTCAGCAAAAGTACTCTCGACACAGGCAGAGGTAGGGACAGAAGTGTGAAGAGCAGTGGAAACGTCAGGAACAGGCTGAGAGGCCACAGGGTCGACGGGGTGGGCAGCAGGCTCGGCAGGGTGCGCAGCAGGGTCTGCGGGAGCAGCCTGGGCAGCGTGGGCAGCGGGGCCCTGCTCGGCCTCCTCGGCCTCGAGCACGTAGGCGGCGGGGATGAGGACATCCATCGCCGGAAGCCAGTCAACGTGGGCTGGTGCAATCAGAGTCCGAGCAGGGCTCGGGAGAATCATGTAATCGGCCCCATAGGGGCCGTGCAACCAGACCCAGTGACGCTCACCGTGCGGACGCAGCATCTTCATCCGGGCCATAACGTCTATCGACAAGGAAGTGGGGCCCGGAACGCGTCGCAGGTCGTCGGGGAAATCCTCGCCGGTCATAAGAGCCAGCAGGGTAATCAGGCCGCCGCAGCATATCGGTGAGCGAGCGCCCACCGATACAATGATGCGGTCTAAGTACCATGCCGCGATATCGATCACGACGGCGGGGACAAGCTCGTCTCCATCCCTAGATAGAGCTCTGGGACGTGTCATCGCATAGAGCATGTAAAGCTCTGGCGTAGACATCGTGCCCGGCTCATATCTGGCCAAAAAGGTAGTCGCCATGAGGCGCTGGGCAATGCGTAGGCAGGGATGTACGATGGCCGAGGCCTTGGCCCTACTAGGGTCAAAGACGGCGTGGAGACCCGTGATACGTGCCCAGAAGGCACCGGCGTCGAAAGAGGGTGGAGGGATATGTGTGGGGCCATAACCGCGATCGGCTCCGGGGACTGCGGGCCATGAGAAAAATGCTCTCATCATATCGAGAGTGACCTGGCACTCTCGATCCATGAACCGGAATGAGCATCCCTCATCGGTCCGGGCGATAGAACTCAAAACCTCAAGTGTCGGACGGGTAAAAGTATCCGCCGACACCTGGAAAAAATCTCGCCAGCCCACGTTGTCGTACAACGTGAGCATCCCCTCAAGTACCCCCAGGCGTCCTAGGTCAGCGAGGTGTGCGAACCTGGAGGGTACGATCGAGCGCTGGGAGATTCGCTCGAAGACGGCGCGGTGTGCGTCGTCTCGGAACGTAATCCCGAGCGGCCCGACCAGAGGAGCCGGTGGTGGTGGCTGTGGATCGGCGTGGAGAGGCTGTGCCGGCTGTGGGTGCGCTGCAGGCTGTGCGGGGTGTGCGGGGCCTGCAGGCGGTGCGGGGTGTGCGGGGGACGGTGGAGGAGAGTCCTCCAACTCGTGGGAGGGGCCGGCATCATCCGACCGCTTCCGCTTGGCGGAAGCTCTCTTCGACCGCGGCCGTGTCCGGGGCGGCATATCTGCCCCGAGCGCGCGCCGAAAAAGTGAAAAGTGCGGCGTGTGCACAAGAGTGGAAAGAGTTTACCCAAACACGCCGCGAGTGCTAAGTAGTGGAAGCGTGCGAAGTCCGCGCCTCCACGAAGTCCTGAGCAGCCCGTAGAAACTCCCCTGAGCTCCCCTAAGCTCCAAAAAGCAACCTGCGCATGGAAAAGCGATATCAGCGAGTAATAATCAAAATGTATGGAGCAATAGAGGTATAACAGATAGATATAGGAATTGATTTGGGTTAGGGGGGCGTTTAGCACATGGATCCTCAAAATATACACGAGGAGAGGAGAAAACGGTGAAAATAAGCGAACCGGAGGTGATCGGAGGCAGGGCGGCCGGCGGCGACTCGGGCGGAGTCCGGCGACGGGCGGCCGGCGACGGCAGGCCGAGCGGCGGCGCGCGCGGGCGAGTGGGCGAGCGGTCGAGGCGAGATCGGGCGAGGGAGCTGAGGGGTCGCGGGCGAAGGGGTTTTTTTTTGTTTTCGAAAACCGTGCCCCCCCCTCGGTTTTATATAAAAAAGTTACGACTCGGCCGAGTGACTTTACTCACTCGGCCGAGCGAGGCAATTAAAAATTCCTCCCCGATGTCGCTTCGGCCGAGTGGCTTTGCCAGCCTCGGCCGAGTGGAGTAAGTCCATTCGGCCGAGTGACTCAAGCTACTCGGCATGACTCGCCCTAGGAGGGTATCCGTTTTACTCGGCCGAGTGAATATATGTACTCGGCCGAGTAGCAGTTCTTATGAAATGAGGAAAATAGACAGAGAGTTGGGTACAGCAGACTTCCCTCGTTCGTGAGCGGCTCGGCCGGACGAACTTCTTGACTCGGCCGAGTGACTAGTATACTCGGCCGAGTGAGCCTTAATTTCTGCTGTTTCTCTTCGTTTGGACTCTAAACTCCGTCTTTCTTCCTCCAATCGATTTCATGCTCCTCCTAAGCGTCGAACGCCTTCTTGGGGCGCTCCTCATCGTCTCGTTCATCCTCCTCATGATGATCTACCTATCTTCTCTCCTGTCAAGAAAAATAGGACCCGTTATCACAAAATTTTTGGTCGGGTGACTCAAAATACTAAAAATTTCTAAAACGAAAATAAAGAAAAACGAATGAAAATAAAGCAAAAACCGTCGGGTTGCCTCCCGACAAGCGCTCGTTTTAGGTCGTGAGCTCGACCCCCTATAATTTTCAATCAATGCGGGATGTTTGGTGCACATGAGATGCACCCGTCAAACTTTCCGGGGAGCGCGCTTGGATTCGGACGTGGCGGCGTAGCGGTCTCCCTCGGAGGTCTCCTATCTCGAATAGTGTTGGGGGGAGGCTCCCCCAAGCTAGCATTTGCCCCGGTCAACGGCTTAGCCGGCGATGCCGATTTCCGTACCGGCGGAGCTTTCTTTGGAGACTTTGATTTCGAGAGCTTGCAGAGCTCTCGAATCCTTGCGACATCAGCGTCGCCTTCATCTTCATCAGTGGAGAAGTCTGGGGAATCATCATTATTGTCCTCATGGCCTAAATCCGGGCTTTCATCCAATTCTTCATCAAAAAGGGCACCAATTGAGTGAGGAATCGCCTCCTCTATCACCTCATCAAGGAGGTCCATATAATCGAGCTCCTCATGGTAAGGCATGTGCTTCATTGCCTTGGGAATGTGGAGTTCCACCTCGATGTTTCCGACGTTTAAGGTTAAGGTACCTTCACGCACGTCGACGATGACTCCGGCGGTGGCGAGGAATGGGCGCCCAAGTATCAATGAGGTGTCTCCCTCCTCCTTAATGTCCATGATGACAAAGTCACATGGCAAGCATATTCCTCCCGGGACTTGAAGTGGGATGTCTTCGGCGATCCCCACCGGCCTTGTTATCCGTCCATCGGCTAATTGAATGCGCATGTCGGTGGGTTTCAACGTTGTCCCGGTGTTAAGCTTTAAGAACATGGAGAGGGGCATGAGACTCACACTAGCCCCAAGATCTACCAACGCCTTTTGAAGAGGCACACCGCCCAAAGTGCAAGGAATCCGAAAACTCCCCGGATCTTTGAATTTTGCCGGCTCCTTTTCTCTCTTGGTGAACCAAGAGCCCTCCTCGGCTAGCATGATCTTCTCCTTCCTCTTTCTCCCCGAAATCAAGTCCTTCAAGAATTTGGCATATGTGGGGATCTCGATGATGGCGTTAAGGAAGGGAATATTTAGGCTAACTCCTCTTAGATACTCGAGGAATTTCGCTAGCCTTTTCTCCATTTTCGCTTTCGCTAGTCTTTGGGGGAATGGGACCGGTGGCATGAAGCGCCTCTCCTCAGTTAATAGCTCCGCCCTAGATTTCTCCTTGTCTTGTGGCTCCTTCTCCTTATCGACCTCAACTACCGGCTCAACCGGCTCCAAGCTTTCCTCCACGGCCTCCTCAATAGGAATCATGGCGGGGGTGGTGTCCTTCCCGCCTCTAGTTGTGACGGCAACTACGGCGTTGATGTGACCCGTGTTGCCCCGTGGGTTTTGCTCCGGTTGCGCCGGCAATCTTTGAGTGTTCCGGTTGAGCACCGCTAATTGTTCCGAAATTTGAGCCACTACGGTATTGAGAGAATCTTGTCCCGCCTTCAAAGTAGCATTCACCTTGTTTTGCTCGACCATGAACGCCTCCACTCTAGTTTCGAAATCGGATCTTTGTGGAGCTTGTGGAGGGTTTTGGTTTTGATTCCTCCACCCTTGGTTGTATCCGGGAGGCCTATAAGGTGGGACTTGTTGCTTTGGTTGGAAGTTTTGTTGTGGAGGCCCCCTCGGCGGATAGTATTGTTGTTGGGGTGGTGGTGGTCGAGCTTGATTAGGCGGTTGTTGTGGCGGGTTCAAAGCTCCTTCATTGTTGGCGTAGGAGAATCCCGGGTGATTTCTTGCGGCCGGATTAGACCAATACCCTTGGTTCCCCGCAACATATTGCACTTGCTCCAAGGATCCTTCTCCTTGCTCTCCTCCCGAATACATGGCTTGAGATTGGTCTTGCCAATCACTCATTTGGCTTGCCGGCGTGGAGGTGGAAGGGCTTCCTTGAGGCTCCGTTATGAATTTCTCCAATCTCTCCACCACCTTGTGGAGAGAATCGAATTTGCTCGTAAGCTCCGCTACGGCCTTTGCCTCGTAGATGCTAGTCGGCTTTAAGGAGGACGTAGAGTGTCCTCGCTCATCGCCCCATTGTTGGTTATTAGAGGCCATCTCCTCAATTAGGGCCGTAGCTTCCTCGGGAGTCTTTGACAAGATTGCACCATTCGCCGCGGCATCAATAATTTGTTTGGTCCCCGGTTGGAGACCGTTGTAGAAGCTGTGCACTAACTCCCAATCTTCTATACTGTGGTGCGGGCACTGGTGCTGCAAATCCTTAAATCGCTCCCAAGCTTCATAGAGCGTCTCGTGTGGTCCTTGCTTGAAGGACATGAGAGCGCTCCGGATCTTCACCGTCTTGGATGGTGGATAGAATTTATCAATGAATGCATCCGCCAACCCGTCCCAAGAGGTGAAAACTCCGTCAGCTTGCGTCCTCAGCCAATAGAGTGCTTTGTCCTTTAGCGTGAAGGGGAAGAGGCGCAGTCTGATGGCATCAATCGGGACCCCCGGCATTTGGAAAGTGGCGCACTTCGACAAGAAAGATTGGATGTGGTAGTGGGGGTTCTCGTGAGCGTTCCCATGAAAGGGGTCTTGTTGCATCAAAACCACCAACCCCGTCTTTAGCTCGAAGTTCTTGTCGGCCGCCAACTCCGGCACGGCGATGGATGACGTAGTAGAAGAGGTTTTAGGCCGAAGCCTATCGCGAATAGATATTATTCTCGCCATTCTCGCCGCCAATTCTTCAGGAGTTTCCCGGTTGGTCATAAACCCCCCTTCCGGATATTGTCTCCTTTCCGCTCTGAGTCTCCGCGCGGTACGTTCGATCTCGGGATCGAATAATAGGGCTTCGGGATCCGCCGTAGATCTCGTGTACATGCACAGTGAAAGCAGAGTTTCAAAGAGATGATTAGTACCGTGGAAGGGTTAGGTAGAAATAGCAAAGGAAATAATAATGGTAAAAGAAATAAAATAAAAAGAAAATAAAAGAAAGAAATAGCTAGGTGAAAAAAGAATCAAACGCAATCGCCTCCCCGGCAGCGGCGCCAAAAACTTGGTCGCGCCCCGGCGTACACGTCCCGGAGCGACGGTTGTAGTTTTACCGCAAGCGCACGGTATAGCGGCGAGCGGGTATCGAACACAGGGAGGACGAATGACCGTGCTTGCTCCTAATCACCCTGGCTATTTAGAGGGATAATTGCCTTGGGCGATCCTGTCACAATCGTCAGACAAAAGTGCGAAATATCAAATCAAATAGAGAACGCCTAGGGAATGGGGAATCCCCACTACTCACCGTATTTCACAATTGTGGTTCGCCGGTATCGAAATCGCTAGGATGAGAATTTGGATGAACTAGTTGCAACTAAATGTGAAACCAAGCTCACGCTCTCGTGCTGTTGCCGGTCTATAGCTATCCTAGGTTTGGGTCCAATCTCTTGCAAACCCTAGCCTAGGGAAGCTAGCATTGTGATCAACATCATCGTCCCATTGCGCACCGAGTCCAATCTCTTGCAAACTCGGTCCACAATCTAAATTAGGATAGTTCCTACCCGTCCAATCTCTTGCAAACGGGTATCGGCGCGGAATTGCAACCGGAGATCCTAGCATCGGTCCAATTTCTTGCAAACCGATACTTCGAAAATCCGACTCCAACCCAATTCGGATTTCTAGGGCTTCCTATCGAATTGGGATCCAATCTCTTGCAAATCCCAATTGATGTGAATACCTAGCTATCCGTAGTAATTCGATCCCAATCTAATCCCTAATAACAATCCTAGCTCAATTTCTACCGGTTCAACACAAATACGAAATTGGGCTTGTAGGGTTCATCCCCACGCCCCAAGACGTGGAGACTACTCACTAATCATAGCAATAGCACAATAATTGGCAAAGAAATAGACAATGGAATTCATCACAACAATGATATAAACAATAAAAAATAGAGTTTTTGTGGAAGAGAAGTGCAAACCAATGTAGATCTTCAATCAACCCAACAAAAATCCAAGTTTTTCTCTTCACCAATCACAATTAATAAAGCTAAAAAGTAGACTCAAAAAGCTGCAAAAAATCTGAGAGGAGGCTCTCAAAACTAGGGTAAAAACAGAGCTTAAATAGCCCCAAAAATCGTCTAAAAATCCTGACCAAAACGCCCCTGCACAGCCTGTTTTCCGCAAATTTCGCTACAGGCAGCGCATCGCACTCGGCCGAGTGACAAAAGTCGCTCGGCCGAGTGAAAACCCTGTCAATTTCCAGTAAGTCGTGGGCTTCAGGGGTCTTCAGTTCGGGGACGGCTCGGCCGAGTGAGTTGTCGTCACTCGGCCGATGGCTTCACTTCACTCGGGCGGACGGGATTTGCCACTCGGCCGAGTGGGTCTTCTGAAGCTCAGAGGCCGAAAAACAGTAACTTCGGTCTTTTTGAGAGCCTTCGTCTGGGCGCCACTCGGGCGGACGTGGTATCGTCACTCGGCCGAGTGGGTCTTCTGTGCTCGGCCGAGTGCACAGGTAACTTGTGTCTGAATTGGTCGGCCGAGCAGTGTCTCGCTGGTCGGCCGAGTGGCTCCTCCACTCGGCCGAGTGGGACACAAAAAATGCCCAAACTGGTCGTTTTGGCCTCCTCGTCGCTCCGGCGACGTCCATTCTTCTTCCGCTCCTCTCCAACAGCAAAATACCCCTCGGGGAGGTCGTCGGTGGCCGTCTAGATTACACGCATCTCGAGATCACTCCTAATCGCGCCAAATCACCTGAAATGCGACAAAAACAACAAATCGTGAAAAGCATCGCAATATCGTCGATATATCGTGAAAAACATGATTTGGGCGATCAAAATGGCATGCAAACATGCGGGAAAAGGGTGTAAAATAAGGAGTGATCAACTTCAAGAACAAATCTAAGTTTAGTTCTACTAACACCTCCGCTCCTTTGTGTTTTAAATGCAACAAGCCAGGACACAGTAAAGCGGATTGTCCTCAAAACAAGCAAAAGGAGAAGTGGAAGTCGCCAAAGTTCGACAAGTCTCGAAAGTACAAGAAAGGGTACAAGAAAGGACTTGTCGGGACATTCACCGACTCCGACGAGGACTACTCAAGTGGAGAGTCGGATGATGAACAAGTGGAGCAAGCACACATGTGCTTCATGGCTAGAGATGAACATGATCAATACACTTCTTCCGGTGAAAGCAAGGATGAAGGCGATGAGGTAACGATAGATGACCTTAGATTAGCTAACGAGCAAATTTGGTCTAAATATTCTAAATTAGTAAATAGATATACTAAGACTAAAGATGAGCTAACTAGTCTCCAAACCTCACCTAAGCCTATTATCATCAACAACGACACCGTTGTTGAAGGTTTGAGAAATGAGATTGTAAATCTCAAATCTCAACTTGAGCATGTTCATATTGAGAAATCGGATGAACGCGAGATAGCGGATTTGACTTCTCTAAACTCAACTTTGAGTATTAAGCATGCGAATCTCAAATCTCGTGTTTATGTACTCACATCGCAAGTGTCCACTTTGGATGCTTTTATCCATTCTCTCACCGAGAAGTATGAGTGCACATTAGGCCGAATTAATAAATTCAATAAAGGTAAGGACCATTTGGATAAAATCCTAAGTGACTTACTTCCGGCCAATCATCACATTGGCTTGGGGTATAAGATGGGAAATTCATCCAAATCGTCCACCACCTTTGTAAGGCCAACTTCCGATGCCTCAACGAGTGGGGGCAAACATCCCATTGGTAGTTCATCTACCAATGGTGCTTCCACTTCGTACACACCCTCGTTTGGAAAGAAACCCACTTTGGGTGGACCTCCAAAGAAGGATCATGCGTTTATGTACACCAATACTATGCCACGTAGGAACACACTGTAGTGCCCTGTAAAGCTACTGCACATGTATTAGAGGGGGGGTGAATAGTAATTTAAAATAATCAAGAGAGTTATTCCTAATTATTGTGCAAGAAACAAACGACAATGCGGAATAAACAACAATAAAAAAGAATTAACAAACACAAACAAAGCATGTAACGGGTTTGGATCCACCCAAGTCTCCCCGACTTGTTCCCGGTGATCCTACATCCCAACCACCCGGATCCCCTCCGGATACTTGAGTTAGAAACCCTAACTCAAGATTTAGCACTATGAAATTCTTGTGAAAAACCTTCACAAGACCAAATCATACAAATGACATGTGACTCCCACAAACCGGGATCACACCCTCTCTCACAACCGAGAGACACAATTGCAATATCAATTGAAATGAAATAATGAAACACTTACCACAAAACCTATGCCTTGAGTAAATCTTACCAAATTAGGGCAAGAAGGATTTTGAGGAGGAAGATGTCACCAAACCCTAGCTCCTTGAAGATGACCAGCAATGGAGGCCTAGGGTGGAGATGGTGATTTTGATTCAAGCTCCTTGGCTTGGAATGCTCACAATGGAGAGAATCTCTCTTGAGGAATTTGGCTCAAAGAGTGAAGGTATAGATTCTTGTGAGGAAGAGAGAGATTTGAATTAGCTTGAGAAAACTCTTCTCTTAGGTCTGAAATAACTTGGATAATGGACCTCTAACCTTGCCTCAAACGAATCAGGTTTGTATTTATAGAGGCAAGAAAAATCGTGCTCAAAAGATTCCCAACGGTCATATTTTTGAAGCAGTTAGTCGGTCTAAGAAGGATCACTGACCGACTAGATTGGAAACTAGTCGGTCGGTGATACTTCATGAACCGACTAACAGGCAAACAACCAAATAAGAAAGTTCCAGGCAATAAGAACTAGTCGGTCTAAGAAGACTTGCCAACCGACTAGTTTCACAACTAGTCGGTCGGTGAGTGTTCTTTGACCGACTAACAGATGCAATATGAAAGGGTGGATTCAAGTTGGACTAGTCGGTCTAAGAACAAATGCTGACCGACTAGTTTATCAACTAGTCGGTCGACAAACGTTCTTTGACCGACTAACGATAAACAATAACTCAGGCTGTTCAGGGAAAGCTCAACTAGTCGGTCTAAGAAGGATTCCTAACCGACTAGATCATCATCTAGTCGGTCGGTGACTCTTCTTTGACCGACTAATTGATCAATAGGGAAAGAGCTGAAATGAGCAAGGACATCTAGTCGGTTCATGAAGAGTTGTCGACCGACTAGATCGTCATCTAGTCGGTTGGTACTTCTTCTTGAACCAACTAAGATGCACTAGAAGCCGAGGGAAGAAGCGATAAGCTTCGGGAAAGATTCTAAAGGCTTATATGATAGTCCTAGCTCTAAGAAATGAGCGAAATGAAGATTATAAAGTAAGTCCTACTCAAGGCTTAACATTCTAAACTATGAAGCTAGAAGATAATAAATAATACATGACGAACCGTCTTCAAAGCTTCAATCTTCATTCTTCTTGACTTCAATATTGCTCCTTGAGCTTCAACGAAGCTTCAGGCACACGATCACGCGTATTGAGAAGTCTTGAGACGTCGCTTTTGATATACGTATTCTTTTGGCGACGATCTCCATAACTGCGCTCACAACCAGTTAGTATACGATATTTATGTTTGCTCATCATCCAAAACCAAATCCGGGGAATCAATTAACGTGCGTTTATATTTCATATATTTGCGCACGTTTTCTCCCGTGTTTTTCCGTTATTTACCTCCGTCTTGTATTCGTTTTCTCGTGTTTTCTTATTTTCTTTCACTTTTCCATGTTTTTGGTATTTTGCAGGAATTTCTAGCATTTGGGACATAAAATGACGATATCTTGAGTCTCCGGAGCAACGGGAGGAGTTACGCGCGATCCAAAGGGTCAAAACGATGAAGATTGCTATTTCTCAGCCCTCAACCGATCGGGTGGACCAGATCACCCGATCGGTTGACGCACGCGTATCTGACCCGGACTGTGGCTGGAGTAAAGAGCTTCTCACCCGATCGGTTCAACGATCGGGTGAGTTCGTCAGAGTTCTCGGGAAAATGGAGCTGAATTCCAACCGATCGGGTGACCTTCACCCGATCGGTTCATCTGTAGCCGATTCCTCCGTACAACGACCCGGTCACGCCACCCGCTCTCCTCTGTGCCCAGTTGAAGCTTCCGAAGGCGACGGCCGAAGCAACAAGCTGCTCACCCGATCGGTTGACATTTCAACCGATCGGGTGGCCTTTTCGTCCCCTTTCGCGCACCGCTGCTCATTCATTGAAGACCTTCTATCATTCCAGAAGGATTTTGGGTGATCTCTTATTTTTTTAGCGTCGGCATCGTCGTTAGCTTTCCAACGATAGGTCGCAAGCCCAAATCCGATTTTTCTAGATTTTTCTGGAATTTTCTGAGCGCAGCTATGTGCTGAAATTGGCTGCTGTCTGAAATTTCACTTCAACCGATCGGTTGGGAGTCCAACCGATCGGTTGAAGTCAATTTCAGCAGTTTCGTAGTCTCTGTTTATTCCACCCGATCGGGTGAGTTTTCACCCGATCGGGTGGGCCTGTTTTGACAGTTCTGGACCCGAACTGATTGGGTTTTGTGAGGGTTATTTATAGGACTTTTGGGGGACGACTTGAGTAGTTCTTCCACCATTTTTTCAGCAACTTTTCCTCCCATTTCTTTGGAGTTTTAGATTAGGTTAGATTAGGTTTTCTATTGTAATAAATCTTGTATTGGATTGAAGATTCAAACTCAAGATAAGTATTTCTCTCTCTTATTCCATTGTTTTGTATTGTGTTAAGTTTTCTTGATGGTGAACGTTTGTATCTCTTTTATGTTGCTTATTTTTGTGTTCTTCACCATTGAGTAGTGTCGATGAACCCTAATACGGGTTAGAGTAGGATTGATGCTTGGGTTGTTTTCACTTGACTTGGTTGCATGGCATGTGTTCGATGAAATGTGTCAATTGGGATTTCTAGCCATCTGAGTCCAATTCGTACGGCAACACACTAGTTGTGTTGGGGGTTGGGGTCCGGTGCTTGTCCAGTCAAGATCCGCTTCGATGTATTGCTAGCAATCACATTTGACCTATTTGGCCATTAGGGTTACGCGGGGGTGTTTTATTGTCATTGGCGGGAGAAAAACCGCCTCTGACCGTCGGGCCAAGGGGGAATAAACTTGGCGGTTACTCCCTAGCCACAGCTCACACCCCTAGTGTAGACATCGAGTCCTCGCGCGTGGGAACAGCTTGGACGAAGTGTTGGGAGTTATCATTGTGGCCTTAATGCTCCCGGTTGTGGAAGGTGTTAATGGACATGGGAATGCCCACCATCCGGAACCGGGTAGGCATAGCGTGCTTGGCACCGACCGGAATATCGGGCCATGGACGCTAGGTACCACCTTTTGGGGCAATGTCTCACCCTGAGTCAAGTCAAATGCCAAGTGTCATGAGTGCTCTAGCCCGTGTTAGCAGGGATTCGTTTCGTGTCTTATTTTATTTCTTCTCTTTATTTCTACACTTCCACCCATATCATCCGCGTAGCTAGCACACAACCTAAGCGAGGCTAGTAGCCATTCAAGCCATCCACCTCCCTGAGTTCGATAAACCCGCACCCTACACTAACCGTGCACTTGCGGTAAAACGACAATGCGCCCATACCGTAAACGGGGCGCCGGTCAAGTTTTTGGCGCCGTTGCTGGGGAGGCGTTCGGTTTGATATTAGCTTAGCTTGGGTTCGTTAGACTACGCATAAAAACAAAAAAAAATATTTTTAATAATAATAATAATAATAATATTCAATAACCAAGAAATTTTTCACCCACCATTATATTATCTTTTTGTTATTTTCTTGTACTATTGACGCTCATCTCTAGTTTTCTTATTTTTGTTGTCCAGGTATCTTTGGTATAACCATGTGGAGATCAAATTTCGATGCTCAGATGGGAGGATACGATCCTTATTCAGTTGTGGTTTGTGAGACTTGTGGGATGGTTGGGCACATGTATTATAATTGCCCATTTATGCTTGAGAGCCTCCCCCTACCCCAAGGCCAAACATTTTCCCACAACCTTAGCCCAAACACCTCCTATCCATTTCCTCAACCTTATATCCATACACAAACACAAGAAGAATCAAGCCTCGTGTCTCTCCTTGAAAGTGCCATGTTTAACCAAGGCCAAATATTACAAAACTTGATGGTACCAATCACCGAGCCTACACCGAGGAGAGGGGATGAAGGAGAGGATATACCCACTTTCATGGTTGAGACCACCATGCCATCGGCCACCATAGACACATCTCAAGCTGATACCCCATTTTTCCATCACTACCACTTGGATGACGAAGCATTTTTTGATGATGATAGTGACGATGGGGTGACTTCTATAGGATCTGTGGGAGATACTTCTTGTCTTGATTTGGATACCCCACATGTGTCCTATGGGAGCACTGAGGAGTTTACAGAGATTATGCATACCGGCGAGGAGGATGTGCGTGAGGACGAGGACACCACGACCACATACGAGGGGTCCGCTCCACATCCACCTCCACAGCCATCTCTGTCACAGCTTCCTCCTTGGTCGGTGGTCAACCACGAAGATGTCATTCAGGACATCGGGCAGATGGAGGAGCAGGAGCATATCGTCGAGGAGGATGTACATGAGGGCTTGGATACGATCATCCATTTCATGGAGCCCGAGCCACATCTACCTCTACCGTCACGCTCCACTTCTTCTGCGGTTGAGCATATACTTGAGCATATTGCCCCTATTCAGGGAGATTTTCATACTCACTCTCACTCCACATTTGAGTCTCGCTTTTCACGTCCTATTTCTTTAGACTCATATATTTTTGACACGACATATCTCTCGCAGGACACATGATCTACTTCCCTTGAGGTATGCTACGGTGTGTCACCACCTGGAGAGCCACTTCTTATGGAGAGCGAGGATTTGGTCATCGCTAGTACAGAGGATAGCGACCCATTCTCAGGGAGTATTCGTCACCCTTTTATTATTTTTACATCTCATGTTGACGATTATCTCTGGGATACATTTATTTTGGGAAATAATTTCTTGCCATGGACTAATGCACCTCGTCCTTTGCAGGTCACAGGCGGACACCTACGAGGGATGCTTGGAGGTGCATTGCTTGGGTCCATTGGCACACGTGGCACGACGCTTCTGGCGGAGCCATAGAAGGAGCAGTTAGAGCAGCTACCTGTCCCACTTCAGATCTTGGATCCGCCTATGCTCAGGTGTATCCTAATCCAGTAGTGTAAAAATTTACTGCTTTCTAGTTTAGATTTGAATAATCTCGTCTCCTCTCATTAGCGAGGGGAGCGTATCTAAGATTTGCTTTTGCATCATAATAACCCATCATGTCGTGCCCTTCTATCACTTCTACCGCCCACTGACGTGCGTCTATATTTCATATATGCACGCACGTTTTCTTTTGTGTTTCTCCGTGTTTTCCGCCGTCTCTTGTTCGTTTTCGTATGTTTTCCCGTTTTCTTTCACTTTTCTTTGTTTGTCCATGATTGCAGGAGTTCGACCACGTAGGGGACCTTTTACGATGATATCCCAAGTCCCCGGAGCAACGGGAGAAGTCACGCGTGATCCAGGGGGTCAAACGGCGAAGTACTCATCTTTCTGCCCCTCACCCGGTCGGTTGGTCATCTCCAACCGATCGGGTGATGCACGCGTGCACCAACCGACCGCTACCGCAGCTCACGAAGAAGTCACCCGACCGGTTCACAGACCGGTTCTGCGGGCGGCTGTTCTCTGTCTTTTCGAGCAGAATTCCAACCGATCGGGTGACTCTCACCCGATCGGTTCATCTGTAGCTGAGAAAAAGAGCTGAAGACACGGGCGTCGAACCGACCGGTTCACCCGACTCCTCCAAGATCCAACCGGTCGCTCAAGAACTCACCCGATCGGTTCGTGAGATCGGGTGAAAACTCGCCGTTTTCTGTGATTTATCTGTAACGGATCAACCGATCGGTTGACTTGTCACCCGATCGGTTGATCCGAAAATCTATATATAGGACCCCTAGGGTTCCAGAAACGGGAGAGTTGTATTTTTTTACTGTTTTATTTCCTTGTGACGGCTGTAATTGTTACTCTTAAGTAAGTTTTCAGATCTTTCTAATTTTTTAGTATTGTCTTTACTACTCCTTTACTTCCGCATTGCAATTGTCGGATTATGATTCTAACGGTTAAATTTCATTTAGATTGCTTTTTCATGAATTTTTGTGAGTAGTTCCCAAATCTGGGATTTTGGTGGAAGCCCCTTCGGGGGCTCTTCCCGATGCGTCCATAGGGTTAGGAAATCGATAGGGAGTAGGAATCTAACGGTTACGCGGGGTGTTTCATTGTCATCGGCGGGAAAAAGACCGCCTTTGACCGTCGGGCCAAGGAGGAATAAACTTGGCGGTTGACTCCCTAGCCAAAGCTCACGCCTTTAGCGTAGACGCCGAATCCTAGCATGCGGGAGCGGCAGGATGAGACGTCGGGAGATATCGTTGCGGACTTAGTGCTCCCGGGATCGATCAGTGTTTATGGACACGGGAGTGCCCACTGATCGAATCCGGGAAGTCCGGTGTATCATCCTGGGCACCGACCGGAATATCGGGCCCATGGGACGCCGGTACCACTTTCAGAGGCAACGTCTCACCATTAGACCCTAATCCCGATCGCTATCCATACCCGTAGGCCGTAGCGGCGAGAGTCTCTCGTCGGGTCGGAAACCAAAGTCCCGGGTTTACTTTCTTTTTGTTCATACGCTTTCATTTCCTTTCGTGACAACCAACCACCGATTCGGGCTAGCTCGCCCCTCGGGGTGATTTAGGTCCTACCTGACCCAAGCACAACCTCGCCTCCCTGAGTTCGATATTCCCGCACCCTACACTAACCGTGAAACTTGCGGTAAACGACACCGCGCCGTCGCGCACATCACGCGGGGCGCCGGTCAAGTTTATGGCGCCGTTGCCGGGGAGGCAACGTGTTTGATATCTTAGGATCTCTTGAACCCTCGTGTCTAACTCACATCCCTACCTCGCGATAATTTTCGCATTCTTGTTTTTCTTTTTCTTATTTGCTTTTCTTATTTTTATTTCTTATTTTATCTGTTTCTTTCCCACTTGTCGCTTCACGGGTGTCTGTTGTTTTTCATGCGCAGGAGTTCAAGGAGTCTTGATGACTTGATCCCCCTCAATCCAGAGATTAACGCCACCCTTAGGCGTTTGGCCGCCGAGAAGCGAAGAAGGGAAGATCCCGAATCCATGGAGGAGAACACCCCACCTCACAAGTCTCTGCTGGAGTACTCGATGCCATCCATCGAGTCGACTTCTTCCATCCGATCTCCAGCTATTGCGGCCCAAAGCTTTGAGCTGAAGCCGTCTCTAGTGACATGGATCCAGCAGGACCAGTTTGCGGGTGCGCCCATGGAGAGCCCGATAGAGCACTTAGACTCCTTCTTGGAGAAGTGTGACACCTTCAGAATTAATGGTGTCACTACAGAGGCTATCCGTCTGAAGCTGTTCCCTTTCTCTTTGCGGGACAAGGCCAAGCAGTGGTTAAGGGGGAAGGACCCCAATACTTTCAACACCTGGGAGAAACTCTCCAATGCTTTTCTGACGAAGTTCTTTCCTCCGGGGAAGACCATGAAGTTGAGGAGTGAGATCTCCTCCTTCTCCCAGGCCAGCCACGAGTCCTTGCATGAGGCTTGGACGAGATATAAAGAGATGCAAAGAAGATGCCCTCATCATGAGCTTCCGAAGTGGCAGATTATCAATCTGTTCTACAATGGGCTGAGGGATGACCTTAAATCTTCTATGGACGCCGTGGCTGGGGGTTCCTTCATGTCCCGAAGCGAGGAAGATGCCGGGAATATTCTGGAAAACATGGCATCAAACAATGAGCGGTGGTGTGACGAGAGAGCCACACCAAGAACTGGGGGTATACACAGAGTCGAGGACGTCGACAAACTTTCGAGCAAGTTTGACTTGCTTTCGACCCAGATCTCCGCACTGATGGTTGGAGCCGGTGGAGCCGGTACACATCAAGTTTCTGTAGTAGAGTCCGAATTCCTTGGGGAATTCGACGGTGGTGACATCTCACCACCGTTGGATCAGGCGAGCGCACTATTTTACAACCCCACGGGGAATGCGCCATATCCGCCAAGGACAAATTCCAACCCGGCCTACTCTCCCAACAACCGGAACCACCCGAATTTCAGTTACCGGCCACCATTTCAGCCCTCGCCACCTCAGCAGCCGCAGCAACAAATCTATCAGCCGGCTAGACCACCGCAGAATCAGGGTCAGCTGCAACCATTTCAGTAGCAACCTCAGCAACAAACGTACGCTCCCAGGAATCAGCAGCCGTTCCAGCAGCAGCAGTATGGCCAGCAGAGGGCCGTCTCTCCGGTTGAGTCTCTCTTGACTCAATATATTACCAACCAGGAGAGGATCAACCAAAAGCTGGAAATGGGCCAGCGGACCCTCACGGACCAAGTAACCCAGCTGGGGTTACAGGTGGCGAACCTCGCAAGGTCACAAAACCAATTGCCGCCACAACCGGAGGTGAACCCTCGAGGAGCAACACAAACATCGGCACTCGTGCACGAGCACGCGAATGTGTCCGCTATCATTCTGAGAAGCGGGACACAAATTCCTACTAGAGTGCCCCCTAGCAACCCGGAAGCACCATTGGTCGTTGAGAGACCGACTGAAAAATTAAACGACATCGGTGCTTCGTCATCAAATCCCACGACTCCGGAGGGAGTATCTGAAGAAGAGAAGAAGAAGGAGGAGGAGAGCCCAAAAGTTTACAAACCCGTTGTGCCATTTCCCCAACGGTTGGCTCAAGCAAAAATTGATGAGAAATATGGGAAGTTCTTCGCCATGGTCAAGGACCAAAGCCTGCAAATCCCCTTCTTGGAGGCAATCGAGACAATCCCCTCCTATGCAAAATTCTTGAAAGATTTGGTGACCAAAGGGTCAAGAAAAGAGAAAGTGGTGCTGACGGCAGAATGTAGCGCTCTTATCCAGAGGGATAACCCGCCAAAGCTCAAGGACCCGGGGAGCTTCTCTATCCCTTGCACGATCGGGGCTGTGAAGATTAATCGTGCACTCGTCGATCTAGGAGCGAGTGTTAGCTTGATGCCCTTGTCGATGTACAGAAGGATAGGAATGGGTGATTTGGAGCCCACCGGGATGACCCTACAACTAGCTGACCGGTCGGTCAAATATCCGGTGGGAATTGTTGATGATCTCCCCGTGAATGTGAGAGGGGTGCATGTGCCTGTGGACTTTGTAGTCATGGATATGCCCGAAGACGCACACACCCCCATTATCCTGGGACGGCCTTTCATGGCCACTGCTGGCGTTCTTATAGATGTGAAGAACGGAAAACTCTCCTTGAACGTCAGCGGAGAGAAAGTTGAGTTTGACCTGGGACTATCTATGAAGCACCCCGACCCTCCTGATGACCTCCGGTGTAATCTGCTTGAGATAGAAGAAGAAAAAGCTGTAGAGGAGAACTCCTGGGAGATTCTCCTGAGAAACCCCCCCGATGAATTGGGGAATTCTGAAGATGAAGAAGGCCCCGAAGACGAAGAAGCTGCTGGAAAACCAAGTGCAGCGAGAACGACCCCTCCCGGGTTCCCCAAGTTTCCTCCTGTGAAGAGAACGGGGAAAGAGCTCACGGACCTCACTAAAGACGAGGTCCGAATCCTGAAGAAGATGGCGGGAAGCGCCAACACCAAGGAAAAGCCCCCGGATCTCAAGAACAAAGGGAGGGTGGTCGAGCAAGTATATTTCCAGCCGCTGACTACCCCGAGCGCCTTCAGCTCCAACAAGGAAGAGATGCCTAAGTTTGGGCATCACCCGTATCAGCCACCATGAGCATCTCTTGCGGGCGTCGAGCCAACGACGTTAAACAAGTGCGCTTCATGGGAGGCAACCCATGTTCTAAACTTTTTCTCTAATTTTTAGCATTATTTTTTACTTTACTTTATCTATTTCTATAAATAAAGTCAGCCGCGGGAACATCCGTTAGGGGACTTAATCAAATTTCTTGGTTTTTGCAGGAAACAAGCCCCAACCGATCGGGTGATAACTCACCCGATCGGTTGGGATGTATCAGATACATGCCGAGATCTGTCCCCGAATGAACCGATCGGTTGAGTAATGAAGAGACCGGGTGGCAGACCGGGTGAGCTGGGGAGAAGTCTCGGAAAATTTTGGGGAATATCAACCGATCGGTTGAGTTTGAGCGCGTTCGGTTGACCTGACCGGGTGAGAAGCCCTAAGTTCTCGGGAAATTTAGTGGAGCGGCCAACCGATCGGTTGACAAGTCAACCGATCGGTTCGCCTGTAGCATTCCTTCGGCAAAATTTTCGACCTAACCGTCAACCGACCGGGTGACATGTCACCCGATCGGTTCGACTTAAAACCCTATATAACCCCCCCGGACACCCGTTCGTTTTCTTCATTGCCCGATCGCCCGAACCTCTGCCGTTTCGTCTCCCGTCGTGCGCCTTCCTGCTTTCTTCCCCAAGATCAGCCTCGATCTTCTTCCCCAACCATTTCCCTACCCATCCACCATCATTTCTCTCCATTCCCCCGCCATCTCCCTACACACAAACCCTAGATTTCCCCCATTCCCCCCCGTTTCGGAACTTGTCGAAGAGATCGTTGCGGCTTCCAATCGAGCAGCATCGGGGCATCCACGAGCAGCTATCTTCATCTAATTTTGTGTAACCTCGCTCCTTTACTTAATTTTAATCTTTTCCCAAATATTCTGTCTGCTTGTTGTTCGTATTTTGTGTTTGTGTTGAATTCGCTGTATTCTCACACACCCACGCGCACAAACAACACCGACACAATGCCTCCCCGCCGTATTAAACCCACCGACGCTAGCTCTTCGAACCCTAGGCCCACCCGTCGTACCCGTCGCACACAACCTACCACCTCCAACCCATCCACCACACCACGCACCACTTCCCCACCTCCAGATTACGATCCCGAATATGGGATGCAATTCCAATCTGATGACCATGCCGACCGATTCACGGCCATGGTCCTCCTTGCTGGTCAGGGTGGTAGGATAACCCAAGAATCCGTCGACCGTGACCTCCCCTTCCTTCAAAGCTTCGTTCGCCACATCTGCGAAGACCCACCCGACGTCTCCGAGCTCCACATTCCACCCCCCACGACCCCTGGTCCCCAGCACAGGCCCCCGTCACCACCCCCAGAGGGTGGTACCCCTGTTTGATTTTTCTCTCCCGCTTTTGCCCCCCCCACTTTTGTGCCCATCTGTCTTTTCGGGGCCCTACTTTGTCTCTATCGGAGGGAGGGGACTATTTGCGTGATTGTTTTCTTGATTTACCTTTTTCTTTGTTTTGTTTTTGACATCCCCCTTGCACTTATCTGGATTTCATTGATCATATAATTTCGCTAGCACTTTCTGGTCTAGCTTGGGGGACGTCTGTTTTGGTGTGCTGTCGTGTTTTGTTTGTTTTTCTCATTTTTGTGTGTGTGCTTGTTTTTCACTTTTTGAGTGTCGTGTCGTGTGATTTTATCTTTACTTTTCTTTTCGTATTGTTTGATTTTGTTCTCAATTTTTCTCTCTTTTTCATTTTCAGCTATGTTTTTTCCTGGTTTTCATTTCTTTTCGTGTCTGTGCGTATTCCCCCCCCATTTTCATTGCCCTCCCGTACTGACTCTTATTGCATTGAGGGCAATGCAAGTTTCAGCTTGGGGGAGTCGCACTTCGTGCGTCATTTGTGTTGTTTTTCTACGTTATTTGAGTCGTTTTCCATCGTGGTTTTCTTTTTTCTTTTTCCTTCTTTCTTTAGCTCTTTCTCCTAGAAATGAATCATATGATGAATCGCCACAAAATCACACACACCTAGCATTGCATCGATAATCACACTCACTAACCCTAGGATTTCGAGTCCTCTTGCATTTCACGCATCGTGGGTCCACTTAGCTTTTTGTGAGTCGTGTGTCGTGACTAGCAATTGGTGTGCTTCTGCCTTGTGATTTTACTTTATATACCTGTCCAGGAATGACCCCTAGATTATCATGCTCCGATATTGAATATGCGGTATTTGCTTCTATATGCATGCTATATATATATCGTATACTTCATTTCACATGCGTCGGGATTCCACAACTAAGGACTAGGATAACCCAATTAGCCTGAGCTCTATTTAGCGAGAATAGTTCCCTTTGCCCAAGTGTTTAGATTTCGACTTCTTTTTTGTTTTACTTGGTGCAAATCCCCTCGTCGTGTACCGTTCTCCCACTTGGGAGAGTACACAAGTGTATAGCCAAAAACCCAAAAATCCAAAAAAATGGGAGAAAAGAAATGAAAAACCCAAAAAGAAAAGAAAAAGATTGTATAGCCAACAAGCCAAAAAAAAATATGCAAATACCCAAAACCCAAAAAAAATTCCCGTGTGAATATTTTCATACTTGCCAAGAATAAAGGGAAGGCGAGAATTTGCACCGAGTGTTCTTCTCCACATCATCTCAACCCCCGTCGTTATCAAAGACACTTGGCTTAGGAGCTATTTAGCTAGTATCTAGGCTATAGTGGCGTGATTTCCTTAACCCTAGTTGTGGAGTCCCCGATGCATGATACGCTCCTATTCTCTCTATTCTCATGCATGCTCGAACTTATATTCGCCGCTTAATTCAATTCGATTCGATATTTGGGTCATATCTTGGATTTGTGTATATCGAGCCTCGCAGCACATCGTAGAAAGCATCACCATTTGCTAGCACACGACCACGCTCACTCGCGCTTCACTGCGTGGACCCACGACACTTATTTGGACTCGCTTTCCTAGGTTTAGTGGTGTGATTTGGCGTTTGCTTGCTGGGTGTGTCGTTTTTGATTTTGATGGCTCTGATGGACGATCTAGGGCTTAGAGTTTTCTTTTTCTTTCTTCCTCTCTATATTTCCCTTCCGAGCTCCCACTCTCACTCGTCTTCCTCGAGGACGAGGAAGAGTTCAGCTTGGGGGATTTTGACGTGCGTCTATATTTCATATATGCACGCACGTTTTCTTTTGTGTTTCTCCGTGTTTTCCGCCGTCTCTTGTTCGTTTTCGTATGTTTTCCCGTTTTCTTTCACTTTTCTTTGTTTGTCCATGATTGCAGGAGTTCGACCACGTAGGGGACCTTTTACGATGATATCCCAAGTCCCCGGAGCAACGGGAGAAGTCACGCGTGATCCAGGGGGTCAAACGGCGAAGTACTCACCTTTCTGCCCCTCACCCGGTCGGTTGGTCATCTCCAACCGATCGGGTGATGCACGCGTGCACCAACCGACCGCTACCGCAGCTCACGAAGAAGTCACCCGACCGGTTCACAGACCGGTTCTGCGGGCGGCTGTTCTCTATCTTTTCGAGCAGAATTCCAACCGATCGGGTGACTCTCACCCGATCGGTTCATCTGTAGCTGAGAAAAAGAGCTGAAGACACGGGCGTCGAACCGACCGGTTCACCCGACTCCTCCAAGATCCAACCGGTCGCTCAAGAACTCACCCGATCGGTTCGTGAGATCGGGTGAAAACTCGCCGTTTTCTGTGATTTATCTGTAACGGATCAACCGATCGGTTGACTTGTCACCCGATCGGTTGATCCGAAAATCTATATATAGGACCCCTAGGGTTCCAGAAACGGGAGAGTTGTATTTTTTTATTGTTTTATTTCCTTGTGACGGCTGTAATTGTTACTCTTAAGTAAGTTTTCAGATCTTTCTAATTTTTTAGTATTGTCTTTACTACTCCTTTACTTCCGCATTGCAATTGTCGGATTATGATTCTAACGGTTAAATTTCATTTAGATTGCTTTTTCATGAATTTTTGTGAGTAGTTCCCAAATCTGGGATTTTGGTGGAAGCCCCTTCGGGGGCTCTTCCCGATGCGTCCATAGGGTTAGGAAATCGATAGGGAGTAGGAATCTAACGGTTACGCGGGGTGTTTCATTGTCATCGGCGGGAAAAAGACCGCCTTTGACCGTCGGGCCAAGGGGGAATAAACTTGGTGGTTGACTCCCTAGCCAAAGCTCACGCCTTTAGCGTAGACGCCGAATCCTAGCACGCGGGAGCGGCAGGATGAGACGTCGGGAGATATCGTTGCGGACTTAGTGCTCCCGGGATCGATCAGTGTTTATGGACACGGGAGTGCCCACTGATCGAATCCGGGAAGTCCGGTGTATCATCCTGGGCACCGACCGGAATATCGGGCCCATGGGACGCCGGTACCACTTTCAGAGGCAACGTCTCACCATTAGACCCTAATCCCGATCGCTATCCATACCCGTAGGCCGTAGCGGCGAGAGTCTCTCGTCGGGTCGGAAACCAAAGTCCCGGGTTTACTTTCTTTTTGTTCATACGCTTTCATTTCCTTTCGTGACAACCAACCACCGATTCGGGCTAGCTCGCCCCTCGGGGTGATTTAGGTCCTACCTGACCCAAGCACAACCTCGCCTCCCTGAGTTCGATATTCCCGCACCCTACACTAACCGTGAAACTTGCGGTAAACGACACCGCGCCGCCGCGCACATCACGCGGGGCGCCGGTCACCCACACCCCACATCCTCTTCCGAGGAGAATGAGCACACCGTCTCTCCTGCATTTTGATTTCTTTCTTTTCCGATTTCCCCTTAGCATATCTCTACATCCCCATTGATCATATCATTTTACTAGCATTGTCATGTTCAGCTTGGGGGAAATCGACTTTTGTGTGCATGTTTTCGTGTGTCGTTGTCGTGTGTTTGTGTCTTTGAGTCCTTTGTCATGTTTTATATCTCTTATTTGAGTGTTTCTTTTTCTTTATTTTTTAGTTTCGTTCATGTGTTTTTCGTGTTTTTCATTTTTTGTGTCGGTGCGCACCACCCCCCCATTTTCTTTGCCCTCCCGTATAAACTATTATTGCATTGAGGGCAATGCAAGTTTCAGCTTGGGGGAGTCGCACTTCGTGCGTCATTTGTCTCTTTTTCTTTGTTATTTGAGTCGTTTTTCTCCGTGTTTTTCTTTTTCTTTTTTCTTTCTTTTCTTCTATTTATCTCTTTCTCCTAGAGATGAACCCTATGATGAATTGCCACGAAAATCACACGCACACTTAGCATAGCTTCGATAATCACATTCACTAACCGTAGGAAGCCGAGTCCATTGCATTTCATGCTTCGTGGGTTCACTTTGCTTTTGTATGAGTTGTTTGTCGTGACTAGCTAGGGGTGTACTTCTATTTTGTGATTTTGATTTATATACCTATCCTTGGTTAACCCCTAGATTATCATGCTTCGATTTGAATGTGCGGTATCTGCTTCTACTGTCTGCTTCTATATGCATGCTATATTTATATCGTATATTTCAATTCGCATGTGTCGGGATTCCACAAACAAGGACTAGGATAACCCATTTAGCCTATGCTCTGATTAGCGATAAATATCTCATTTGCCCAAGTGTTTAGAATCCGATTTCATTTTTATTTTACTTGGTGCAAATCCCCTCATCGTGTACCGTTCTCCCACTTGGGAGAGTACACATGTATATATCCCAATATCCAAAAACCCAAAAAAGAAAAGAAAAGAAAAAAGAAAAAAAAATGTATAGCCAAAAATCCAAAAAAATACAAATACCCAAAACCCAAAAATTTCCAGTGTGAATATTTTTCCTATCTGCCGAGAATAAAGGGAAGGCGAGAATTTGCACCGAGTGTTCTACTCCACATCATCTCAACCCCCATCGTTTTCAAAAACACTTGGCTTAGGAACTTTTTAGCTATTATCTAGGCTATAGTGTGGTGATTTCCTAGTCCCTAGCTGTGGAATCCCCAATGCATGATACACTTCTATTCTTATACTCTTCTCATGCATGCTTGAGCAAATATTCACCGCAATTTCAAATTGAATCGATATTTGGGTCTTTCTTTGGGTATGTGTATATGGAGCCTTATTGCACAATGTAGATAGTGACACCGTCTGCTAGCACACGACCACACTCACTCGCGCTTCACTGCGTGGGCCCACGACACTTATTTGGACTCACATTCCTTGGTTTAGTGTTGTGTTTTGTCGTATGTTTGCTTAGTGTGGCGTGTTTGATTTTGTTGGCCCTTACGGGCGATTTAGGATTTAGAGTTCTCTTCTTCTCTCTTTCTCTCTATTTTCTCCCTCCGAGCTCCTACTCTCACTCGTCTTCCTCGAGGACGAGGAAGAGTTTAGCTTGGGGGATTTTGACGTGCGTTTATATTTCATATATTTGCGCACGTTTTCTCCCGTGTTTTTCCGTTATTTACATCCGTCTTGTATTCGTTTTCTCGTGTTTTCTTGTTTTCTTTCACTTTTCCGTGTTTTTGATATTTTGCAGGAATTTCTAGCATTTGGGACATAAAACGACGATATCTTGAGTCCCCGGAGCAACGGAAGGAGTCACGCGCGATCCAGAGGGTCAAAACGATGAAGATTGTTATTTCTCAGCCCTCAACCGATCGGGTGGACCAGCTCACCCGATCGGTTGACGCACGTGTATCCGACCCAGACTGTGGCTGGAGTAAAGAGCTTCTCACCCGATCGGTTCAGCGATCGGGTGAGTCCGTCAGAGTTCTCGGGAAAAAGGAGCTGAATTCCAACCGATCGGGTGACCTTCACCCGTTCGGTTCATCTGTAGCCGATTCCTCCGTACAACGACCCGGTCACGCCACCTGCTCTCCTCTGTGACCGGTTGAAGCTCCCGAAGGCGACGGCCGAAGCAACAAGCTGCTCACCCGATCGGTTGACATTTCAACCGATCGGGTGGCCTTTTCGTCCCGTTTCGCGCACCGCTGCTCATTCATTGAAGACCTTCTATCATTCCAGAAGGATTTTGGGTGATCTCTTATTTTTCTAGCGTCGGCATCGTCGTTAGCTTTCCAACGATAGGTCGCAAGCCCAAATCCGATTTTTCTAGATTTTTCTGGAATTTTCTGAGCGCAACTATGTGCTGAAATTGGCTGCTGTCTGAAATTTCACTTCAACCGATCGGTTGAAGTCAATTTCAGCAGTTTCGTAGTCTCTGTTTATTCCACCCGATCGGGTGAGTTTTCACCCGATCGGGTGGGCCTGTTTTGACAGTTCTGGACCCGAACTGATTGGGTTTTGTGAGGGTTATTTATAGGACTTTTGGGGGACGACTTGAGTAGTTCTTCCACCATTTTTTCAGCAACTTTTCCTCCCATTTCTTGGGAGTTTTAGATTAGATTAGATTAGGTTTTCTATTGTAATAAATCTTGTATTGGATTGAAGATTCAAACTCAAGATAAGTATTTTTCTCTCTTATTCCATTGTTTTGTATTGTGTTAAGTTTTCTTGATGGTGAACGTTTGTATCTCTTTTATGTTGCTTATTTTTGTGTTCTTCACCATTGAGTAGTGTCGATGAACCCTAATACGGGTTAGAGTAGGATTGATGCTTGGGTTGTTTTCACTTGACTTGGTTGCATGGCATGTGTTCGATGAAATGTGTCAATGGGGATTTCTAGCCATCTGAGTCCAATTCGTACGGCAACACACTAGTTGTGTTGGGGGTTGGGGTCTGGTGCTTGTCCAGTCAAGATCCGCTTCGATGTATTGCTAGCAATCACATTTGACCTATTTGGCCATTAGGGTTACACGGGGGTGTTTTATTGTCATTGGCGGGAGAAAGACCGCCTCTGACCGTCGGGCCAAGGGGGAATAAACTTGGCGGTTGACTCCCTAGCCACAACTCACACCCCTAGTGTAGACATCGAGTCCTCGCGCGTGTGAACGGCTTGGACGAAGTGTTGGGAGTTATCATTGTGGCCTTAATGCTCCCGGTTACGGAAGGTGTTAATGGACATGGGAATGCCCACCGTCCGGAACCGGGTAGGCCTAGCGTGCTTGGCACCGACCGGAATATCGGGCCATGGACGCTAGGTACCACCTTTTGGGGCAATGTCTCACCCTGAGTCAAGTCAAATGCCAAGTGTCATGAGTGCTCTAGCCCGTGTTAGCGGGGATTCGTTTCGTGTCTTATTTTATTTCTTCTCTTTATTTCTACACTTCCACCCATATCATCCGCGTAGCTAGCACACAACCTAAGCGAGGCTAGTAGCCATTCAAGCCATCCACCTCCCTGAGTTCGATAAACCCGCACCCTACACTAACTGTGAACTTGCGGTAAAACGACACTGCGCCCATACCGTAAACGGGGCGCCGGTCATCAATACTCAACATTCTCCCCCTTTTTGGTGATGACAAACCAACATAAATAATAATCAATAATAATGATTCAAATGAAATTTACTTACTCCCCCTGCATTGATGACACGTTAGTTCCGTATTCAATAATATTAATCATACGCATCAAGCAGATGAGGAAGATATGAAATATGAACCAATTATTGACATATATGATCTAAATCCATTTTATATCTTAACTCCCCCTGAATCTAACATATCAACTTAGATTCATGGTAAATTGCTTTGAATTATCAATTAGCACATTATCATTATTAATTCTCTCCCCCTTTGGCATTAGCAAAAAGAGCGGGAGGAGATAACGACAAGATTACAATGGCTAAGAAATTAAAGCATGAGAGTCTAAGAATACGACCACGGTCCAAATGACACCAAAGTAAAATACCAAATGTAAAATACCGAAGAAAATCAAAGCGTGCCAACTTGACCATAGTCGAAAATCGAAAAACGAAACCATCAAGCCATAGGCGAAAATCGAAATACGAAATCACCAAACCATAGGCGAAAATCGAAATATGAAATCATCAAGCCATAGGCGAAAATCGAAATACGAAATCATCAAACCATAGGCGAAAATCGAAATACGAAATCATCAAGCCATAGGCAAAAATCGAAATACGAAATCATCAAACCATAGGTGAAAATCAAAATCTCCAAAACTCAAATTAATTTCACTTATTGAGTTATGAAACATACTCTCCAATATCAACATTCTTAGTTAAATAGTGCATGGAAAACAATTCTAAGTTTTCATAGAAAGAATTTCTATTTAACCAAGATAATCGTCGAGCGATGAAATCAACATCAGAGACAAAAATCCAATGTGAAAACCAAATGTAGCAAATATGATACCAAGAGTAATATGCAAAAAGTGTCATGCCAAAAAAATACTCTCATCATAGAACTTATGGCATACACAATTCTAGCATACAAATTGACACAAAATGATACCAATGTAAATATTCTAACAATGCATGCATACAACATACATGGATACCAAATGTATATCAAAAGTAAGAATATACTTACAACATTGAGCTCCCCCTACTTTGGTGCATCACTTAAGCACCAACAACTCCATTTGAATGAAAATTCTTTGCAAATCAATGAGTTGGTAGGGTGGGTATCCCATGATGAATTGAACCTAGAAAGCATCATTTTGGTATCCAAAAATCCTTTTGGATCCTATGGGTTAGGCAACAAATTTAACATATTAAATTCAAATAAATGTAACCCATATCCTAACGAAATTCAAATTCAATATGAATTTAGGTTTCAAATTAACATGCACATCCACGATCAATATGCAAATAAAAAATAAACCACTTCTTACCACAATTGCTTTGGTACCCATAAAATGAAATTAAACTTATGGTACCAAGCAATGAAGGGTCAAAGGAAACTAACCCTTCGGAAACCAAGTCCATGAGGACCGTGATTTCCCAACATAATCATCATTCAAAATAATATCATTAATATATGATTGCACATACAAATCCTTATTAAACATGCTTGTGTTCTTCGGACCCCAAATGGTGTATGTCTTGGGAGTCCTAATCCTATTGGGAGCTGGTGGGCTCTGAAAAGGTGCTTCTCTCAAGCGCAAGAGTCCGTTCAAGTAGTAAAATCTGGGATTCCAGATGTCGAATCCTCGGGAGAAAATCTGTTGAAACCACATCACAAATCAAACAGAAATCTATCGGAAAGAAACTAAACACTTTAATAATGAAAGTGATGATGGTGTGAAAGTGTGTCGTGAATACGTAATCAAAGCGAACAACGAAAGAGTCGTGTATGAAAATATATGAGAAACATGCACATGATATGGGCTCGTTAGGATCAGCGATTCGTGTATTTTGGTTGATTAAATATAACTCAACAAATCCTCCTTTTGGGAGCGATTTGTCGGAAAATACCCTTTTGGGGGTTCAAGCACGATATGAATAAAAACGTCGCTAAAACTATAGTTCTACGAATATGGTATGAAGCTCTCTTTTGGAGAGATCAAATCTCACCCTTGTGGGGTGATCATCAACGTATTCGCTTCTTTTGGAAGACGAAAAGAGGATTAAATAGCAAAAACATACAATTTTAGCGACTTTTACAATGAAGAACAACAATATTCAACCTAAATAGCATGAATCACATCACCTAACTGCTCCATATCATGCACAACAGAGATTTAGCTACACATCATGCAAAAATAAACAACTTCCATAGCAAAATACATCAAGTTTATAGCAAAATACGCTAGAAAACACCAAAATACGGGGTTTGAGTTAAAGGAAATATCACCAAATCTCCAAGTTTCGACTTCAAACTCTCTGGAAATAATAAGAAAGGCCTCTGGAAATTTACAGAATTTTTCAGAGAGAGAATACGGCTCCTAAGTGCTCCAATACGCCAATTATATGCCCAAAACCCTAGAATACGCTTAAATAAAGAGATTGCGGGTTTATTGGGCTTAACGGGTTCAAAACCGCATCCAAACCGCGCCCGAAATCATCCAGACCGTAGATCTGGATCGGAGCAATACTGGGCCATTGGATAATTGCGGGATTGAACAACGGAGCGACACGTGTCCTACCGGATCGGATCCGCGCCCGCATCAATTCGAATTCGTTTCGGGATTAATATCAGCCGTAGGATCAGCATCCAATGTCGGAGAAGAAGCCACGTCGCCTCAAATTCCCGCTGCAGCCTCGTTCGCTTCGGGTTGAATCCAGACCCTTCGATCTCAATCCTACGGTCGAGATCTGACCACTTCGAACGCAAGCTAGCTCATTCGTGGACCGTCGGATCACGATCGTGCGGACGAAATAAAGCCACGTCGTCCCTCTCCGTTCGCACAGCAGCTCAAATCCAAGCCGTCCATTCAAAAGGCGGGATCTGTCGAGGAGGTGACGCGTGTCCCATACCGATGTTGCCGCTTCGTTTAGATTGGGATGTCACCGTCCGTTCGATCGAGATCGAACGGATGAATCTTAGCCGCGTCGTCAAAAATATCAGCCGCCGTCAGATCTGAATAGGGACGCGTGGATGAATGCCGCGTGGCGTGCCAAGATTCGTGCGAATCCGTATTTTCGTATTTAATCCATATTTCTTGCGTATTTCTTCTTTTAATATGTCTTCTGCATTCATAAATACACAGTAATTAGCACAGATCTCAGAAAAATAAAAATAAATAGTCGTTGGAATCGTGAGATCGAGACCAAGCTAGGAAAAATATAAAAAGTGCAGAAATAGTCCATTAATTGCTGTTTTGTGCTCAAATAGAGTGTTTTCTCTAATAAATAAATGTGTAGAAAATACGTATGAATTAGAGAACAATGTAGCATCACATGAGCACAAAATAGGGCTAAATGTGGGGTTAAATATGTAATATTGAACCCAAATCAGGAGCATGCATACGTTGTTGATTTCTATGTGATGCATGTCGTGGGTAAGCATATGGCATATGATGCAATGGTGCACGATGATAATTATTCATATGAGAATGAGGATGGACATATGCTTGTGGTGGAACAAATGCATGAATGTGTCTCACATGGTGTGCACGTGCTCGTGGATGCGGAGCATAAAAATCATCAGACGTGCTAACATGTGGAGTAGGATGTGTGTTCCTACGTGGCATGTCATACATGAAAGCATGACCCTTCTTTGGAGGTCCACCCAAAGTGGGTTTCTTTTCAAATGGGGGTGTGTTCCTAGCGGAAGCACCATCGGTAGAAGAACTACCAATGAAGTGTTTACTCCCACTAGTAGAAGCTTCGGAAGATGGCCTAACAAAGGTCGTGGCCGATTTGGATGAGTCTCCCATCTTACACCCCAAGCCAATGTGGTGATTGGCCGGAAGTAAGTCATTTAGGATATTATCCAAATGGCCCTTATCTTTATTGAATTCATGAATTCGGCCTAATGTGCACTCATACTTCTCGGTGAGAGAATGCATCGAAGCATCCAAAGTGGACACTTGCGATGTGAGTGCACAAACACGTGAGTTGAGATTCTTATTCTCAATACTCAAAGTTGAGTTTTGAGACGTCAAATCCGATATCACATGTTCATCCGAATCCTCGATATGAACATGCTCAAGTTGAGATTTGAGATTTACAATCTCATTTCTCAACCCTTCAACAACGGTGTCGTTGTTGACGATGATAGGTTTAGGCGAGGTTTTAAGACTATCTAACTCATTTTTAGTCTTAATAAATCTACTAGCCAATTTAGAAAACTTATACCAAAGTTGTTCGTTGGCTAATCTAAGTTCATCCATGGTTACCTCACCGCCTTCATCCTCGCTTTCCTCGCTTTCATCGCTTTCATCGGAGGAAGTCTCTTGAACACGTTCCTCTTTTCCCATGAAGCACATGTGTGCTTTCTCCACGCATTCATTATCCGACTCTCCACTTGAGGAGTCCTCGTCGGAGTCGGTGAAAGTGCCTACAAGTCCTTTCTTGTGCCTTCTTGACTTGTCATGCTTGGATGCCTTCCACTTCTTCTTGTGTTTGTTTAGAGGACAATCCGGCTTGATATGTCCTGGCTTGTTGCATTTATAACACACGGGAGTAGAAGCATTAGTAGAACCAAACTTAGATAGATTCTTAAACTTACCTTTTCGGAAGCATCGGTCGAACTTCTTTGCCAAATCGGCCAAAGCATGTCCAACTCTTCTTCCGATTCTTCTTCCGATTCTTCATCATCGGTAGATGGAGCGGCCTTGTACGCAATCGCCCTTTTCTTTGGCTCGTCTTGCTTCAAGTACGACTTCATCTTTTCTTTCATCATGAGCTTACTATCATTGCGTAGCTCATAAGACATCAAGGTACCTATTAGTTGTATGACAGTATACTTACTCATATCATTACCTTCCTCGATGGCGAACGTACGCTTTTCCCAACAAGAAGGAAGTCCATCGATGATCTTTGAGACTTTCTCCTTTTGGGTGTAGGTTTTCCCAAGAGCCTCCAATTCGTTGGTAATGTCAACGAATCGAGCAAAATATTCTTTCATCTTCTCACCCTGTTGCATATGAAATAATTCGAAATCTTTATTAACAACAACAAGTTTGGAGTCTCTTACCCTACTTGTTCCTTCATGCAAGATGAGGAGGGAGTTCCATATTTGATATGCACTCTTACATGTGCATATCTTATTGAAGTCTTCGGGCTCCAATGCACATTGCAAGGCATTCATTGCCTTGGCATTGCTTACCTCCACGGCGACCTCCGCGGGAGTCCACTTTGCGAAATCCTCTTCTTCGGGCTCGACATACTCCTTCATTGTGGCTCTCCATAGTGAAGCACTCCGGAGGAAAGTTTCCATCCGGCATTTCCAGTACCCGTAATTGGTACCATTGAAGGAGGGAGGCCTAGTTGAGGATTGCCCTTCCAAAACCGAAGAAGCTCCTTGACGGTCCTTGAAGACGCTGTAGTCGTTGTTTGTCATAGCTTTGAACTTGTAGCTTTAACATTGGCTCTGATACCAATTGTAGTGCCCTGTGAAGCTACTGCACATGCACTAGAGGGGGGGTGAATAGTACTTTAAAATAATCAAGAGAGTTATTCCTAATTATTTTGCAAGAAATAAACGACAATGCGGAATAAACAACAATCAACAAGAATTAACAAACGTAAACAAAGCATGTAACAGGTTCGGATCCACCCAAGGCTCCCCGACTTGTTCCCGGTGATCCTACGTCCCAACCACCTGGATCCCCTCCGGATACTTGAGTTAGAAACCCTAACTCAAGATTTAGCACTATGAAATTCTTGTGAAAAACCTTCACAAGACCAAATCATATAAATGACATGTGACTCCCACAAACCGGGATCACACCATCTCTCACAACCGAGAGACACAATTGCAATATCAATTGAAATGAAATAATGAAACACTTACCACAAAATCATATGCCTTGAGTAAATCTTACCAAATTAGGGCAAGAAGGATTTTGAGGAGGAAGATGTCACCAAACCCTAGCTCCTTGAAGATGACCAACAATGGAGGCCTAGGGTGGAGATGGTGATCTTGATTCAAGCTCCTTGGCTTGGAATGCTCACAATGGAGAGAATCTCTCTTGAGGAATTTGGCTCAAAGAGTGAAGGGAGAGATTCTTGTGAGGAAGAGAGAGATTTGAATTAGCTTGAGAAAACTCTTCTCTTAGGTCTGAAATAACTTGGATAATGGACCTCTAACCTTGCCTCAAACGAATCAGGTTTGTATTTATAGAGGCAAGAAAAATCGTGCTCAAAAGATTCGCAACGGTCATATTTCTGAAGCAGTTAGTCGGTCTAAGAAGGATCACTGACCGACTAGATTGGAAACTAGTCGGTCGGTGATACTTCATGAACCGACTAACAGGCAAACAGCCAAACGAGAAAGTTCCAGGCAATAAGAACTAGTCGATCTAAGAAGACTTGCCAACCGACTAGTTTCACAACTAGTCGGTCGGTGAGTGTTATTTGACCGACTAACAGATGAAATAGGAAAGGCTGGATTCAAGTTGGACTAGTCGGTCTAAGAACAAATGCTGACCGACTAGTTTATCAACTAGTCGGTCGACAAACGTTCTTTGACCGACTAACGATAAACAGTAACTCAGGCTGTTCAGGGAAAGCTCAACTAGTCGGTCTAAGAAGGATTCCTAACCGACTAGATCATCATCTAGTTGGTCGGTGACTCTTCTTTGACCGACTAATTGATCAACAGGGAAAGAGCTGAAATGAGCAAGGACATCTAGTCGGTTCATGAAGAGTTGCCGACTGACTAGATCGTCATCTAGTCAGTTGGTACTTCTTCTTGAACCAACTAAGATGCACTAGAAGCCAAGGGAAGAAGCGATAAGCTTCGGGAAAGATTCTAAAGGCTTCTATGATAGTCCTAGCTCTAAGAAATGAGCGAAATGAAGATTATAAAGTAAGTCATACTCAAGGCTTAACATTCTAAACTATGAAGCTAGAAGACAATAAATAATACATGACGAACCGTCTTGAAAGCTTCAATCTTCATTCTTCTTGACTTCAATATTGCTCCTTGAGCTTCAACGAAGCTTCAGGCACACGATCACGCGTATTGAGAAGTCTTGAGACGTCGCTTTTGATATACGTATTCTTTTGGCGACGATCTCCATAACTACGCTCACAAATAGTTAGTATACGATATTTAAGTTTGCTCATCATCCAAAACCAAATCCGGGGAATCAATACTTAACACACACATCGTACTCCACCGGTTCACAATTATGATGATTTCTATGCTCCTCGTCCACGAGCACGTGCACACCATGTGAGACACCCTCACGCACGTGTTCCTCCACATGCATATGTTCATCCACATTTTTATATGAATGATTACCATCATGCACCATTTCATCATGTGCCATATGCTTATCCACGACATGTATCACGTAGAAATCAACCACGTATGCATGCTCCCGATAGGAATAGGGCTCCCAAAATATTCACTATTTGAGGCCCAAAGAACACTAACATGCATGAAAAACAAGCATACATGAATTCTTATTTTATGAATGTCGTGCATAATGATGATTATGTTGAGAAGTCTAAGTCCAATTGGACTTGGCTTCTAAAGGTCTAATCTTTTAGGACCCAATGACCTTGGGTACCATGGAATGATGTGTTTATCTTTAGGTACTCAAGAAAAAGAAACGGAGCAACAAATCCAAATTTAGCTCCAAGGATGGGTGGATACTCGATAGCGGGTGTTCAAAACACATGACGGGTGAAGCTCAATTGCTCTCCGGAGTGGTGCCCATTGCAAATGGGAACCGAGTAGTCTTTGGAGGCAACGAGAGCGGAACCATCATTGGTGTTGGTAAAATTGGTAACCCATCTAAACGTCTAATAAGTGATGTGTATCTTGTTAAAGGATTAAATCACAATCTTATTTCAATAAGTCAACTTTGTGACAAGGGTTACAAAGTTAGCTTTGCGAAAGGAATGTGTCATATTTTTAGTAAAGATAATAATAATTTGCTATCTTCTGGCACACGCCATAAGGATATAAATATCCTAGATATCCCCAAGTCACATGAATAATGTCTCATTGCCAACACAAGTAAACTACACTTATGGCATCGACGGTTTGGTCATGTGAACTTTGGAACACTTTTTAAGCTTTCCAAGTTAAATTTTATTAAAGGATTTCCTAAGCTTTCTTTCCAAAAGAAAAGCTTTTGTGACTCGTGTCAACGAGGCAAACTTCCAAAATCATCATTTAAACATAAGAAAAGCATATCCTCTAAGTGGCCTCTAGAGCTTTTACATCTAGATCTTTTTGGGCCAACTAGAGTTGCTTCATTAGGGAATGCACTATATGGACTTGTCATCGTTGATGAGTTTTCTAGATTTACTTGGGTATTTTCTTTAATTAATAAAAATGATGCTTTTGAAAACTTCACAATATTTGTTAAGAAAGTACAAAATCTCATTGGAACCACCATTGTCACTATTCGTAGTGATCTTGGAGGGGAATTTGAGAATGAGTCTTTCTCAAACTTTTGTGATGAAGTTGGTATTACACACACCTTCTCTTTCCCTCGCGCACCCCCCACAAAATGGTGTTGTTGAGAGAAAGAATAGGACGCTAGTGGAATGTGCTCGCACTATGCTTGATGATAGCCAACTTGGCCATCAATTTTGGGCGGAAGCGGTACATACCGCTTGCTATGTGTTTAATAGGATACTTTTGAGACTCGGCACCAAACAAACTTGTTATGAATTGTTGTTTGGTAGATTGCCTCAAGTTAAACATTTTCGAGTTTTCGGTGCAAAATGTTTTATTAAAAACACGTATGGAAGTTTGGACAAATTTGATCCGAGATCCGATGAGGGGATATTTGTTGGATATTCCTCACGTAGCAAAGCCTACCGGATATACAACAAAAGAACCTCAACGATCGAGGAATCACTTCATGTTTCATTCAATGAAAATTTTGTCCCTTCTAGAATTACCAATGATGATGACTCCATGGATGTTTTATGTGATTCTATTGGTAATTCTAATTCTATTGATTCTATTGATACTAACCCTACTGATGATTCTTTTGAGAATGTTCCTAGTGATCAGGGAATTCCCAAACGGCTTCATACAGTTCGTGACCATTCCCATGAGCAAGTCATTGGCAACATACTTGATAGTGTCAAGACGAGATCTCAAGTCAACTACTTCGCTCATTGTGCCTTTGCCTCGTCAATAGAGCCAAAGAATATTAACGAAGCGTGCGAAGATAGTGCTTGGATCCTAGCCATGGAGGAAGAACTCATTCAATTTGAGAGGAATGAGGTTTGGGAGCTTGTTCCATTGCCTTCGAAGAACCACACCGTTATAGGAACGAAGTGGATTTTCAAGAACAAGACCGACGAGAACCAAAACGTCGTCCGGAACAAAGCTCGGTTAGTAGCTTAAGACTACCGACAAGAGGAAGGTATAGATTTCGAAGAATCCTTTGCTCCGGTAGCTAGATTAGAATCTATTAGGTTGTTGTTATCTTTTGCATGCCATAAAGATTTTAAACTCTTTCAAATGGATGTAAAAAGTGCGTTTTTAAACGGAGATGTCGTTGAGGAAGTTTATGTTTCTCAACCTCCGGGTTTTATAAATGGAAAAATTTCCAAATCACATTTTCAAACTTAAGAAAGCACTTTATGGTTTGAGACAAGCTCCAAGAGCTTGGTATGACCGTCTAAAGAACTTTCTTTTGGATTTGGGTTTTAAAATGGGTGAAGTTGACTCTACACTTTTTGTTAAGTATTCGAATCATGATATTATTTTAGTTCAAATTTATGTTGATGATATCATTTTCGGTGCTACTAACTTCACTCTTTGCGAAGAGTTTTCTAATGTCATGAAGGACCAATTTGAGATGAGCCACATGGGTGAGCTCAAATATTTCTTAGGTATCCAAATTCGCCAAATGCACGATGGAATCTTCATCCACCAAACCAAGTACACGGTGGAGTTGCTAAAGCGATTTGGAATGGAGAATGCCTCAGGCAAGAAGACTCCAATGAGCACGACTGCATATCTTGATAAAGATACAGGCGGCAAAGATGTAGACATTCGTCTATATCAAGGTATGATAGGTAGTTTATTATAGCTTACTGCCAGCCGGCCCGCTATTATGTTTGCTGTATGTGTATGTGCTCTTATCAGTCTCAACCTAAGGAATCTCACTTAGTAGCGGTAAAATGTATTTTCCGTTACTTAAGTTACACCCTCGACTACGGATTATATTATCCAAAGTCTAGCACGTATGAGTTAATCTCATATAGTGACCCAGATTATGCGGGATGCAAATCCGACAGGAAAAGTACTAGTGGCACTTGCCATTTTATAGGAAATTCTCTTGTCTCTTGGTTTTCCAAGAAGCAGAATTCAGTATCACTTTCAACCACCGAGGCGGAATATATTGCCGCCGGTGCTGCGTGTGCTCAGGTTCTTTGGATGAGACATACTCTTAAAGACTTTGGTATAAACTGTGATACTTGCCCTATCATGGTGGACAACCAAAGTGCAATATGTCTCTCTAAGAATCCGGTACACCATTCCCGTTCTAAACACATAGATGTCCGTCACCATTTCCTAGATGTGTTAGGATTTTTGGATTTATGGTTGGATTTTTGGAATTTATGCTCGATATATTCATGCACGTCGTATTTATGTATTTCGATGTTTTATGGGGTAGTATAATGATGTATGAGAGTATTTCGATGTATCATCCAAGTGCGCTTAGGAGAGAAATCAAATTTTTGATATTTCAATTTTTTGGACTCTTTTAGTCGGTCCCAGTTCATTAGCCGACCGACTAGATTGAGTTCTAGTCGGTCAGCTATTGAACTCAGACCGACTAACTCATGCCCTATTTTTTTGACTTTGCTTGCTGTTTGCACTTAGTCGGTCCAAGCTCATTGGCCGACCGACTAGATTGCATTCTAGTCGGTCAGCACTTGAACTTAGACCGACTAATTTCGCAAGGGCAGCTGTGTCTTTTGGCATTCCCAATCAATTTTAAAGCTCCCGCACCGATTAGAATTCATTCTAATCGGTGCGAAAACTTCTCCTATGCCCTAACCCCATCGTCTCCTCTCCTCCCTCCGCCGTGTGCCGCCGTCTCCGGCCACCGTCAGCCTTTACCGATCACATCTCCTTCCTCCTAGGGTATATCTCATCTCTCTTTCTCATTTTTAGGGTTTGTTTCCAGCTCTTTTTTGCTCTATTTTGATTTCATTCGTATTAGGGTTTCGACCTTAGCTTTTCTTCGTTCAATTCTGTGTCGATCTCGTGCATTGGTTTGTGTTGTCTCGTCTCGAGTATGGCAAAGACACGTATCCCTATCCATCCATCTAGACACGTATCCCTATCCCTATCCGTTCCTCTAGTCCGTCTCCCATGACCGTCGTGTCTCCTCCTACCGACCCTCCTCAATCCAAATGCCGCACCAAATCGACTCGTCCATCCTCCTCATCGTCTCCTCTTAAGAAGAAGAGGACGTCGACTGCTAAGCCTAGAGCCCGATCGTCACAGCCCAAGCCTCAAGTTCAACCCAAGCCTATCTCATTTCGTGCACCCACTCCTCCCGCTTTTGACTCCGACGAAGAGTATGTCCCGGAGACTGAGCCTACCGATAGGGCTCCTACTCCTCCTCCTCGATCTAGCTCTCGTCCGTCTAAGGGGAAGGCTCCCATGCCTTTGGATGGTGTCGATATCTCGTTGTGTCGCGATGACCCGTTGTGTCTCGTGGCTTACAACCGTATGAGCACTGTCCATTGATTTTGGAGCACTTCGTTCAGTTTTCTGACTTTCCACATCTCGCCGATCTTCTCTCCTATAGCGGCCTTTTAGACTATCTTCGCCATGACCCCAAGGCGAACCCTCACCCGTACCCCCGACTCGTCAAATTGTTCTATGCCAACCGAGTCTGGGGTGAGTATGACGACACTCACTGCATTGAGACCACTGTCTTGGGGACACCTACTGTCCTCACGGTAGAGATCTTAGGGCAGTTGATTGGTGTCTCATCCTCTGGCCTGCTACCTGTTGATATCTCTGTGGATGATATCCATGATCTTAACCAGGCGATGCTTTCTGAGATGTTTCATGTCATCCCTCCCGCCATGATTGGCGTCCCCTCGAAATCATTTAAGCCTAACGCTTGGGTCCTCAATCTTATCCTGAAGTCGTGCCTCCTACCGAAGTACGGCTCTTCTAGCTTGCCCTCCCAGCCGTTTCTCAAGCTTATCTACGCTCTTTTCATGGGAAGCGAGATTAATTGGGCCCGGATCATTCTTGACAAGATGGATTCCTTTGAGTGCATACAGAAATCCACCAAGTCAGCCCACATTCCTTATCCGTGCCTTTTGACTCTCGTTTTCCGTCACTTCGACGTCCCTCTCCCTCCAGATGATCAGCGTCCTTTGGGTCCTCTCCTGAACGTGACTGCCGTCAAGAAGTCTCTTGCGGCGCTTCGTCACGTTCAGAGGACTACCCCCTCTTCTTCAGCTGCTGCTGCCCCTCCTCCTCCTACTCCCTCTCTCGCTGAGTTTTCAGTTTCTCTGAGACGTGTGGAGTCTCGTGTTTCTCGTTCTGAGGAGATGCTAGCTCGCATCTGTACTCACTTGGGCATTGAGGTTCCTCCTTCAGTTTCTGACGAGGAGGAAATAGATGAGGCTGATCTCCAGGAGCTTGTTGGATCTCCTGTTCGTGCCCCAGAGGGTACGTCTGCTGCTGCTACGTCTGCTAGTGCTCCCGAGAGCACACCTGCTGCCACCATTCCATCGGTGGATACTTCTGCTGGTGCTCCCGAGACCACTCCTGTTGCGACTCTCCCTTCAGTTGACACTCCGGTCGTTCCCGAGACCACCACCCCTTCTGCAGAGCCTACTGCTGCTGCTGATCCTCCCTCCACCTCCTGAGCTTGCGTTGGAGGACTCTCCCATGTTCACTTGGATGATATACTTTGTTGTGAGAGAGTGGGGTAGGATAGTTGGGTGGTTATGTCTTTTTGATGTATTTTTGGATGTGTTCTGATGTATACATGTTTTGTGATACTTCGATGTATGATGTGACATATGTTGTATGATGTGCTTCGATCTGAGGATCGTTTATATTTGTGTTGGCAGATGTATATTTTTTGATGTATCATGTTATATATATATACACACAGTGTTGCCATTTACTTCAGTGTGCACATTATATTCTTTTTGTCTCTGATGTTGATTTCGTCGCTTGACGATTATATTTGATTAAATAGAATTCTTTCTATGAAAACATAGAATTGTTTTCCATGCACTAAATTAACTAAGAATGTTGATATTGGAGAGTATGTTCCATAACTCAATACGTGAAATTGTTTTGAGTTTTGATGATTTCATTTTTCGATTTTTGACTATGATCTCGTTGGCACGCTTTGATTTTCTTCGTATTTTACGTTGGTGCCATTTGGATCGTGGTCGTATTCTACGACTCTCGTGCTTTTATTTTTAGCCATTGTTGTTGTCGTTGATCTCCTCCCGCTCTTTTTACTAATGCCAAAGGGGGAGAGAATTAATAATGAAGATGTGTTAAAGATAATTTAAAGCAATTTACCATGAATCTAATTTGATATGTTAGATTCAGGGGGAGTTAAGATATAAAAATGGATTTCAAATCCGATATTTCAATAATTGGATTCAAATTTTATACTTTCCGCGTCTACTTGATGCTTATGATTATTGTTTAATATGGAATTAATGTGTCATCAATGCAAGGGGAGTAAGTAAATTTCATTTGAATCATTATTATTAATTATTATTTATGTTGGTTTGTCATCACCAAAAAGGGGGAGAATGTTGAGTATTGATTCCCCGGATTTGGTTTTGATGATGAACAAACATAAATATCGTGAACTAACTCTTTGTGAGCGCAGTTATGGAGATCGTCGCCAAAATTCTATGAACATCAAAAGCGACGTCTCAAGACTTCTCAAAGCACGTGATCATGTGCCTGAAGATTCGTTGAAGCTCTAGGAGCATTTTTGAAGTCAAGAGATTCGGATTGAAGCTTTGAAGACGGTTCGTCAAGTTTTATTTATAGTCTTCTAGCTTCTTTTCATAGAATGTTAAGCCTTGAGTAGGTCTTACATGATAATCTTCATAACACTCATATCTTAGAGCTAGGATTATCTTAGAAGCCCATACAAACTTTCCCGAAGCTTCACGCTTCATTTCGCGGCTTCTAGTGCATCTTAGTTGGTTCAAGAAGAAGAACCAACCGACTAGATGGCAATCTAGTCGGTCGGCAATCTTACTTGAACCGACTAGATTGCCTTGTCCAATTCAGCTCATTCATTGTTTACAGTTAGTCGGTCCAAGAAGGTTCATCGACCGACTAGTTGTCAAACTAGTCGGTTAGGAATCCTTCTTAGACTGACTAGTTATGTCTTTCACTTTTCAGCCTGAGCTACTGTTTACAGTTAATCGGTCAAAGAACAACCGTTGACCGACTAGTTGTGAAACTAGTCGGTTGGAATTTGTTCTTAGACCGACTAGTTCTCTTTGAATTCAGCCTATACTATTTCAACTCTTAGTTGGTCAAAGAACACTCACCGACCGACTAGTTGTCAAACTAGTTGGTTGGCAAGTCTTCTTAGACCGACTAGTTCTAACTCCTTGAATTCACTTTATTGGCTGTGAACTAGTTAGTCGGTCCAAGAGGAAACACCGACCGACTAGTTGATAAACTAATCGGTCAGTGATCCTTCTTAGACCGATTAGACTGCTTCAGAAATAGATCCGTTGGAGCATTAATTGCACGAATTTGCCCTCTCTCTCCTCTCTATCCTATATAATCCTGAGATGCTTCTTCATAGCATTCAAGGCTGCCATTATTGAGTTTTAGAGATCAAAGAGAAGAGCATTTAATTCTCATTCCAAGCTCACTCATTTCTTACAAGAATCTCTCCAAACTCCTTGAGCCCTAATTTCCTCAAGAGAGATTCTCTTCATTGTGAGCCTCTCAAGCCAAGAGCTTGATTCAAAGTCACCAATCTCTCCTTAGCCACCTATTGCTGGTTATCTTAGTGGAGCTAGGGTTTGGTGTCATCTTCTTCCTCAAACCCCTCCTTGCCCTAAAATCAGTAAGTTTTACTCAAGGCATAGGTTTTGTGGTAAGTGTTTATATTTCATATTTACATTGATATTGCAAGTTAATCTCTCGGTTGTGAGAGTTGTTTGTGATCACGGTTTGTGGGAGTCACATTTTTATTTGTGTATGATTTGATCTTGTAGAGGTTTTCTACAAGTATTTCATAGTGCAAATTTGAGTTAGAGGATTCTAACTCAAGTAGCCGGATGAGATTTGGGTGTTTGGGACGTAGGATCACCGGGAACAAGTCGGGGAGACTTGGGTGGATCCGAACCCGTTATATCGATTGTTTGCGATTGTCGTTTCTTTGTTGTCTATATATTCATTTCCTCATTGTTGGTTGAGTTTGCAAGATAATTAGGAATAGTTACTCTTGATTATTTTAAAGTACTATTCACCCCCCCTCTAGTACTTGTGTAGTAGCTATCAGGGCATTACAGGTAGTTGGCTAGTAGGTTTACTATGAACGCTATATTGGGACGCGTTTAGTTTGCCATGTAGAGGAGTGCTCCAATGGCACTTAGGTAAAGTACTTCAGGACCTAGTGTTTCCTCCCTCTCTTCCAACGGACGGAAGGGGTCCTTATTTTCATCCAAACAATCTGACGACCATTGGTATACCAGCGGATGACATTTGTCCATATGGAAATTTTTCAGCAATTTCTGTGTGTAAGTGTGTTGATGTAACAGGATTCCACCGCTGAGGTGTTCTATCTGTAAGCCAAGACATAGTTTTGTTTTACCTAGGTCTTTAATTTCAAAAGTCTTTGTTAGGCTTTCAGATATATCAGATATCTCTTCAGGAGATCCGATCAGGTTTAAATTGTCTACGTAAACGGCAATTATTACAAATCATGGTCCTTTTGCTCTTATAAAGATGTAAGGGTAGACTTCATTATTGGTGAATCGTTGTTGTACAAGGAATTCACTGAGTCTATTATACCACATTCTTTCTGATTGTTTTAGACCGCATAGTGATCTTTGTAGCTTAACAGAGTAGTGTAAGGACCGCCTTACCCTTGCAATACTAACAACAACATACTAGAGGGGGGTGAATAGTGTAATGACAATAAATTGTCCAATTAAAATTAAACTTGCAAATGTGGAATAATAAATGCAAGAGGAAATACTTGACACAATCAATCCAAACGCAAACACAAGAATATACCCTGGTTCCCCAAACTTGGGTACGTCCAGCCACACCAATATTCACTATAATCCCACAAAGAGAAGTGAATACAAATCCCACAAAGAAATACCTCATCAAGAGGATTTTGCGCTACACAAGGACCCAACCAACCCTACACAGGGGTCAAACTCCCACCTAGAGAATTACTAACTCCCACTCAGAGAATTAGAGTTAGCCCTACACTACGACACCAAACTCCCACTAAGAGAGTTACTCCCACAAAGAGATTTATTCCCACTAAGAGAATATCCTAATCCCATAAAGAGATATACTCCCACAAAGAGAGAAAGACTAATTCCCACAAAGAGAATTAGTGTTACAAAGAAACACCAAGTAAAATAAATATTCTTACATATGCCTTGAGATGCTTACTCATAGATGAATGCAAGGCATGGAAGAGGATCTCCAAGTGTTGAGATTTTCTTGAAAGCACTTGGATGATTTCCCTTGAGCTGGACTTCAATGCATGAAGAGGAATGAGAGCTCAAAGAGGGAAATGAGAGAGTTTGAGAGTGGCTTAACCAATCTCTAATGATTTGCAATAGCATCAAGAAGTTTCTATGAACTCAGCCCCTCTTATATATAGGAACCCTATATCAACCCTCAAAACCCAAGGAAACAGCTAAAAGCAAAAAGCTGCAACTGCTAGTTTCTGGGCAGAAACGTCACTGACAGTCGACTGATGAACAAATGACAGTCGACTGTCCAACGACTATAATCTGAGCCTCGAAAGTCGACTGATGAAGTCGATACATTCGACTGTAAACATGACAGGCGCCTATAAAACCTTTAGCAGGCGACTACTACAGGGGGATGGAATAAAACAGAGAGTTGCACTCTTTCTCCAGAAAGCATACAGGCGACTGATGACAAGAATACAGTCGATTGTAAAATATACAGGCGACTGTAAACCCTTGACCAGTCGACTGCTGCAAGAGATGGAGAAAACAAAAAGAGGTAGTTTTGCACTTACGCTTCTTAGATGACTGTTGACCATTCCACATGCGACTGTAAATATACAGGAGACTGTAAATTGATCATCAGTCGACTGATGCGACAAGCTCAAGTAGAGTCAACAGAAATGTTGACTTGAGCAGTGCCTCACAGTCGACTGTAGAAGGCTCGACAGGCGACTGGAATCACCCAGTCGACTGTGAATCCTTCAGCAGGCAACTGTTGGAGAACCAGAGACTCCAAATGAGTCTTTGGTCATAATGATCCTATTGGGTTGGATTCTATGATAATCCTAAGGCTCACTAAGATGGTTATAATGCATATGCATGATGAGTAGACCATCTATCAAGGCATTACATTAACATAGACTCAAATGAGAGAGAAAGCAATAAAGGAAATATTACATGGATTACAATGCTTTCCTTAGGGTCTATGTCTTCAATCTTGATGCCTTGATGCTCTCCATCAACTCCAAGCTGTGGCACCCCTTGAGTCCAAGCTTTTGCCCTTCTCCACTTGATGTCCATCCTTGCACCAAGTGTTTAGTCTCCAAAAATGATATTCTAGAAATGTAACTAAGAGACTAAAATAAGAGAGTCATTAGCAACAACATAATGTTGTGATCATCATCAAAATAACATTGGTATGAAACACCAATACTCAACAATCTCCCCCTTTTTGATGATGACACACATCATATAAAACATAAAGAAATAAAGCACAATGCTAATGAGCTCCCCCTACTTATATGCACCAAGTATAACATGAGATACACAATAGTAAATACTCATTATACCAAGTGAAATAATGAGACATCATGGTGACATATAATAGGTATGCATGTATTACATAAACCAATTGCAATAGACAATATCATGCAAACATGAATGGTTTATACAACCCCATATATCTCTCCCCAAAGATATATCTCTCTCCAAATGCATATGTATGAAATACAAGAATTACATTTAAATAATACATATATATCTCCCCCTTGACATCGTCAAAAAGGTGGACATAAAAAATATCCCCCTTTGTCATCTTAATCAAAGATGTGACAATATGCAAGATATAAGGAGATGTATGATACCAAATTGTAAAATTTAGTGTATATCAATCACTATCTCATGCTCCCCTAGATAATAGAAAATGTCAAAGTTTGACTTCTAGGATCTAATACCAATTGTAAAGTAGAAGATAAACAATCTATAGCAATTGAGGTAATACCAATTGTAGACAATGAATCTTGGAATAATCCTCTTTACCAATTGATATACATATATTGGAGCCATGGGCCTAAAGTGTATCAAAGCAATATATATGGAGAAAATCAAGCTTCAATGATACACATAATGACATTGCCAAAAAGAAATATAACATGAAACAAGTTGGCAATATCCAAGTGGTTTAGTTTGAGACCAAAAATAATCAATTGTAAACAATGATCTTAAACACACCCCGAAATGAGAGTCAAAATATGTTTTAAAATATTTTAAACATACAACATATCAACTCCCTCATTGACATACATATGGATCAACAAATGCATGTATGTCAATGTATTCCCCACGATTCCCATTTTCATGAAAAAATAAATTTGAAAACATTTTCAATATCATGAAACACACACAAACAATGGGTATGCTAAAATAAAAATTTAAGCACAATACCCATGCAATATGCATATGTGTGAGGAACCTAAACATTAGGGAACCAAACCTAAGAGGAGTTTAATTTCCTAATGTAATCACATGAGATGATCACATCCCTAACTAGAGAGTTGATGTAACTATCCCTCTCTTGCACACTAACCTTAGTGGGAATCCATAAACTCAAGGATTTCCTAGGCAAGGGTTTTGCCTTTGCAAGAGGGGTGGATGTGGCATGCTTATGTGTAGAAAAGAATTTCTTGGCATGCATAGAATGAGGATTTTGCTTCTTAGCAAAAAATGAAGAGTTTTCATTCATCCTCATTACCTTGTAATTTACATGCTTCTTGTTGGTGTTATTGTTATACAAGAAAGCATGATGATTTTTCTTAGGTTCCTTTGCAATATTTCTTGAATTTGCACCAAAAGAAGAATTAGAGATGTGTTTGGGTACCATATTTTGAATATATCCCAAGCCTCCTCTATGATTTGCCGGATGTTGTTTTTCAAGCAATCCGTTGAGTGAATCCCTAGAATGAACAAAGCTAATAAACTTATGGGATTCCTCTTCGCATTTCAACGTAAGTTGTTGAATGCGAGTTTCTAAGCTAAGGTTTTGAGCTACTAATTTTTCATTGATTATGCTCAATTCCTTAACTTGAGAGAGAAGTGTGTCTCTCTCACTAGTGTCACAAACATGCAAAGCATCATGATTATTTACACTAGTAGATTCTAAAGCATGCACCCTACTCATAGCATTCTTAAATTTAGCTTTCAATTTATCATATGAGTCGACGTACTTACTTGCCAAGTTAGAGGCCACATTGAAGCGGTATTCGAGCTCCTCGTAGGATAGCTTTTCCTCCTCAACTTCCTCATCGTTTTCCTTCTCGCTTGAGCTTGATGAAGGCTCTTCCCCATTAGCCATGAAGCACATTTCTTCTTTGGAGTTGAGCCACGCCTCTATCTCTTCATCGCTTGAGCTAGAGGAGATTGATGAAGAATCATCAAAAGCCGCGAAGCACATGTGAGCTTGCTCCTTGGCATCCTCTTCACTTGATGTGTCCACATCGGAATCATCAAATGTGCCGATAAGCCCCTTCTTTTGGTTCTTGAACTTGGACTTGACTTTTCAATTCTTCTTCCCTTTGCCCTTATAAGTATATTTGGTAGGTTTGGAAGTGCATTCGGTAGAAAGATGACATTTTCCTTTACAATTGAAACAAATAGAATCGTTAGACTTGGAGGCAAACTTTGACAAAGATTTACCTTGCATGTCTTTGAGGAATGCGTTGAATTTCTTGAATTGCTTGGCAAGCTCGATGTAATCATCACCGCTAACATCTTCTTCTTCTTTATCTTCACTCGGAGCTTTCCGTTGGAACTTCTTTCTCCACTTGAATGGATCCTTCTAGACATGGAATGCAACCTCCTTTTGCTTCTCGGGCTTGGTTGGTTGAACCTCTTTCTTATGTTGAAGTAACACTTCATGAGAAATCTCCAATGAATGCCAAATTCCGTTGGTCGATTTGCACATGGAGATGCGGTTGAACTCATTCGGAGTGAGGGCGCGATGGAATGCATACATAGCCCTTGCATTGACTCTAATCGAGTCCGTCTCCGCCTTAGTTCTAGAAGCCACGGGTGAAGTAGGCTCCTCAAAAGGCAACTCCGTAATGTCCCAAAGGTCTTGACCCTTCGTGTAGATCATCATCCTGATCTTCCAACTAGGGTAGTTGGTTCCGTTGAAGAGCGGGGATCGAACGGTTGAATGACCTTCTTCAAGAGACGCAGATGTAGCGTTGAATGCCATCGTTGCAGTATATTATAACCTCGCTCTGATACAATTGTAAGGATCCTCTTACCCTTGCAATACTAACAACAGCACACTAGGGGGGGGGGGGGGGGGTGAATAGTGTAATGGTAATAAATTGTCCAATTAAAATTAAACTTTCAAATGCGGAATAATAAATTCAAGAGAAAATAATTGACACAATCAATCCAAACGCAAACACAAGAATATACCCTGGTTCCCCAAACTTGGGTACATCCAGCCACACCAATATTCACTATAATCCCACAAAGAGAAGTGAATACAAATCCCACAAAGAGATACCTCACCAAGAGGATTTTGCCCTACACAAGGACCCAACCAACCCTACACAAGGGTCAAACTCACACCTAGAGAATTACTAACTCCCACTCAGAGAATTAGGGTTAGCCCTACACTACGACACCAAACTCCCACTAAGAGAGTTACTCCCACAAAGAGATTTATTCCCACTAAGAGAATATCCTAATCCCACAAAGAGATATACTCACACAAAGAGAGAGACTAATTCCCACAAAGAGAATTAGTGTTACAAAGAAACACCAAGTAAAATAAATATTCTTACCTATGCCTTGAGATGCTTACTCATAGATGAATGCAAGGCATGGAAGAGGATCTCCAAGTGTTGAGATTTTCTTGAAAGCACTTGGATGATTTCCCTTGAGCTGGACTTCAATGCATGAAGAGGAATGAGAGCTCAAAGAGGTAAATGAGAGAGTTTGAGAGTTGCTTAATCAATCTCTAATGATTTGCAATAGCATCAAGAAGTTCCTATGAACTCAGCCCTCTCATATATATAGGAACCCTATATCAACCCTCAAAACCCAAGGAAACAACTAAAAACAAAAAGCTGTAACTGCTAGTTTCTGGGCAGAAACGCCACTGACAGTCGACTAATGAACAAAAGACAGTCAACTGTCCAATGGCTAGAAAATATCCAACGGCTATAATTTGAGCCTCAACAGTCGACTGATGAAGTCGATATAGTCGACTGTAAACAGGACATGCGCCTGTAAAACCTTCAGCAGGCGACTTCTGCAGGGGATGGAATAAAACAGAGAGTTGCACTCTTTCTCCAGAAAGCATACATGCAACTGATGACAAGAATACAGTCGATTATAAAATAGATAGGCGATTGTAAACCATTGACCAGTCGACTGCTGCAAGAGATGGAGAAAAACAGAAAGAGGCAGTATTTGCACTTACGCTTCTTAGACGACTGTTAACCATTCCACATTCGACTGTAAACATGACAGGCGCCTGTAAAACCTTTAGCAGGCGACTACTACAGGGGGATGGAATAAAACAGAGAGTTGCACTCTTTCTCCAGAAAGCATACAGGCGACTGATGACAAGAATACAGTCGATTGTAAAATATACAGGCGACTGTAAACCCTTGACCAGTCGACTGCTGCAAGAGATGGAGAAAACAAAAAGAGGCAGTTTTGCACTTACGCTTCTCAGATGACTGTTGACCATTCCACATGCGACTGTAAATATACAGGCGACTGTAAATTGATCATCAGTCGACTGATGCGACAAGCTCAAGTAGAGTCAACAGAAATGTTGACTTGAGCAGTGCCTCACAGTCGACTGTAGAAGGCTCGACAGGCGTCTGGAATCACCCAGTCGACTGTGAATCCTTCAGCAGGCGACTGTTGGAGAACCAGAGACTCCAAATGAGTCTTTGGTCATAATGAGCCTATTGGGTTGGATTCTATGATAATCCTAAGGCCCACTAAGATGGTTAGAATGCATATGCATGATGAGTAGACCATCTATCAAGGCATTACATTAACATAGACTCAAATGAGAGAGAAAGCAATAAAGGAAATATTACATGGATTACAATGCTTTCCTTAGGGTCTATGTCTTCAATCTTGATGCCTTGATACTCTCCATCAACTCCAAGCCGTGGCACCCCTTGAGTCCAAGCTTTTGGCCTTCTCCACTTGATGTCCATCCTTGCACCAAGTGTTTAGTCTCCAAAAATGATATTCTAGAAATGTAACTAAGAGACTAAAACACGAGAGTCATTAGCAACAACATAATGTTGTGATCATCATCAAAATAACATTGGTATGAAACACCAATGCTCAACAAATAGATTTTCCGATGTCTATCTTTCATTTTTGTTGGCAATTTAAAGCCATCAGGAAGTTTCATATAGATATCTTTATCTATATTATCATGTAGGTATGCAGGCACAACGTCCATGAGCTGCATATCTAGGCCTTCCTTAACTGTTATGCTTATTATAAATCGGAAAGTGATCGCATCTATAACCGGGAAATATGTATCTTCATAATCTATTACCGGTCGTTGGAAAAAACCCTGGGCTACAAGACGTGCTTTGTAGCGTACGATCTGATTATTCTCATTTCTCTTTCTTACGAATACTCATTTGTATCCCACAGGTTTTACGCATTTTGGTGTTTGGACTACTGGTCCAAATACTTTGCGTTTCAAGAGTGAGTCCAGTTATAGTCCTATTGCATCGTTTCATTTTGGCCAATCCTCTCTGTGTTTACATTCAGCTAGAGAGTGTGCATCGATATCATCGTTGTATTCAACGACGTGAATGGTAATATCAAACGCAAAGTCGTCATCGATGACAATGCTTTTTCTGTCCAATACCTCCCTAGTACATACATAGTTTAATGATATTTCTCCTATACTTTCCTGTTTTGGGGAATGGAGGAGTGGAGAGGTATTTGGCTGCGCTCAGCATCATGTGGTGGTATCATTTTATTTCCTCTATGAGTCTTTCTCTTTCGAGGAACCTTATCCTTGGAGCCTGGGGGTCGTCCTCTCTTTAATTGAGGTACGACCGCTTCTGCTACAGTGGATTGGATCTATCTTTGGGCATGTCAATCCTAGCTGGCGAGTTAGCAGCAGGGACGTGTGATCTGACAATCTTCTGGTTGTCAGTAAATTTGTCCGGTAATGTGTGACATATGTTTTGTATGTGGAGGATCTTCAGGATCTCATCTTCACATTGGTTAGTATGCAGATCAAAGTGGGACAATGTCTTGGTGTCCCATGAAATGGTCTCGGAAGCTTCAGGCTTCGTAGAATTTAAACATAGTTTGGGAAAATTATTTTCGTCAAACTCACAGTCTTCAAGACGTGCCTTAAACGTGTCCCCCGTTAGGGGTTCCAGATATCTTACTATCGAGAGTGAGTTAAACCCTATATAAATACTAAGGCGACGTTGAGGACCCATCTTTGTTCTCTGTGGTGGTGCAATAGGAATATAAACTGCCATCCAAATTCCCTCAAGTAAGAGATATTTGATGGAGCTCCATATGCGAGTTGCATTGGAGAATACATTTGACTTCCAGATGGTCTTATCCTTATAAGTGATGCAGCATGCAACATTGCATGTCTCCATGCAGTGATAGGTAACTGAGATTGCATTAATAATGGACGAGCAATCCATTGTAGTCTCTTTAAAAGACAATCTGCCAACCCGTTTTGGGTGTGAATATGAGCTACATGATGTTCAACTTCAATACCAGTTGCTTGGCAGTAATCTTGAAAGGCTTGTGATGTGAATTCCCCAACATTATCCAGATGGATTTTCTTAATCTAGTTGTCTGGGAAATGTGCTCGTAACTTAATGATTTGTGCCAGTATCTTTGTAAAAGCTAAGTTACAGGTGGATAGTAGGCACACAAAGGACCATTTTGAAAATGTGTCTATCAGTATCATAAAGTACCAGAATGGACCGCTAGGTGGGTGAATAGGCCCACAAATGTCTCCTTGTATTCTCTCCAGGAAGCTAGAAGACTCTAATAAAGTCCACTTTAAGTGGGGATGCTCTCGTAATCAGTTTTCCTTTGTAACAAGGAGGACAAGGAAACTCACCATTTTGAAGGATCTTCATGTTCTTCAAATTATGTCAACGTGAATGGGATATTATGCGATGCATCATTACCGATCCAGGGTGTCCATGTTTATTATGCCAACGTAAGAACTATGGTTGATTTGTGCACTTCTGGTGCTCAATTAAATTAGCTTCCGTCGCTCGAATTTTTATATGATAGAGACCCGACGGGAGTCCCTTGAAATGATCAATGGTGGTTTTGACACCATCTTTTTGAGTCGTTATATACAAGTATTCGTTATTATTTATGTCGATCGTTTCTAGGTGGTATCTGTTAAGGCGGATATCCTTGAAACTTAATAAGTTCCTATTCTAAGTCGGATAGAATAGAGCATCTTTTATTGTAATTTGTGTATTATTGGGGAGCAAAATATTTACTTCCTTTGATCCTTCTATTATACTCAATGATCCCGAAATTGTATTAACGGTGCCATCACAAATATTAATGCTTTAAAAAAAGCTTTTATCGTGAAGGAGCGTATGCGTAGATGCACTGTCCACTAGGCATTTATTATCCATCTATATGAGAAAAAAAATGTAGCATAATAAGGCACAATAATGTAATTCATTCATGACATTGTCTGGAAAGAGAAACAGGCTAGCAAAAACAATCATATAGTAAAAGAAATTGTTTCAATTACATTATTTTACCTAAATAGATAAAATGGAGCATCAGTCTAGAAAGTCGTCGTTTGAGAATTCCTCGGTAGTGAACCGAGTTAGAGCCTGGGCATGATTTTCCACCAGATTTGTTTTAGCATTAGTCCTCAGACTTGCTTGCTACGAATGCTGGAGGTGACGAGGAGTACGACATATCCTGGACCAGTGTCCAGTCATGCCACATCTGTGGCATTTATCTTCCTAGTCTTTCCTGGGGGCAAATGTCTGGCCGGTGTTCTTCTTCCTCTATGTAGATTTCTTTTTCCCCTCATTATTGTTCTGTTGTGGTGGACCGCTGGCCTGCTTCTTCTTTGGTTTACCCTTCGGTGGTATACCTTTGTGTTTGTTCTTCTTCTTCTTCTGGGAAGAAACATTGTGTGCCTCTAGGGCAGGAGCAATGCCAGCAAGGCACATGTTATGGGTGGCCATCAAAAGTTCTCTGTTCTGTTCTACCATCAGAAGGCATGAGAGGAGCTCAGAGTATTTCGTGAATTTTCGTTCACGATACTGCTGCATGAGGATGACATCCTTCTTACAAAAGGATGTGAAATTTTTCTCAAGCACGCGTTCCTCCGTGACTTTTCACCACACAACTTCAGTCATGAGATGATACTAAACAACGCCGAGTTATACTTGGCTATGGACTTGAAGTACTGAAGTCGGAGGTTCTCCCATTCATAGTGTGCTCGAGGGATGATAATATCTTTTTGATGTTTGTATCACTCCTCGAGTGCAGTCCATAACTCATATGGGTCTTCTATTGTCAAATATTCGGCCTTCAGGGTCCGATGAATGTGGCGTCTGATTTAGATAATGTCTTTCACCTTATCTATATCACTCACTTTATCATCAGCAGTGATGGCAAGACTCAAGCCCAGTGAGCGTAGGTGGAATTTAATATCCAGTTGCTAGCTCAGGTAGTTTTTGCCCGTGGCATCCAGGACGTCAAAGTCAACGTTCGCTATCTTTGCCATTTTATCTAAGCATGTAAATTAGTAATAATTAAATATTTTTGAAATAAATAATTATGCATGCTAGACATATAAGCTTGTTGTGTGGATCGGCTAGTCACCATTTACAAAATACAATCCAAAGTCCATATACAGACCCGGAGAAAAATAAAGGAAAAGTACCACTTGGGAACCAAGTGGGCCCCATCTTCTGGCAAGTTGGTCTCCTTCTCCATGGGATGTGTTGCCGACCTTGGTTATTTCAAATTTTTCCTCACTACATTTTCGCTCAAAAAGGAAAAATGCGAGAAAAGTAAAATGGTGACAAAATAGCTGATCCAAAACCACAACAAAGCGAAAAATATTCATCACATATTATTGAATATGCAGTAGGCATATAAATTTGCATCACATACATTTAGATATGATTCAGGCATTACTAATTTGCATCATAGATATTTAGATATGCTTCAGGCATTAATAATTTGCATCACAAAAATTAAGCATGCTGCAGGCATTTAAATTTGTGTTATAGGCATAGAATGGACCAATGAAAAAAGGGATCAAGAAATTATTATATGTCCTGAAAAATCTCAGTATGGAATTTAATAGCCATGTCATTCAAATTTGTCCCAAAAACCATAATTGTTGAGTATTGAACTTCTCCCTACTTGGTTTTGATGATAAGCAAACCTAAGTACTTATGACTAATCCACTTCATGCAGTTAATTCATTGCCTAATCAAATCATGGATATCATATAGCAATGAATGACAATCAAGCTCATTGAATGACAATCAAAGATCAATTAAAGCTCGAAGAGATGATGGGTGATCAAGATAAAGAATTCAAGATCATTCAAGAGAAAGCCAAGAAGCTACAACACAATGTAAATCTTTTGTTCTTCTAGTTTCTTTCTCATTAGAATGTAGCCTTGAAGTAGAATTAATTTGTAGCACTCACACATCACTCAATCTTTCCTAGGAATCCATTAGAATTCATTTCCTAGGACTCTATTTCTAAATTCCCTAACATGTGCATTTTAGTTGATCAACATGCGACTGCTGAACATTTGTCAGGCGCTTGTCTTCATACAGTCGCCTGTGATTTGGTCTACAGTCGTCTGTTGTGCACACACTTTTGATAGGATTCTTTGGGTTTTCTGTAATCAATTCTAACAGGCTGCTGCTGTACAATGTACAGGCGTATGGCTCCTTGCAGGTGCATGTGACTTGTTAGTCAGTTGCCTGTATCATCTTGCCCAACGATATCAAGTTTGTCAACTTTTGCACTTGTGCAATTAGGCGATGTATGTAGGTTTTACAGGCACCTGCCCATGGCACAAGCGACTGTCCACCTCTTGCCATGAATTCTCATTTTGGCAAGGTACGAAATTGTGCAAACATGCGTTGAACGTTGGTTACACAGTCGCCTGCACATGGCACATGCGCCTGTGTATACCACATCAGTCGAATGTCCATGCCTTCCCAGAATCCTTGATTTTGGCAACTTTCGTACTTTGCCACTCAGACGCCTGTAGTTGGTTCTCAGGTGCCTGCTTGATTTCAGGCGCCTGTCCAACCTTCATCAGTCGACTGTCCTATGTTGTAACTTACCGTTTGAATTCTCACCTACCCTCTAACAGAGTGCTTCAGGCGATTATCATTCCTTCACCAATCGCATGTCATGTCTGTAAAATCATTCTGTTGGCCATTCCTACATGGATTTTGAGAGGGATTTTGGGTAATTGTTTGAGGGCTTTGAGAGAGCTTATAAATACCCTTTTTATCGTTCCATTGGGAACCTCTTGGAACCCTAAGCATTCATTGATTCATCTCTCTAGCTCAAGCTCTCAAAGCTCTCAATATTTCTAGCCATCATTCTCTCTTGCTCTCCAACCTAGAATCAAAGTTCAAATCTTCAAGGCATTTGGTAATGACAAGAGAAAGGGTTAGTCTCTCTTCTTAGAAGAGATCAACACACTTCACACTCTTGCTACTTCAAGTTCTACTTCAAGACATAGGTGTTTATAAGTGTAATTTCAATCTCATAACTTTCGTTAAATTGGTTTTGCTCTCAATTTTTGAGAGTGTTTGCTTGATCCCAAGTTGTGGGAATCAAGGTCATCAATCGTTGTATTGAATACATTTGTAGGGTTGCTACAAGTGGGCTGAAAGGAAAACTCAAGCTAAGGTTTTAGTTTGAGTATCCGGGTGGTATCCCGGGTAGGGACGTGGGATTACTAGGAACAAGTCGGGATTTGACTTGGATAATCCAAACCCTTGAAACATCTTGTGTTTGCTTGGTCCTATTGTTGGTAATTATAATTCCGCATCTTTGTGGGTTAGGTTTTTAATCAGGCGTTAATTCCTTTTTAATTTTATAAACACAATTCAACCCCATTCTAGTATTTTCCTCATAGCATAGGGTCCTTACACTAATTAGGGTTTGCTTTTGGTTTTCGCGTGGTTTGCATAGCGGTGACGGTCGGGGCCGCGAAAAGTGCGCGAGGGCTCGTTGGCGGCCTGTGGGGCCATGAAAATCACCAAGCTATGATTGCGGCTTTTGGGGCCGGAATTTCATGCAAACAGTGCTGCCTCGAAGAGGGTAACGGGGGGTGCTGTCGGCACCCCCGAAAACTCAGCAGGGTTGTTGGGGGGCTACCGGTCCCCCAATTTAACGCATGTAGGGGTATCACGTCACGCTTCCCATTGTTGAGTATTGGTGTTTCATACCAATGTTATTTTGCTGATGATCACAACATTATGTTGTTGCTCATATCTCTCATGTTTTAGTCTCTTAGTTATCAATTGTGGAATATCACTTTTGGAGACTATATGCTTGGTGCAAGGATGGACATCAAGAGGAGCAATGCCAAAGCTTGGAGAAGATGGAGAGCTTCAAGGTTGATTCCATAGACTCTAAGGGAAGCAGTGTAATCCATGTAATATTTCATTTGTTACTTCTCTTTTTGAGTCTAGATTTAATATAATGCCTTGCTAGATGGATTAACTCATTCATGCATATGCATTTTCTATCTTAGTGAACCTTAGGATTATCATAGAAATCATCCCAATAGGTCCATTGTCACGCCCCGCTTCCCAGTATACTTGGGGGCGAGGACGCGAGCGGGTCCGCTTGTGCTTAAAGCAAAGAAGAGGTACTTATTTTTTTCTCCCTTCTTTGACTTAAGCACAATAAGCGTAATTTTAGCGAAGGCAGGTCACTGCACGCGAATTTCTCAGAAACATCACAAATATTTATTACATTACAATACCAGCGTCCAAAGTAAACACACAAACAATTAAGGCCTAGCATGGCCGTACAATCTGCTGAAAGCAAACACACCCGAAAATAATAATACAAATAAATACAACTGAAATAGAAATAGTCTGCTCTAGCACTCCACAGGGAGGATCTCAGTGTCCTCGTAGCTCTAAACAGCGGGGTCCACCTCTAAGAATGAGATCCTCAAAAGTAGGGTCTTCACGGTACTCTGTCTCTAAACCTAACATATATTTCAAAACACGTTGAAATATATGTCAGCGATAAGCTCGGCAAGATATTTAAAGTAATGAAATGAGGAACAATTTTAAGATGACAAAAGAGCGTTAGTACACAGTTATAAATAATGAGTGCAGAAAAGTAAAGTGCGAGCATGCATGGATATTTTTGCAGTTAAAAGTAAAGTAAAACAGTTGTATGTTGAGTATTTGATTGTTTGTGCTCGTGATAAGTCCATGCCTGGGTAGGTGAAATGTTCTCGATACACCTTATCACCGGTGGTTTTACCGTGACGCTCCACACATTGGCTGCCTCCACCGGAGGGGCCGTAATCGTGTTCGAGACACACTCACAAACCTTACTGCAATGGACCAACCCCACCCAAAGTGTACCGCCATATACTGGAACACGAGCCAGACTAGTCATATGTGACCCTACTGGAACACGAGCCAGACTAGTCACACATGACCTGACGGGAGTAGCCAACTCGGCTTTTTGTGTATGTTTATTTACTGATTGAGTTTCACCCCATCTGTAGTCGATGGTTTCACCCCGTCTGTATTCGACGGTTATCACATATGTGTAGTAACATACTCGTCTTTTCCAAATTTGTTTATCTTGTTAACATGCGAAGAACAATAGCAGTCTCGTTAAGTAAAAAGAGCAATAAGTAAAGTGAAACATAATGTCCGGCTACTAGAATTTGTCAAACATATTGAAACCAGGTTTAATGCTAAGTTTTAAAGACCAGGTTTGCAATTCATTCTACACATGTTTCCGAGGGTCGTGCCACACCCTCTGTTCCGTTTGGGTTCAATTTAATAACAAGTAAAGAAAGTTACTCTTAAAATGGATAAACATTGATAAAACGTTCATCTACTAAATAAATGCAACATGTGCGTTAAGAGTATGTTAAAATGGTACGTTACACTAATTTAAGTAGTTGTCCCAAGTTTAATTACAATAAATACTTGCCTTGACGCGGGTGTGGGGGTCCCGATGGTGGTAACGTGAGGTACGTTTTATCTGCGTCAAATTAAATCGTGACATCAGACTTAAGGTTACTACCCAGATAATATATATAAGACAGACTTACTATAAAATAAGGTTAACTTACAAATTAACATCAACTATTTACAATAACTTAGCTTTATACTTAACTTATTAACTTAAAATAAGTTATATAACTAAAAATAACTTTAATATAACTTAAACTAACTTTATTAGCTTTAAACTAATGTGATGATAACTTTAAACTAATAAAAACAATTCAACTTAAATAATCTTAAGCTTAATTAACATATCTTTATATATATATATATATATATATATATATATATATATATATATATATATATATATATATATATATATATATATATATACCGTGCCCATAGAGCACAGTTTATTTAATGGCTGAGTTTTTCTCCCCCACAAATTTCAAGTTCCCCCAAATTTCAAGTTTTCCCACAAAATTTCACGTTTCCCCCCAAAATTAAGTTTTCCCCCAAAATTTAAGTCCCCCCAAAATTGTCATTACCACCTAGGACAAACTTGCCACGTAGGACAAAGGTTTGTCCTAGTATGATAAGATTCAAAATCTTCAAAGAACTGGAAAAAAATGGTCGGAAGGGGTGAGAATAAAAAGTGTGGGTGGGTGTGTGAGGAGGGTCCATGGGCAAAAATACAAAAAACCGGGGTTGTATGTGCAAAATTCCACACCTCCTCTCTTATTCCTCAAAATCTCATCTCTTATATTTTCTTTTATCCAATTTCCCTGTTTTATATAATAGATATCTAAATGCTCTTATCCAATTTCTCATGTCCAAATTCTCTTATCCAATTTCTCTTGATAACATCCCTCTTTTATATAATAGAAAAATTTCAAGTTTCCCCAAAATTAAAGTTTCCCCAAAAATTTAAGTCTCCCCAAAATTGTCATTACCACCTTGGACAAACTTGCCACGGAGGACAAAGCTTTGTCCTAGTAGGATAAGATTCAAAATCTTCAAAGAACTGGAAAAAAATGGTCGAAAGTGGGAGAATAAAAAGTGTGGGTGGGTGGGTGTGTGGGGGGGGAGGGTCCATGGGCAAAAATACAAAAACCGGGGTTGTATGTGCAAAATTCCACACCTCCTCTCTTATCCCTCAAAATCTCATCTCTTATATTTTCTCTTATCCAATTTCCCTGTTTTATATAATAGATATCCAAATTCTTTTATCCAATTTCTCATGTCCAAATTCTCTTATCAATTTCTCTTGATAACATCCCTCTTTTATATAATTGATATCTCTTATCCAATTTCTCTTGTCCAATATCTCTTATCCAATTTCTCTTGATAACATCACTCTTTTATAATATAGATATTATCCAATTTCTATTGTCCAATATCTCTTATCCAATTTCTCTTGATAACATCCATCTTTTATAATATAGATATCTCTTATCCAATTTATCTTGTCCAATATCTCTTATCCAATTTCTCTTGATAACATCCCTCTTTTATAATATAAATATCTCTTATCCAATTTCTCTTGATAACATCCCTCTTTTATAATATAGATATCTCTTATCCAATTTCTCTTGTCCAATATCTCTTATCCAATTTCTCTTGATAACATCCCTCTTTTATAATATAGATATCTCTTATCCAATTTCTCTTGTCCAATATCTCTTATCCAATTTCTCTTGATAACATCCCTCTTTTATAATATATATATATATATATATATATATATATATATATATATATATATATATATAACTTTAACTTAAAACTAGAACTGAAAACTTATTAGAACTTAACTTATACTTATAAAAAAAACTTATATAAAAACTTACCTTTAAAAATTAAACTTAATAACTTAATAATAGATAATAACTTAACTTACACTAATAATAATTTAATAACTGAAACTAAAATAATAATAATATTAATATTAATAATAATAATATTATTAAAAGCTAACTCACATTAAACCCCCCCTCTCTCCCTCCGTCTGTCTCTCGTTCCCCTCTTTTTCTTTCTTTTTTTTGTTCGCAGGGTGAAGGGGGCGACGGCGAGTCCGTAGGCGCGAGGCGGCGGCGGATGGGGCGATACGAGGCGGTGGCGACGGGATCGGACGCGGCGGCACGCTGGTCGGGCTCGGTGGACGGCGGCTTCGGGAGTGCGGCGGTGATCGGAGAGGGTGGCGGCTTCCCGAGGCGGCGGTGAGGCGAGATCGCGGCGGTGGCGCTCCGGGGCGGCGATCCGTGGCGTGGGCGCTTCCAGGGCGACGGCGCGGCGCTTGAGGCTCGGTGGCGCAGCTCGGGGAGTGGCGACAGCTTCCAAGCGGCGGGCGCGATCGAGGGTGGCGCGATCGAAATCGGGGCGACGACGATCTCCAAGGCCACGCGACGACGGCTGACTGATGGCGACGTGCGGCGGGCACAGGGTGATCCGAGGTCGGGGTGGAGATTTGGGGTTTGATCTATGATTTGTGTTTGGATTTGGGTTGATTTCTGCTTGGATTTTTGGGGTGTAAGGAAGTTGTGGGGGATTGGTGGAGGCTGATGTTAGGTTGTCGTTGTGGTGATGTTGTGGGTGGCTGATTTGTTGTTGTATGGAGGAGGTGGTGATGATGATGTTGGTGTAGGAGGTTGTCGTGGGATGATGTTGCTGCTGGTGTTGTGTTGCCTGGTTGATGTTCCTATAGGTTGGTTTAAGAACGGGAAGGGGAGGAGACATGTTTAAGGGGATGGTTGGAGGTAGGGGCTGATGTGGTTGAGGAGTGAAGGGATGTTAGATCTCACCATTATTTCGGTGGGAGATGAAGGCAGTAGGGTTTGGGGTTTGATTAGTGTAGGTGGAAGTTGGGGGAAGGTAAATGGTAAAAGTAAAAAAGGATTAGGGTAAATGTAATTGTTAAGAGTAATATAGGAAAAGTAATTTAGTAAAGATAATTTAGTTAAACGTAATAAGTTAATTAGAAATTAATCTTTTAGTTAGACGTAATTAAAATCATTTAGTAGCAAATAGTAATTGACGTTTTACTTAAAAGTATTTAGTAATAAAAATAATTACGATCTAACCGGTTAAAAATTTCGCTACGATCAAACGGAAAACAACGACGCGCTCGCGTCGACGCACGGACGAAAACCACTCGGACGAAAATAACTGAATGAACGCAGTAAAAAAATACAGCAGTCAAACACGACTAGTAAAACAGGCCGTTACATCCATTTACCTTAAACTCAAACTGGAGTTTTTGGCTCTCCTACAGTCGACTGATGAAGGCACGACAGGCGACTGGGTGATTCCAGGCGCCTGCCCAGCCTTCTACGGCCGACTGATATGCACAACTCGAGTTAACTTATTTCTTGACTCTTCTTGAGCTTTTCACCTCAGTCGACTGCAGTTCAATTTACAGCCTCTTTGTAACGGCCACATTTCCCTCGTACGTATTTTCGTACGTACCTCTTTGTAACGGCCGCTTTCCGACCGTTCGTATTTTCTGCGTGCACGTGCTTTATCGTGCACGTATTTTATTTGGTTATTTCAAAGCTCCGGCATATGCGATGTGATATGCCGTTGCGATCGTTTCGAGGTGTTGGATTTTATTGTAATTTTCGGGAACGTCGTTTCACGGCTCGTTTTCTCGCAAAACGACTTTGAACGATAGGGGCGTTTTAGTCATTTGACTCAAAACGCCGTTTCCAATTTTACGTAAATTCTTGGTAGGTGTTACGCACGATCAGGCTCCGTAGAGCTGTGCGTCTCGTCTCCACGATCGTCCCGATATTTTCGGATTATTTTTCTGACACCCGGATTGCGAGATATCACCCGGAATAGCTTCGACCGTCGATTCTTTCCCCAATCAGATTCAAATTTCGAAATTTGTTAGCCAAATCTGGGTAAACCTCTTTTTAAATCGTTTCAAATTTTTCCTAAACTGTTTTGCTAATCTCCCCTAGACTTACCCCAACCCGTACACCCTCCATCCCTATACCCCTCTCCCATTTAACCCATAACATTGTCTATTTAACAAACCCTTATTATTATATAATATCTAACCCTAACCCTAATCTAACCCTAACCCTAAACGCAGCCGCCGGCCCCCTAAAACAAATCCCCAAAATTTTCCTCTCTCTCTCTCTCTCTCTCTCTCTCTCTGATCTTCCTCTCCCACGGCAAGATCCCGCCGCCGGCCTCCCCCGCGAGGCCCCTCCGTCGCCGAGCCGCAGTATTTTTTCCCTCTCTCTCCCGCTCTCAGTCGCCGTGACCCGATCGCTGCGCAACGCGAGGCGCCGCCTCCTCTTGACGCCGCACCGACGTCCCCGAGCGCCGAGCACCGATCGCCGCCGTGACAGCCCGAGGCCCCGCATGATGCCGCTCCGGCGTCTCCGAGTTCCCCTCGCGCCTCCTGCGACGCCGAAGCCTGCCGTGATCCCCTCGCCTTCGCCCTCATCTTCCCCACACACAGCACCGCCGCCGCTGACCCCGTGCAGCGCCGATCTCTCCTCCTCCGCCCTCATTCCCCCGCGGCCGCCGCTGCCGTATCTCTCTAGCGCAGCGCCCCGTCGATAACCTCCTTTAGCGCCGCTGCCTCCTCGCTCTCAGCCCACAGCCGCCGCGATCCACTCGCCTCCACCGTCGCGACCGCATCACAGCCTCCTTGCGCCACTGCTGCGCTCCTTCAACGCCGATCGCCACCCTCGCCCTCCCCGTTCTCCGGTGATCTCACCTCACCTCCCCGCGGCCTCCTCCACAAGCTCCCCACCGCCCGCGATCTCAGCCTCCGGCCGCCCATCACAGCTTTCCGCCGCCGCCTCGACTCACGGCCCCTCTTGCCGCCGTGAGCCGCGCCCTCGCTCCACGACTCCCGCGCAGCGCGCCGCCACTGCAGATCCCCACCGTCGCTGTGCCGCCTGCAGCCGCTGCACGAGACCCCGCAATGACTACTAGGCCGATCGGCCCTTGGACTGGCATTCCAACGGGTTATCGTCACCGTTACGCCCCGTGGCTCGCTGTTTGGCCGTCAGACTGACCGTGCTCGCTGCCCGGACGGGTCTCACTACGCTACCCATAGTCGAGACAACGTAGACGCCGCATGGGTCACAATCTTCCGGTATCGTGATCCGTTACCGTTGCCTGAGACGTTTCGTTGCGCTACCCGCAACCGAAGCAATCTCGACACCGTACCCGTAGCCGTGACATCTCGGCTGCGCTACCCGTATCCGTCACAATCCTGAGGCGATCCCGAGACGACCATCACTGCGCTACCTGCAGCCGGGGACATGAGCACCGCCACCGTTTTCAGACCCGACGCCAGATTAAATGCGTGTTCCTTACATCAGGTTGGTCCCCCTAACTCGTAGCACAACCCACACCATAGCGAAACCGAAAACCTATCTAAAACTGGAAAACAATAATTAAATTTACTTTTCTGCACTAGTAAAACACTGCTCACTGTAGAAACTCGACCATCGGACAAATTTTCTGTGCATATAGGATAGTGGTCGATCTAGGCTGATTAAGCACCAAAATTGTGACTTTGACGATTAGGGCAGTCCCGAGAACTTAGAAACAAAACCTAAATAGGTTTATTGAAAATCGCGACCTGACACCGTCGCCGTGACCACCCTTGTTTCAGACGGACTACCGCGGATGAGACGCTTGGACAAGACGCCCCGGACGGACGACACACTCGCCACCGTAGGCAAGTGTATCCCACTTGCACTTTTGACCGTGTTTTGGCCTTAGTTGGTTAGAACTGATAACTGTGAACAAATAGAACCGGACGTGAAATGATAGCGTCCAGGACGACCCTTGACGGCTCAGACTTGACGACGAAGTCTGAGCCTGACAACAACAACTTTTGACATCATAGGGCTATCATGTGTGTGTGCGTGTCTGTGGACACCCTAGAATAACCCTTCCCGTCTTGTCACGTCCCGTCCCGTCCCGTCTTGCACAGCCTGCGGGCAATAGGGCACTCACCAGTGAGTGGGTGATCCCTTGTACTGATACACAGCCCAGAGGGCAATATGGCACTCGCCAAGCTAGAGCGAGTGATCCCTTGTCGTGATACACAGCCCAGAGGGCAATAAGGCACTGGCACTCGCCAAGCTAGAGCGAGTGATCCCTTGTCGTGCTTGTCTTGTCTTGTCATACTTGGGGTTTGGGGTTGGGTTGAGCGTGCGCACGGCAAGAGGATCTGATCCCCCTCGAACCGTAAGGTATGAACCCTTTCGTGTCTCACTTGTCTTATCTCGTCTTGTCCCGTCACGTCCCGACTTATCTTGACACCTGTAGGTTAGTCCCGTAGTTGGTAGCACACGCTACGACTACTACTTGTCGCGTTTTACTTCCCTGCTGCGTTTACTTTCTGCTGTCATCCTGTTATAACCTTAGCATGCTAAACAACCAGTAAACCGTCTGTTATAACCCCAGCATGCTAATCAACCAGTAAACCATTGTTTAATAGTTGGTGCACTTGCAGTAGAGTCTAACCCTTCTTGTAGACTTTACCTGACGTACAGTTCCTTTTTCTCTTGGGTACTGTACGTCAGGTGTCCAGCCAGAGTTCGTGGACGAGACAGACTTACCGGGGTACGTGGAGCCGAGGACGTCGACCCAGAGTACGTGCCTGACGAGGACCAGACCTTGAGGACCTTTCAGTCGTCACTTTTCAGAGGTTACTACTTTTAGTTTGCTCTTTCAATAGTTGTTGACATGCTTAGGCTTCCTCTTTTTAGACTTTGTACTCGCTGGATATTATTTCTCTATATTAATGAATGCCACTTTCTTTCTGTACTTCCTATTGTTTCGAACCTTATTAAATGCAAGAACCTGAAATTTTAAAATGATACCCCTACAGACGCTTATTGGGCCCGAGCTTCACAGCTCCGGCCTAAGCGGGCCTTTGTCATGCTTCGCCTCTGTATTTTTGGTAAGCGGGGCGTGACAGGTTTTAGTGGTGGCCCATGCAGGTCATGCAAAAGTTTAGAACAATAAGAGTACTGCATTCATTTAATATCCATGTACAAGTCTAAATTAGGTTTCCCAGTCCTAGATGGTAGGAATACTTAGATAGACACCCAGGTTTGATAGTCTGACGCCTTGGTTAAGATTTAGTCATCCTTGTCCTAGAATACCTTAGTAGCCCCACTTGACTCTGACCGTGTTAGATTTCTAGAGCCCTTCTTTTAGTCTTTCGCTCGGGCCCATCGACTTCGGGCCCAACAGAACTAACCTTGATTCTCTTAGGAACCTTCCTATTAGATCCTGGTTACAGTCTAGCTCATTAGGAAATCTTAGCGCCGAGCTCTCCTGATCTTTAGACGACCCGATAATTAGAATCCCTGACTTCTAGCGTCTCCCTGATTATTACCCTTTTTGTGATATCGACCGTAGAGTTCCATCGTAGCTTCGTGAATCGTATCTTAAGTGTATCCATCATGCGATCTTTTCCTTTCTTCCAATTCACGTAATCGTTCCTGACGAGTATCGTTGATCCTTCGAGTCTTTTCCCTTGCCAAGTCTGCTGCCTCTAAAAGTATTTTCGAAATTCCTATTAAGTTTTTTCGCTCAGCTTAGCTTCTTTGAAAACCCCTATATTATATATTTCAAAATTTCTTGTTTTTCGGTTGAGTTAAAATTCTTTCACTGATCTTGAAACCTCCCTGGTCGTAAAATTATTTTACTATCTCGTACATATTTTCAAATCGGCATCTTTGGTGTTTCAGTTTTAAACCTTATTATCAATTCTATAATCCAATATATATATATTACTTTTCTAAACTACAAAATTTTATTGCTAATCACTTACCACACGTATTTTTAGTATATTTTCTAAACTAAAGAGAACTTCAACTTTTTTTAATCAGTTCTATGTTCATCGTGCTCACATTTCAAAATCTTTGTATAAACCTATCTTCATTTGCAAAACAATCGTTTCTCACCCTACCCTTCATTCCTTCGTCTCACTCTTTTCCAGAATTTTAATTTTCCACATCTGCTCACTTTTTACGTATATTTTTTAATAAGTATAAAAGTATGTGATACCATCTTTAGCACGAAATCCTTCTTTCATCTTTTAATCATTTAGAGCAATATCTTTGTCCCATCCAACTAGCTATCTCCTTATCATCGCTTTATCCAAACTCGTCCTTTTCGATCTTGTTTCGTTTCGCTTTGGGTTTCGGTTCCTTCTTTCATGTAGACATCAGTGCCTGTAGTTGCTTATGTCATCTCTAGTTAGTAGTGGGCCCATTGGTTTGTGATGTCGTCGTAGTGCATGTGTATAGGTAGAGTGTGTGGACCGGTACGAGTGTGCTACCCTTAGGATATTAGTGATTGCCTTTTGTGTCTTAAATGTGTACTCAGTGTTAACCATGATATGCTTGAAGTTGTCTGAATGACGGTATTCATACTTATATGAATAGTGTCATAGCAGGCAGTTACTTAGACTTAGTTTTAGTTTTAATGAATGGTTTATCTGGGCTGTATGTGACTGTATCAAAACTTTGTTTTCTTTTAAACCAAATCTTTAAAGTTTTGAGACTAGCTCACGAGATCACAAATCACATATCCTCCCGCATCCTTGCCACAACTCTACACGTTTTCCAAATGTTTTGAAATGTGTCCTTGGTCTTAAGTTTCCCTTCTCTTCTTTTCCTTCTCCCTTAGAATTTTTTTTGTGTTTATGGTTGTTATACTATTGGGACTAGCTATTATCGTTATAGGATTTTGTTTGCAAGTAGGCTTGGGGTGAGATGAGTTTTATTATGGCAATGATCAACCGATTTTGGAACAATAGGATATTGGAATAGATTTCTTTCGGATGAAAAGAATGGGCTGTCCAAGACTTATTTATTAAACCAAAGTGTGGCGGACTCAATGAAGAATTCTGGTTGAATGAGATTATATGCGTGAAGATGAGAACTTATCAGATTTGAGGCTTAGACGAATGGTAGATAGGGATGGCTACAGAGTATGGTAGGAGTTAGGGTGATCATGAGATTGAGTAGAGCTTTTATTAGCATCGAGACTTGATTGTTGAGTTGACGTGAGAAGACATTGGGAGTAACACGACGTGTTGAGATAAATGGATGGTTAGGTTGTCGGATTTAATATTGGTTGAAAATAATTATAATAAGTAGGAGGAGATGTGATTTTGATAGTTCAATTATTTGGCGGATAAATTAATGGGAAGATATGACACGGAATGTATTGAGGACACGGCGATTGTTGATTTGTAAAGGTGTTATGAGGTAGACAAAGTTGTTGTCTTCGATTGGTGATTGACTAGAACATCATTTTAGCGATTGATTAATATTGGGAAGAGATCGAGAGTTTAAAAGATTGTTTTTGAGCGATGATGTTTAATAGAGTGGTATGGTATGGGAATATGATTATTATCCTTTTATGAGAACCTGGGGTTGGAAATTTGAACAGCAGTGATGGGACTATAGTTAAGTGTTAGGATGTGAGATTAGTCGTGGCATTATCCAGTGAAAAGACGGGTTACGATGGATTATTTGAGGAACGATGTTGAATTTATAGGATTAGAGATCATTGTGTGGAAGATGAGAGTTGTAGGCTTAAGTGTTTATAGGTATTATTATTATTATTATTATTAGTGATTCCGAGGGCGAAATCATTTCTAAGGTGGGTAGAATGTAACGGCCGCTTTCCAACCGTTCGTATTTTCTGCGTGCACGTGCTTTATCGTGTATGTATTTTATTTGGTTATTTCTGAGCTCCGGCATATGCGATGTGATATGCCATTGCGATCGTTTCGGGGTGTTGGATTTTATTGTAATTCTCGGGAACATCGTTTCATGGCTCGTTTTATCGCAAAACAACTTTGAACGATAGGGGCGTTTTAGTCATTTGACTCAAAACACCGTTTCCAATTTTACGTAAATTCTTGGTAGGTGTTACGCACGATCAGGCTCCGTAGAGCTGTGCGTCTCGTCTCCACGATCGTCCCGATATTTTCGGATTATTTTTCTGACACCCGGATTGCGAGATATCACCCGGAATAGCCTCGACCGTCGATTCTTTCCCCAATCAGATTCAAATTTCGAAATTTGTTAGCCAAATCTGGGTAAACCTCTTTTTAAATCGTTTCAAATTTTTCCTAAACTGTTTCGCTAATCTCCCCTAGACTTACCCCAACCCGTACACCCTCCATCCCTATACCCCTCTCCCATTTAACCCATAACATTGTCTATTTAACAAACCCTTATTATTATATAATATCTAACCCTAACCCTAATCTAACCCTAACCTAAACGCAGCCACCGGCCCCCCTAAAACAAATCCCCAAAATTTTCCTCTCTCTCTCTCTCTCTCCGATCTTCCTCTCCCACGGCGAGATCCCGCCGCCGGCCTCCCCCGCGAGGCCCCTCCGTCGCCGAGCCGCCGTCTTTTCTCCCTCTCTCTCTCCCGCTCTCAGTCGCCATGACCCGATCGCCGCGCAACACGAGGCGTCGCCTCCGCTCGACGCCGCACCGGCGTCCCCGAGCCCCGATCGCCGCCGTGACAGCCCGAGGCCCCGCATGACGCCGCTCCGGCGTCTCCGAGTTCCCCTCGCGCCGCCTGTGACGCCGAAGCCCACCGTGATCCCCTCGCCTTTGCCCTCATCTTCCCCGCACACAGCACCACCGCCGCTAACCCCGTGCAGCGCCGATCTCTCCTCCTCCGCCCTCATTCCCCCGCGGCCGCCGCTGTCATATCTCTCTAACGCAGCGCCCCGCCGCAAACCACCTTCAGCGCCGCTGCCTCCTCGCTCTCAGCCCGCAGCCGCCGCGATCCACTCGCCTCCACCGCCACGACCGCAGCACAGCCTCCCCGTGCCACTGCTGCGCTCCTTCGACGCCCATCGCCGCCCTCGTCCTCCCCGTTCTCTAGTGATCTCGCCTCACCTTCCCGCGGCCTCCTCCATAAGCTCCACGCCGCCCGCGATCTCAGCCTCCGTCCGCCCATCACAGCTTTCCGCCGCCGCCTCGACTCACGGCCCCTCTTGCCACCGTGAGCCGTGCCCTCGCTCCATGGCTCCCGTGTAGCGCGCCGCCGCTGCAGATCCCCACCGCTGCTGTGCCGCATGCAGCCGCTGCATGAGACCCCGCAACGACTACTAGGCCGATCTGCCCTTAGACTGGCATTCCAACGGGTTATCGTCGCCGTTACGCCCCGTGGCTCGCTGTTTGGCCGTCAGACTGACCGTGCTCGCTGCCCGGACGGGTCTCACTACGCTACCCGTAGTCGAGACAACGTAGACACCGCATGGCTCACAATCTTCCGGCATCGTGATCCGTTACCGTTGCCTGAGACGTTTCGTTGCGCTACCCGCAACCGAAGCAATCTCGACACCGTACCCGTAGCCGTGACATCTCGGCTGCGCTACCCGCAGCCGTCACAATCCTGAGGCGATCCCGAGACGACCATCACTGCGCTACCCGCAGCCGGGGACATGAGCACCGCCACCGTTTTCAGACCCGACGCCAGATTAAATGCGTGTTCCTTACACCAGGTTGGTCCCCCTAACTCGTAGCACAACCCACACCATAGCGAAACCGAAAACCTAACTAAAACTGGACAACAATAATTAAATTTACTTTTCCGCACCAGTAAAACGCTGCTCACTGTAGAAAATCGACCATTGGACAAATTTTCTGTGCATATAGGATAGTGGTCGATCTAGGCTGATTAAGCACCAAAATTGTAACTTTGACGATTAGGGCAGTCCCGACAACCTAGAAACAAAACCTAAATAGGTTTATTGAAAATCACGACCTGACACCGTCGCCGTGACCACCCTTGTTTCAGACGGACTACCGCGGACGAGAGGCTTGGACGAGACGCCCCGGACGGACGACACACTCGCCACCGCAGGCAAGTGTATCCCACTTGCACTTTTGGCTGTGTTTAGGCCTTAGTTGGTTGGAACTGATAACTGTGAACAAATAGAACCCGACGTGAAATGATAGCGTCCGGGACGACCCTTGATGGCTCAGACTTGACGACGAAGTCTGAGCCTGACAACAACAACTTTTGACATCATAGGGCTATCATGTGTGTGCGTGTGTGTGGACACCCTAGAATAACCCTTCCCGTCTTGTCACGTCCCATCCCGTCTTGCACAGCCTACGGGCAATAGGGCACTCACCAGTGAGTGGGTGATCCCTTGTACTGATACACAGCCCAGTGGGCAATATGGCACTCGCCAAGCTAGAGCGAGTGATCCCTTGTCGTGATACACAGCCCAGAGAGCAATAGGGCACTCGCCAAGCTAGAGTGAGTGATCCCTTGTCGTGCTTGTCTTGTCTTGTCATACTTGGGGTTTGGGGTTGGGTTGAGCGTGCGCACGGCAAGAGGATCTGATCCCCCTCGAACCGTAAGGCGTGAACCCTTTCGTGTCTCACTTGTCTTGTCTTGTCTTGTCCCGTCACGTCCCAACTTATCTTGACACCTGTAGGTTAGTCCCGTAGTTGGTAGCACACGCTACGACTACTACTTGTCGCGTTTTACTTACTTGCTGCGTTTACTTTCTGCTGTCATCCTGTTATAACCTCAGCATGCTAAACAACCAGTAAACCGTCTGTTATAACCCTAGCATGCTAATCAACCAGTAAACCATTGTTTAATAGTTGGTGCACTTGCAGTAGAGTCTAACCCTTCTTGTAGACTTTACCTGACGTACAGTTCCATTTTCTCTTGGGTACTGTACGTCAGGTGTCCAACCAGAGTTTGTGGACGAGGCAGACTTACCGGGGTACGTGGAGCCGAGGACGTCGACCCAGTGTACGTGTCTGACGAGGACCAGACCTTGCGGATCTTTCAGTCGTCACTTTTCAGAGGTTACTACTTTTAGTTTGCTCTTTCAATAGTTGTTGACATGCTTAGGCTTCCTCTTTTTAGACTTTGTACTCGCTGGATATTATTTCTCTATATTAATGAATGCCACTTTCTTTCTGTACTTCCTATTGTTTCGAACCTTATTAAATGCAAGAACCTGAAATTTTAAAATGGTACCCCTACAGACGCGTATTGGGCCCGAGCTTCACAGCTCCGGCCTAAGCGGGCCTTTGTCACGCTTCGCCTCTGTATTTTTGGGAAGCGGGGCGTGACACTCTTTAATGTTTTGGGCTGTATGTTCTTGCACTTTGATTTTTAATATATTATCCGTAGTTCAGGCTCACGACCGGACTCCGTATTTATGATCCTCTCGTAGGCGCGATCGCCCCGGTATTTTTCTTACAATTTTTGGATGCCTAGGGATGAAGTTGTAAAATCAGATTATTATTATTATTATTAACTAATTTTTTAAAACTCAAACGTTATTAAATAGTCCAAACGGTTAAAGAAAAAAGGGGAATATTTTGAAATCAATTTTGAAAACACTAACCTACTCCCTTAAAATCCTAACTTTAAAATCCTAACTGATCAATAATAACAAATTCTAATTAACCCCCCTCAAGCCCACGTGCCCACTCTTCCCATTCTTTCATGTCGCCTCCCATGCATGCGCAGATCTCTCGCCGCAACGGCCCACAACCGCACCCCTTCTCCCTCTCATTCTTCTTTCTTTTAAACCAAGGACAGCCCCCTCCTTCCTCTTATGTAACCACACGCTAGCCCTTCCTGAGTCCACACGAGCCTCGCCCAGACCCTGAAGCCTTCGACTACTTCCATAACCCTCCAGTCTCCGAGCAACCTCCCACCAGCACGCCCAGATCACCCCGGCGAACCCCCTCACCGTCCTCCGAACTACCTCAGCACCAGGCCACTGCCATTCACCCCCTCTGACCCGCATCTAGTCGTGTACCGCCTCCAGGCCGCCAGAACATCCGCCCAGTCCACCTACAGACAACCCCCTGGCGATTTTCAGTTGCCGACGCCATCCCCTTCCTCGCAGCAGACATCCGTAGCCCCTAGCTGCCGCTGTCGAGCCTCAGCCCTTCCAGACGGCCCATGCATGCAGATTGTCGCCGCCGTTCTGCCATACCCCTCGCTGCCGCAGCAAGTTTCCAGCCCGTCGTTGTCACTAGACGTCGTACACGTGCCGCTGCCCCTTCGCTGCACCAACGGTTAGTAACACTATCGTTAACCTATAACCCACACCCTAGGTTAGAGAACATAATAAAATCAAATTATTAGACGTCGTACAGATTATTTTAACATTTGATATGTTGGAAAGAACCTAATTTAATTGTATGTTTAATCAAACCAGAAAACCGGACGTGCCATAATGTAGTACTCGTCAAGACGAACCCAACGACACCAAGTTCATCGAAATCGGGCAAGTGTACGAATTGTTATGAATTTTTGAAGTTTAAAGTTAATATTGTCTTTTTCACTTAAAGCTGAATAACATAAAATTTGCCCGTGAAATGACGCTCATAAAAAGTACCATGATGTTCTATGTTTAATATGTGACGCATTGATATATAACTTCACATGATCAGAATTTAAAATTGGCAATGAAAAATAATTATTTGCAGCATGTCCATTAATCAAACCGTAAATCTCGTTATTTCAAATTGCTATAAATGTTGTAAGATAAGAATTGATAATTAATGAGGTGCACATATTGCTTGTATACACGTTACCAGAACAGACATTAATGGAACTTCTAGACAATGCTTGAGTTCGTGCGCCTCAAAGGTGAAATCTTGATTTCATGATGTCGTGTGAGTCGACTAGGCTGGCTCGTGTTCCAGCACAACTTTGGGTGGGGTTAGGGTTGACGGCCACTAATCGTATGAAGAGATCCTCTCTTCAAGAGCACCACCCGCATGCGGTGAGTAGCGTCAACATGGTTGTACCCCCGTGAGAAGAATGATTCACTCATCACGTCTTAAAGGCGAGAACCCTAGGAGTGATAGATAACATTGACACAGAACTTGAACTCATTAATGTTATCTCAGTTGATCTCTAGAATTGCCATGTTATTAACGTTTATAGAATTGCCATGTTCATTAATGCTTGTCTTTAAATTCTCTAGAACTGCCATGTTTATAAGTTCTTTACCTTACTTTAAAATTGCCATGTTTATAACCATGCTGCTGACATCTTGTGCAAACAACTAATGCTTCATAATTTATTACTATTCGTACATCTTGTTTTGGGTCATCTTATCTTTACATGCAGACCCTTGCTAACATACGTTCGTGTTTTTGGAACGTATGTCAGATCACGAGCCAGAGTATCAGGAGGACTTGTTGATATAGATGAACCAGTGGACCAGGAGTTATTGAACCAGTGAACCATCGTTGTACTCTTTACATTTGTTGTATGTGTCATGAGACCCACTCTCCTTTTCCTTCATTGTTGTAATTTAGTTTGAGATGATTGGGATTGTAATAATATTTTGCTTATCTGTGTTGTTTCTGAGTATGCATGCAAGGACCTGCAAATTTTCACACAAACGCTTATTGTATTAAGTCAAGGAGGAAAGAAAATAAAAAGTACATCCTCCTTACTTGCACATGTGGACCCACTTGCGTCCTCACTCCCAAGCATAATAGGAAGCGGGGTGTGACAGGTTTTAGTGGTGGCCCATGCAGGTCATGCATTTGTAAACTTCAGAACAATAGAAATACTATCATTAGCCAAAACGTCTAGAATTACCTTGTACACAAAATATACCCAAGTTCCTTGTCTCAGCATGGTAGGGAGACCCAACACCCGGACTATAGGAAGATTTAGTTAGACACCAATGCTTGTTAGTTAGACACCATTTCTAAGTAGTATCATCTTAGGAGTCACCTTAGTGGTTCCTCACCCCCCAGCCCTGACCATATTAGTTTCTGGAGTTTCTTTTAGTCGTTCACTCGGACCGTATTAGATTTTGGAGTGTGCATACCCTTGGTATACTAGTATATTAAGTTTGACTATTGTACTATATATGCACATACAGTATTATACGTGTTGCATATATAGTTATACATATGGTGGTAAACGTCATATTTGTACATATGTGTGCATAACTATATCACTATAGGGATATCTGTGTGTATTAAAATTGGTGTTTGACTATCTACTAGAGGTGTATGTACTTTGGACGTACTTGTCAATATTTGTAATTGTATGATAGTAAGATTATGTACATGTGGAGTGGAATGTGCAAGATAATGGCGTACTTAATGGTTGAGTGTACATATCTATTGTATGATCTACATATGTTAGTGCGTATGGGCGTGTGCTCATACCTGGTTAAGTATGTACGTAGTTATATGTATATCTACTTATGATATAGTATGAATGCATGAGTCTTACGTATAGTAGTAGGGTTATAATATTGTATGGTATTGCTTGCCCCTTCGAGATGATGATATGTAAGTGTGTTTTTGATGTATACTAGGAGGTATACATGATTGTATGCTTGTAACTATGTATGGATGTGTATATGTAGTAGTATACTAGCTTTATGTAAATTACTATGGTTGTGCATACTTGTGTGAACATTTAGTATGTTTGGCTATGTTTTGTACATATATGTTGTAGGTGTATGATAGTGTGAGTATAGATATATGTGTGAATGAATGCATATGGATGTACATTACTTTTAGTGTATGTATGTCTAGGGTATAGTGACCTTAGTCCACCCACCTCTAAGTTGATCCGATTTAAGGAAGTCTGAGGATGGACTTGATTTTAAGGTGGGTAGATTGTAGTGGCCTAGTGCCATATAAGTATGCCATGTTATTTTATATGGTACATGTGGTGTGCATAGTGTATTAACATAGTGTGTAAAGTGATTGTACTATTGAGGTGTTATTTTACTAAATATGATCGTACTTATGTACTAGTATTGAGTACGACATGTAGAACTAAATGATTGTAAATTATGATAGTATTAATATGATAGTGCAGTGTGAATTAGTAATAATGTGGGTGTGCAAGGTGATGTCATACTTGCAGTTAGTAAGTTGATGTGTGTGTATATTAAAGTAGTTGCCATAATTATACATGTATTGTTTGATGGTTTGGTATTAATTGTGTTGTGTTATAGTTATGATATATTAGTAATAATATTGATATGAATTAGTGATATATGTATGAGTGTTATTATTATTACTAGCATAGTGGTTAGTTAGTATGACTAGTAGTGATACTACTTTTGTTATTATTATTAGTGTTGGTAATATTGATTGAGCGTTATGTATAATAGCATGATTGTTACTTATGGGTAGTGCGTGAGCGTAGTAGAGAGTGTGGTGCGTGTATATTGGAAGATGAAGTGCACGAGCACCATCCTCACGCATTCCCCACATCTTAGTTGATAGAAATTCATAGGACTGAATTTTTCTTAAGGTGGGTAGGATGTAACAGCCACATTTCCATCGTACGTATTTTCGTACGTACCGCTTTAATGTTTTCGGTTGTATGTTCTTGCACTTTGATTTTTAATATATTATCCGTAGTTCAGACTCGCGACCGGACCCCGTATTTACGATCCTCTCATAGGCGCGGTCCCCCCGGTATTTTTCTTACAATTTTTGGATGCCTAGGGATGAAGTTGTAAAAACGGATTATTAATATTATTATTATTCTTAACTAATTTTTTTAAAACTCAAACATTATTAAATAATCCAAACTGTTAAAGAAAAAAGGGGGAATATTTTGAAATCATTTTTGAAAACACTAACCTACTCCTTTAAAATCTTAACTTAAAATCCTAACTGATTAATAATAAAAAATTCAAACTAACACCCTCAACCCCCGTGCACCCTCTCCCCATTCTCTAACGTTGCCTCCTATGCATGCGCAGATCTCTCGCCGCAACGGACCATAACCACACCCCTTCTCCCTCTCATTCTTCTTTCTTTTAAACTAAGGACAACCTCCTCCTTCCTCTTACGTAACCACACTCCAGCTCTTCCTCAGTCCGCACGAGCCTCGTCCAGACCCCGGAGCCTCCGACTACTTCCATAACCATGCAGCGCGCTGTCAGCCACCCAGGCCACACACACCACCCTCCCCTCCAGCCTCCGAGCAACCTCCCGCCAGCATGCCCAGCTCACCCCGGCGAACCCCTCGCCATCCTCCGAACTTCCTCAGCCCCAGGTCGCCGCCACTCAGCCCCTCCGACCTGCATCCAGCCGTGCACCACCTCCAGGCTGCCAGAACAGCTGCCCAGTCCACCTGCAGACAGCCCCCGGGCGATTTTCAGTCGCCGACGACCACCCCCTTCCTCGCAACAGACATCCATAGCCCCTGGCTGCCGCTGCCGAGCCCCAGCCCTTCCCGACGGCCCACACAGATCGTCGTCACCGTTCTGACGTACCCCTCGCTGCTGTAGCAAGTTTCCAACCCGTCGTCGTCACTAGATGTCGTACACATGCCGCTGCCTGTTCACTACGCCAACGGTTAGTAACACTATCGTTAACTTATAACCCACACCCTAGGCTAGAGAACATAATAAAATCAAATTATTAGACGTCGTACGGATTATTTTAACATTTGATATGTTGGAAAGAACCTAATTTAGTTGTATGTTTAATCAAACCATAAAACCGGACGTGCCATAATGTTGTACCCGACAAGAGAACACAACGACACCAAGTTTATCGAAATCAGGCAAGTGTATGAATTGTTATGAATTTTTGAAGGTTAAAGTTAATATTGTCTTTTTCACTTAAAGCTGAATAACATGAAATTTACCCGTGAAATGATGCTCATAAAAAGTACCATGATGTTCTATGTTTAATATGTGATGCATTGATATATAACTTCACATGTTCAGAATTTAAAATTGGCAATGAAAAATAATTGTTTGCAGCATGTCCATTAATCAACCCGTAAATCTCGTTATTTTAAATTGCTGTAAAAGTTGTAAGATAAGAATTGCTGATAATTAATGAGGTGCACATATTGCTTGTATACACGTTACCAGTACTGACATTAATGGAACTTCTAGTCAATGCTTGAATTCGTGAATTCGTGCGCCTCAAGGGCGAAATCTTGATTTCATGATGTCGTGTGAGTCGACTAGGCTGGCTCGTGTTCCAGCACAACTTTGGGTGTGGTTAGGGTTGAGCGGCCACTAAGCGTATGAAGAGATCATCTCTTCAAGAGCACCACCCGCATGCGGTAGGTAGCGTCAATCACGGTTGTACCCCCGTGAGAAGAACGTTTCACTCATCACGTCTTAAAGGCGAGAACCCTAGGAGTGATAGAAAACATTGACACAGAACTTGAACTCATTAATATTATCCCAGTTTAACACTAGAATTGCCATGTTAAGACCGTTTATAGAATTGCCATGTTCATTAATGCTTGTCTTTAAATTCTCTAGAACTGCCATGTTTAGAAGTACTTTACCTTACTTTAAAATTGCCATGTTTATAACCATGCTACTGGCATCTTGTGCAAACAACTAATGCTTCATAATTTATTACTATTCATACATCTTGTTTTGGGTCATCTTACCTTTACTTGCAGACCCTTGCTGACATACATTCGTGTTTTTGGAATGTATGTCAGATCACGAGCCAGAGTATCAGGAGGACTTGTTGAGATAGCTGAACAAGTGGACCAGGAGTTGTTGAACCAGTGAACCATCATTGTATTCTTTACATTTGTTGTATGGGTCATGAGACCCACTCTCCTTTTCCTTCATTGTTGGAATTCAGTTTGAGACGATTGGGATTGTAATAATATTTTGCTTATCTGTGTTGTTTCTGAGTATGCATGCAAGGACCAACAAATTTTCACACAGACGCTTATTGTGTTAAGTCAAGGAGGAAAGAAAAGCAAAGGTACCTCCTCCTTACTTGCACATGCGGACCCGCTCGCGTCCTCACTCCCAAGTATAATGGGAAGCGGGGCATGACATGCTTGTCTTCCAACAGGCGCCTGGGATTTGATCTACAGTCGTCTATGCGCAACTTGCATTTTCTGGGCTTCATCCCATTTTGTAAGTTAGTCGACTGATGATGTATTTACAGTCGCCTCTGAATTGGTCATCTATCGTCTGAAGGCGCTAGTGCGAAAGTTGCTTTTTCCAGCTCCGTTTCCATCCCATGTGATAGTCGCATGCTGAAGGATATACAAGCGCTTGCACATTATACATGCGCCTATGTAGTCTTCTACTATCTCCTGTCTTGGCTCAGATTATAGCCGTTGGGATTTTAATAGCCATTGGCCAGTCGACTGTCAGTTGTTCATCAGTCGACTGTCTGTGCCGTAAACTGCCAAAATCTAGCCGTTGCAGATTTATTCATTTTGACTTTTTTGCTTGGGTTTGAGGGGTGCTTTTGGATTCCAATATATAGGAGAGGGCTGAGTTCAGTAGAACTTCTTGGAACTATTGAAGATCTTTAGAGATTGATAAAAGTCACTCTCAAACTCTCTCATTTCCCTCTTAGAGCTCATTCTCTCCTTCATGCATTGAAGTCAAGCTCAAGGGAAATCATCCAAGTGCATTTTAAGCAAATCTCATCACTTGTAGATCTCTTACATACCGTGCATTCATTAATGAGTAAGTTCATCATCAGGGCATAGGTAAGAGTTTATTTGTTTCATTTGTTTTCGTGAAACCCTAATTCTCTTTGTGGGAATTAGATACTTTCTTTGTGGGAGTTTGGTGTCCGAGTGTAGGACTAACCCTAATTCTCTATGTGTGTGGGGGGGGGGGTTAGTAATTCTCTGTGTGGGAGTTTGACCCTTGTGTAGGGTTGGTTTGGTTCTTGTGTAGGACAAAATTCTTTGTGTGAGGTATCTCTGTGTGAGATTGTATTCACTTCTCTTTGTAGGAATTATAGTGGATATTGGTGTGGCTGGACATACCCAAGTTTGGGGAACCAAGGTAAAATCTTGTGTTTGTGTTTGGATTGATTGTGTTGATTAATTCCTCTTGCATTTATTATTCCGCATTTGCAATCTAAATTTTAATTGCACAATTTATTGCCATTATTCTATTCACCCTCTTAGAGTGTTTGTTGTTAGTATTGCAAGGTAGACGGTCCTTACAATTGGTATCAGAGTAAGGTTATATCATACAATAACATGTCATCCAACGCTATATCCTCGTCTCATGAAGAAGGTCTATCGACCGTACGACCCCCGGTCTTCAACAGAACCAACTACCCAAGTTGGAAGATCAGGATGATGATCTACTTAGAGGGTCAAGACCTTTGGGACATCTCGGAGTCACCATTTGAGAAGCCTACGACACCCGCGGCTTCAAGGACAAAAGTAGAGAAGTACTCAATCAAATTCAATGCGAGAGCTATGAATGCATTCCATTGCGCCCTCACTCCGAATGAGTTCAATCGCATCTCCATATGCAAATCGGCCAACGAAATTTGGCATATCTTGGAGATTACTTTTGAATGGACATCCAAGGTAAAGAAATCTAAACAAAGTGTGTTTACATCTAAATTTAAAATGTTTAAGATGCAGGAAGGAGAAAGCATCTCAGAAATGTTCACAAGGTTCACAGACATCGTGAACGCTTTAGAAGGACTTGTGAAGGTGATTTCCCAAGAGGATTGAGTGGAGAAGATCCTTGACTCTCTTACATCCAAATGGGAGTCAAAAGCCAACGAGATGTTGGAGTCTAACGACATGTCCAAATATACCTTTGAGGAGTGCGTTGGGAATCTCATGGCATACGAAGTGAAGCTTCAACACAAGAATGAGATTCAACCAACCAAGCCGGAGAAGCAAAAGGGGTTGCATTCCATGCCAAGGAGGAGTCAATCAAATGGAGGAAGAAATTCCATCGAGAAGCTCTTAGTGAAGATGATGAAGAAGATGAGGCTAGTGGATCGTTGAGCTTGCTAAGCAACTAAGATCATTACTCAAAAGCAAGCAAGGCAAATCTTCTTCAAAGTTTGCCTCTAATTCTAACAATCTGATTTGTTTCAATTGTAGAGAAAAAGGTCATCTCTTCATTGAATGCCCTTCTAAACCCACCAAAGAGAATTACAAGGGTAAAGGAAAGAAGTATTGGAAAGGCAAGTCCAAGTTCAAGATCCAAAAGAAGGGACTTGTCGGCACATTTAATGACTCCGATGAGGACACATCAAGGATGAAGAAGAGGATGACAAGGAGTGAGCTCACATGTGCTTCGCGGCTTTTGATGATTCTCCATCAATCACCTCAAGTTCAAGCAATGAAGAGGTGGAGGCGTGGCTCAACCCCAACGAAGAAATGTGCTTCATGGCTAAATGGGAAGAGTCTTCGTCAAGCTCAAGCGAGGAGAAATCCGATGAGGAAGTTGAGCAAGAGCCAAAGCTATCCTACGAGGAGATCGAATACCGCTACAACGTGGTCTCCAATGGGACAAGTAATTGCATCGACTCATATGCTAAGTTGAAAGCTAGATTTAAAAATGCTAAGAGTAGGGTGCATGAACTTGAATCTTCTAGCGTAAATAATAATTATGCTTTGCATATTTGTGACACTAGTGAGAGAGACACACTTCTCTATCAAGTTAAGGATTTGAGCATTTCAAATGAAAAATTATTAACTCAAAATCTTATCTTAGAATCTCGCATTCAACAACTTTCGTTGAAATGCGAAGAGGAATCCCAAAAGCTCAAAAGCTTTGTTTATTCTAGGGATTCACTCCACGGTTTTCTTGAAAAACAACATCCGGCAAACCATAGAGCAGGTTTAGGATACACTCCAAAGATGGTTACCAAACCCATCTCTAATTCTTCTTTTGGTGCAAATACAAGAAATATTACAAAAGCACCTAAGAAGAATCACCATGTCGTCTTGTACAACAATAACACCAACAAGAAGTATATAAATCACAAGATGGTGATGAAGAATGAAAATTCTTCATTTTTGCTAAGAAGCAAAATCCTCACTTTATGCATGCCAAGAAATTTGTTCCTACACATATGCATGCCACATTTGCCCCTTTTGCAAAGGCAAACTCCTTGCCTAGGAAATCCTTGAGTTTATGGATTCCCACTAGGTATAGTGTGTAAGAGAGGGATAGATACATCAACTCTCTAGTTAGGGATGTGATCACCTCATGTGATTATATTATGAAATCAAACTCCTCTTGGGTTTGGTTCCCTAATGTTTAGGTCACACACACATATGCATATTGCATGGGTATTATGATTAATGTTTTTTGCATACCCATTATTTGTGTGATGTTTCATGATTTTGAAAATGCTTTCAAATTTATTTTTCATGAAAATGAGGACCTTGGGGACTACATTGTGATGCATACACTTATTGAATCATGTGTATGACAATGGGGGGGTTAATATGTTATCTATGTTTAAAAATATTTTAAAACATAATTTAACTCTGATTTTGGGTTATGTTTGAGATCATTGTTTCAGAATTGGTATCAATTTTTACAATTGGTTATTTTGGCCTTGAACACAACCCATTGATATTGCCAACATGTTTCATGCTATATTTTCTATTGACAATGTCATGTGTATCAATGTGTTTGCTTTTTTCATATCTATGCTTTGATACACTTTAGGCCCATGGCTCCAAGTATTATTTAGAATTCGTAAAGAGGATTATCTTTAAAGATATTTTTTGGTTCATCGGAAAGGAGGAAACCGAGCCTGAAGGCCAGCTGGCAGCCCGACGCAAGAAGCCCGGGGAGCCACTACACTAGCTACACTAGGGGGTGGGAATAACACAACATAGGGGGTAAGGGTTTCGAACCCGGGACCTCACAGGTCCCGAGTTCTCACTCGGGTGCAAATGCGACAAAGGCGCTAGGCTCTTTAAAGATATTTTATCTCTTTCTTTACAATTGGTATTAGATCCTAGAAGTCAAAATTTTGACCATTTCTACGATCTAGGGGGAGCATGGATAGTGATTGATACCCACTAAATTTTTATATGTTGTATCATACATCTCTTTATCTCTTGGTATATTGTCACATCTTTTATTAGAATGATAAGGGTGGTATATTTGATGTCCACCTTTTTGACAATGACAAGGGAGAGAGATATATGCATTATGTAAATCATGTTTATCATACATATGCATTTGGAGAGAGAGAGATATCTATGGGGAGATATATATACACATATGGGGAGAGATATGTTGGATTATGTAAACCATTCATGTGGAGCATGTTATATACTTATTGCAATTGGTTTATGTAATCCATGCCTATTATATGTTATCATGGTTTCTTATTATTTCAATTGGTATAATGAGTTGTTTACAATTGATTTATCTCATTTTACAATTGATGCATATAAGTAGGGGGAGCTCATTAACATTATGCTTTATATTCTTTATGTTATACATAATGTGTGTCATCATCAAAAGGGGGAGATTGTTGAGTATTGGTGTTTTATACCAATGTTATTGATGATGATCACAACTTTATGTTGTTGCTAATGTCTCTCATGTTTTAGTCTCTTAGTTATCAATTGTGGAATATCACTTTTGGAGACTATATGCTTGGTGCAAGGATGGACATCAAGAGGAGCAATGCCAAAGCTTCGAGAAGATGGAGAGCTTCAAGGTTGACGCCAGAGACTCTAAGGGAAGCAATGTAATCCATGTAATATTTCATTTATTGCTTTTCTCTTTTTGAGTCTAGGTTTAATGTAATGCCTTGGTAGATGGATTAACTCATTCATGCATATGCATTTTCCATCTTAGTAAGCCTTAGGATTATCATATAAATCATCCCAATAGGTTCATCTTGCCTTAAACTCAAACTAGAGATTTTTGGCTCTCCTACAGTCGACTGATGAATGCACGACAGGCGACTGGGTGATTCTAGGTGCCTTCCCAGCCTTCTATAACCGACTAATATGCACAGCTCAGGTCAACTTATTTCTTGACTCTTCTTGAGCTTTTCACCTCAGTCGACTGAAGTTCATTTTACAGCCGCTTGTCTTCCAACAGGCGCCTGTGAATTGATCTACAGTCGTCAGTGTGCAACTTGCATTTCCTGGGCTTCATCCCATTTTGCAAGTAAGTCGACTGATAATGTATTTACAGTCACCTGTCTATTTACAGTCGCATGTGAAATGGTCATCTATTGTCTGAAGGCGCTAATGTGAAAGTTGCTTTTTTCAACTCCGTTTCCATTCCATGTGACAGTCGCCTGCTGAAGGATATACATGCACCTGCACATTGTACATGTGCCTATGTAGTCTTCTATAGTCGCCTGTCCTGGCTCAGATTATAGCAGTTAGGATTTTGATAGCCGTTGGCCAGTCGACCGTCAGTTGTTCATCAGTAGACTGTCTGTACAGTAAACTGCCAAAATCTAGCTGTTGCAGATTTATTCACTTTGCCTTTTTGCTTGGGGTTGAGGGTTTCTTTTGGCTTCCTATATATAGGAGAGGGCTGAGTTCATTAGAACTTCTTAGAACTATTGAAGATCTTTACAGATTGATTAAAGCTACTCTCAAACTCTCTCATTTCCCTCTTAGAGCTCATTCTCTCCTTCATGCATTGAAGTCCTCAAGGGAAATCATCCAATTGCATTTCAAGCAAATCTCATCACTTGGAGATCTCTTCCAAGCCTTGCATTCATTAATGAGTAAGTTCATCATCAAGGCATATGTAAGAGTTTATTTGTTTCATTTGTTTTCGTGAAACCCTAATTCTCTTTGTGGGAATTAGATACTCCCTTTGTGGGAGTTACTCTCTTTGTGGGAGTTTGGTGTCCTAGTGTAACAGTCGGTTTCCGATCGTACTTTCTTTGTGCACGTGCTCTTGATGGTGCACGTGTTTTTTTGACTTTATTTGATTTTGAATATTATTGAGTGATATATCGACGTGATCGTCTCTGGAAGTATTAGATTGTGGAATAACTTTGTAACAACATATCTCGAGTCGTTCTTCAGCGATGCTATCTTAATTGACGTGACGTCGCGACTTTCTGTTTTGATGCGAGACGTTACAAATTTTAGTTTCGTCTCTCGACATCGAAATTTAGATCCGTCTTCTCCATTATCTTTCTTTAGTCATCTAGAACACCCCAAAATTATTTTATAATTTTTGGACTTAATTTGACCTGTTTTCCATTTTTTTGAAAGTTTTAAATAATTTTAAAACCTATTTTTATAAGCGTTTTAATTACAATAAAATTCGTATATTATAATAACGTATTAAAGAATTTGTAGGCAAAATTTTAGAATTTTTGGCCGCACCCATTTCGCGTGAGGGAGAGGAGAGTAATTTTAACTAAATTAATTATTTTAAATTATTTTAATAACGTTTTTCCGAACCCTAACCCTAACCCTAGCTCTAACATATTTAAGTTAGCCCTAGGCAAAGTTTTTTCGTCATTGCTCAAAACCCTAGCCGCCGTTTCCTCTTCCAAAGCTTCGTCGCAACGTTGCGACGATCGCACAGCGCACGACCGGGGCTCACCCCCACACATCCCCGTGCACGACCGGAGCAAACCCTCGCATCGCCGCTGCATCGCACCCCGCTGTCGCCCCGCTCCGACCGAGGCTCTCTCTCGGTCTGACCGAGAGACTTCCTTGCACAGTCGCCCGCACCGCTCCGATCCGCATCGCCAAGCGCCCGACCGACCCGCCTTGTCGGTCTGACCGAGACGCCGCCCCGCTGCATCGCCCCCATCGCTTCGCCCGCACCCGCAGCGCACGACCGACGGGATCTGTCGATCTGACCGACAAATTCCCTCGCATCGACGCTGTGCCCGGCCCCCCGCATCGCAGCTCGCACGACCGAGAGCTCCTCTCGGTCTGACCGAGAGGAACCACCGCACCGACCAAGCCCGACCGACGGAACTTCGTCGCAAGTGGGTTTCTCCCACACCAACTTCTGTGGTGGGCCCCCCAAGTGCTCCTGAGGTGTTATGGGCCCCCTGGACCCCTAGCACTGCTGTGGGCCCCACTTGGACGTGCTACTTCGCGGATTTGCCGTCTACGACGTTGCGACACGTCGTAGGCCTTCGTCGTAAGTTCGAACTTTTGGAGAGACGTGCGAGGACCAGATCTGAAGCTGAGGAGTTCTCCGATCAGACCCGACATCCAATCTACAGCAAACTCCGGTTCAGGTTGGTTCCCCGAAACTCGTAGAAACCCCCACAATAGCTGACTGAACCCTAAACTAAAAACCGTCAACTTGAACTAAATATACTTTCCAGCTCCTGTAAAACGTTGTACGAACATAGAAAATCAACGAACGGACTAATTTGACTGTGCACATAGGATAGATCGTCAATTAGGTTGATACATCAAAAAAGTGATTTTTGACGAATAGGATAGTCCCGAAAACCTAGAAACGAAACCTAATAGGAATGTCTGAAATCGCGACCTGACACCGTCGCCGTGACCATTTCAGACGGACTACCGCAGACGCGACGACTGGACGAGATGCCCCGGACGGACGACCCCCTCGCCATCGCAGGCAAGTGTACCCACTTGCGATTTTGACCGCGTCTTGGTCTTAAATTGTTAGAACTATTAGACTGTGAGCGTTTAGATTCCGGACGTGAAATGATAGCGTCTGGGTCACCCTGACGACTTAGACTTGACGACGAAGTCTAAGTCCGACGAACAACAACTTGTGATACTTTAGGATTATCTTGTGTGTGCGTGTGTGTGGACACCCTAGAATAACTCTCCCGTACACTGGTCGTGTCTTGTCACTGTTATACACACTGGTCGTGTCTTGTCACTGTGTTACAAAAAGCCTTCGGGCATTTCAGATGCTTCCCGAGCGGAAGTGATCTCCGTGTTACAAAAAGCCTTCAGGCGTTTCAGATGCTTCCCGAGCGGAAGTGATCTCCGTGTTACAAAAAGCCTTCGGGCGTTTCAGATGCTTCCCGAGCGGAAGTGATCTCCGTGTTACAAAAAGCCTTCGGGCGTTTCAGGTGCTTTCCTTGCGAAAGTGATCTCAGTGCTTCCTGTCCTGAGTTCTGGGGTTTGGGGTAGGGTTGAGCGTACGCACGGGGAGATGGTCTGATCCCCCTCAACCCGTAAGGCGTGAACCCTTCGTGTCGTGTCGTGTCGTGTCGTGACGTGTCGTGTCCTACTTGTCTTGTCTGTCTTCTTCTTGTTCTGACACCTTTAGGTTAGTCCCGTAGTCGGTAGCACACGCTACGACTACTGCCTGCTACGCTTTACTTTCCTGCTACGTTACTTCTCTTGTACTTGTTGTAACCCCAGCATGCTAATCAACCAGTAAAACGATGTTTAATAGTTCTGTACACTTGCAGTAGAGTCTGACGTTTTGTTGTAGACTTTACCTGACGTACAGTTCCTTTCTTTGGTGCTGTACGTCAGGTGTTGAGCCAGAGTACGTTGACGAGGCGGACTTGCCAGTCGACGGAGAGCCAGAGGACGTTGATCCGGAGTACGACCCGGAGGAGGACCAGAGTTAGAGGCCTCTTGTTGCTGATCCAGATTTCTGATCCAGTTTAGATTGGGTGGGTAGCACCTGTTGCTTTCTTGTCTAGGTTGGGTGCTTGCACCAGTAGTTTCTTTTCTGCAGTTGTAGCCTTCGGGCGTTTTAGACTCTCAGTACTTTTGGATGTTTTATTTGGAATAAAATGAAATGATATCTATTTTCAATACTTTGTTGTTTCCGTACTAATTTGCAGGGACCTGTTTCCTTCGTTTGGAATATCACAGACGCTTATTGGGTCCGGGCTCTTAGCCCTGGCCTAAGCGGGCCTTGTCACGCTTCGCCTCCGACCTTTTTGGGAAGCGGGGCGTGACAGGTTTTAGTGGTGGCCCATACAGGTCCCCTCCTTCTGCGAATACGGAACAATCGAAGTATTGAAATTCATTTTATTATCATCCAATAATTGTACGAGTCTAACCTTTGTGTTTTTGTCAATAGGATGGCCGGACGACGTGTTACCCGATCGGGGAACTTAGGCGATGGAGTTCCGGAGGACCAGAGTGGAGACTTCCGTCAGTTTCTGGGGGTGATGAGGGAGATGCTGGATGTTCAGCATCAGTTGGTTCAGCAGTCCCAGCGTTCTGCCCAGGCTGTTCCAGTTGCACCACCACCACCACCTCCACCTGCCCCTCGAGCTGCTCCAGGAGTGAAGCAGTTCAACGAGCTCCACCCGAGGACTTTTTCAGGGAAGGAGGGACCCCTTGCTGCTGACGAGTGGATCCAGAGCACGGAGGAGAAGTTAGTTGCTGCGAAGATTCCTGATGATACCCGTGTGGAGATAGCAAAGATGCAACTGACAGAGAATGCGAGGAATTGGTGGCGCATCGAGGAGAGGCATCTTGAGAAGCCAGTGGGATGGAAGACCTTCAGGTCTATGTTCAAGGATAAGTACTTCACCAAGTCTGCTAGGAGGGAGCTGCTGAGTAGGTTTATAGATCTGAAGCAGGAGAACATGACCGTCGAGGAGTACGAGGCGGAGTTTGAGATGCTGAGCCGCTTTGCTCCGCACATGGTGAAGAAGGAGGAGAAGCGAGCTGATCGCTTTCGTCAGGGACTGCGTCCGAAGATTCAGGCTTCGATGTCTTCGGTGAGTTTCCAGACTATGAGGGAGGTACTTGATGCTGCGAAGAATCATGAGCTCATAGCTCTTTTGCCTGACCCTCCAGCGGATAAGGGGAAGCGTCCCATGGAGCAGTACCGGCCACCTGCTAGGCCGGCGATGAGGCCAGTCCAGACAGTACCATTCAAGAGGCCTGGAGCACCAGTTCAGATTCAGAGTAAGGGACCATGCCATTACTGCGGGAAGAGAAGACATGTTCAGAAGGATTGTAGGAGGAAGCTGGGACTGTGTTTAGTTTATGGAGATGCCTCGCATGCTGCGAAGGATTGTCCGAGAGCCCGTAATGCCAAGGTTGGAGCGCCAGCCCCGTTGCAGATGAGAGCACCTGCTCCAGTTCAGAGAGGACCTGCTGCTCGTGGACCACCTTTGCCGCCGCAGAGGCAGATGTATCAGAGAGCAGCACAGCCCCAGAGGCCGGCGTATACCATGACTGCTGTTGAGACTGAGGAGCTGGATGGAGTTATAACAGGTAACTCTTGATCCTAGTTTTTCATTTCATAGTTTATATATTATTATTTGTGTTGCTTGTTTGACTTTTTGATAGAATAGTTTGATTTGACCATAGTCCCCTTATATCTTAGGCACCATTCTAGTGTCCTCTCACCCAGCCTTGGCTTTGTTCGACTCCGGTGCATCTATGTGCATCATATCCCGGAGGTTTGCAACAAAGCACTCTATCCCCACCCATACACTCCCTAAGTGTTGGGACATTACCACAGGGAACGGAGTGGTGACGGTAAATTTGGGATGTCGATCGATTTCTTTAGTGATCAGTGGACACGAGCTCTTTGCAGATTTCATTGTCCACGATCTGCCACATTCGAGGTCGTTCTTGGCATCGATTGGTTGGGAGATTTCCACGCCTCGATCGACTGTCACAGCAAGAGGGTGGTGTTCCGGATTCCAGGTCATCCGGAGTTCGAGTTCCGCAGCAGGGATGAGTCGCTTGGGCCCATAAGATTTCGGGCCAAGCGGGAGGTGCCGATTGTTACAGCCATGCAGATGGAGATGGAGATCGAGAGACCAGCAGTCGTCAGAGACTTCGACGACGTCTTCCCGGAGGATATCTCAGGGTTGCCACCCGACAGAGCTTTAGAGTTTGGAATTGATCTTATGCCGGGAGCGCAACCGATATCGAAGGCGCCGTACCGTATGGCCCCCGCTGAGCTCGAGGAACTGCGGAAGCAGTTGGATGAGTTGCTGCAGAAGGGTTTCATCCACCCTAGTGTGTCACCGTGGGGTGCACCTGTTTTGCTTGTAAAGAAGAAGGATGGGTCCCGCAGGATGTGCGTGGACTATCGAGGATTGAATGCTGTCACCGTAAAGAATAAGTATCCGCTGCCGCGCATCGACGATATCTTTGACTAGCTTGGAGGTTCGAGAGTCTTCTCGAAGTTGGACTTGAGGAGTGGATACCACCAGTTGAAGGTAAAGAAGGACGATGTTCAGAAGACGGCTTTCCGGACAAAGTACGGACATTATGAGTTCGTGGTCATGCCGTTTGGCGTGACCAATGCTCCGGCTGTGTTCATGAATTTGATGAATTTAATATTCTACGACTTCCTGGACAAGTTTGTTGTCATCTTCATTGATGACATTCTTATTTATTCGAAGTCTGAGGAGGAGCACAGCTGTCATCTGAGGACCGTGCTGGAGACGCTGAGGAGACATAAGCTTTATGCCAAGTATAGCAAGTGCGAGTTTTGGCTGGACAGAGTTGCATTCATGGGACACGTGGTGTCCGGTGATGGCATATCTGTGGATCCGGAGAAGGTTAGAGCAGTCAGAGATTGGCCGACTCCGCAGTCAGCGTCCGACATCAGGAGCTTCCTTGGTTTAGCAGGCTATTATCGGCGGTTCATCAAAGATTTCTCGAAGATTGCAGAGCCGATGACGAAGCTGACGAGGAAGGATGAGGAGTTTATTTGGTCAGATGCTTATGAGGAGGCCTTCAGTATCTTGAAGGCGAGATTGACCTCGGCACCGGTGTTGGCAGTACCGGATCGAAGCGGAGGCTTCGAAGTTTATTATGATGCATCAGGGAAGGGCCTAGGATGCGTCTTGCATCAGCATGGCCACGTGGTCGCGTATGCTTCTCGTCAGTTGAGGACTCATGAGAAGAATTACCCGACGCACGATCTAGAGTTGGCAGCAGTGATTTTTGCACTGAAGATTTGGAGGCACTTCTTGCTAGGTGAGAGTGTGAAGATTTTCACCGATCACAAGAGCTTGAAGTACATCTTTACGCAGAAGGAGCTCAACATGCGTCATAGGCGATGGTTAGAGCTCATGGCTGACTACGAGATTGATTTGTAGTATCATCCGGGGAAGGTGAACGTAGTGCTGGATGCCTTGAGTAGACTTCCTACTGCGATGATGCTTACAGCCGACTGGAGGATTCAGCAGGAGCTGAGGGAGATGGATTTGGAGGTTGTCCTACCTGGTGTGGTTCGTTCGTTCATGAATTTGCAGATTCAGTCCACGATCGTGGATCGGATCAAGGCAGCACTGGCAGGAGATCCGAAGCTGCAGAGGATCAGGAGGCAAGTTGAAGCTGGACTACGGACGGAGTTCGTGATTCATGAGGATGGTTCGCTGCGGTACGACAGTAGACTCTGTGTACCTGCAGGTGATGTTCGCGAGGAGCTATTGAGCGAGGCTCATAGCTCGCCATATTCTATACATCCTGGAGGCACCAAGATGTATAAGGACCTCCGTCTGAATTATTGGTGGATTGGCATGAAGATGAGTGTGGCACGGAGCGTTTCCAAGTGTTTGATATGCCAACAGGTGAAGGCTGAGCACCATCGTACTGCTGGGTTGTTGCAACCGCTTCCCATTCCAGAGTGGAAGTGGCAACATATTACGATGGACTTCGTGACTGGTTTACCTCAGACCCCGCGATAGAACGACGCAGTTTGGGTGATCGTGGATCGGTTGACCAAGTCTGCGCACTTTATCCCTTTCCGAGTGGGCCAGTCTACGGAAGCTTTGGCGAGGAAATATCTGGAGGTAAAGTTCCGTTCTACTTTTACTTCTATTTCGATTTTCTCTTTGAAATAGTCGTGACGTAGACCGTGTACGTGCAGGAGATTGTACGCTTACATGGAGTCCCCGTGAGCATTGTGTCTGACCGAGACACGAGGTTCACGTCTCAGTTCTGGAGAAGTCTGCAGGAGCATTTGGGTACAAGTCTGAGTTTCAGCACGGCGTACCACCCGCAGACTGATGGCCAGTCCGAGAGGACTATTCAGATTCTGGAAGATATGCTGCGAGCTTGTACGCTCGATTTGAAGGGATCATGGGAGGACCATCTTCACTTGGTGGAGTTTTCATATAACAACATCTACCAGGCGAGCATTGGCATGGCGCCGTTTGCTGCCTTATATGGAAGGAAATGTCGATCGCCACTGAGCTGGGATGACATCGGAGATCGAGAGCTGTTGGGTCCAGAGATGATAGTTGAAGCTGTGGATGTCGTGAGGGACATCAGGGAGAAGCTTAGAGTTGCACAGGATCGCTTCAAGCATTGGGCAGATGCCAAGAGGAGACCTTTGGAGTTCCAGCCTGGAGATCACGTCTTCCTGAAGATTTCTCCGAACCGCGGAGTTATTCGTTTTGGGAAGAAGGGAAAGCTGAGTCCGAGGTATATTGGACCATTTGACGTGCTAGAGCGTGTGGGAGCAGTGGCCTATCGCCTTGCTCTGCCACCATCTTTGGAGGGTGTTCACGACGTATTCCACGTGTCTCAGCTACGTCGGTACGTCAGTGATCCGTCACACACGGTCGATTTCTCGGAGATTACGGTTCGACCGGACCTGACATATGACCAGCAGCCTGTGCAGATCTTGGACCGTCGACAGAAGCAGTTGAGGAATAAGATAGTCGACCTGGTGATAGTGATGTGGCGTCACGGATCGCCTGGAGAGTCCACCTGGGAACGTGAGGACGATATGAGAGAGCGCTTCCCGCATCTTTTTCCCAGCAATGCTTGATGTTGATTCCGAGGACGGAATCATTTCTAAGTTGGGGAGGATGTAACAATCGGTTTCCGATCGTACTTTCTTTGTGCACGTGCTCTTGATGGTGCACGTGTTTTTTTTGACTTTATTTGATTTTGAATATTATTGAGTGATATATCGACGTGATCGTCTCTGGAAGTATTAGATTGTGGAATAACTTTGTAACAACATATCTCCAGTCGTTCTTCAGCGATGCTATCTTAATTGACGTGACGTCGTGACTTTCTGTTTTGATGCGAGACGTTACGAATTTTAGTTTCGTCTCTCGACATCGAAATTTAGATCCGTCTTCTTCACTATCTTTCTTTAGTCATCTAGAACACCCCATAATTATTTTATAATTTTTGGACTTAATTTGACCTATTTTCCATTTTTTTGAAAGTTTTAAATAATTTTAAAACCTATTTTTATAAGAGTTTTAATTACAATAAAATTCCTATATTATAATAACGTATTAAAGAATTTGTAGGCAAAATTTTAGAATTTTTGGCCGCACCCATTTCGCGTGAGGGAGAGGAGAGTAATTTTAACTAAATTAATTATTTTAAATTATTTTAATAACGTTTTTCTGAACCCTAACCCTAACCCTAGCTCTAACCTATTTAAGTTAGCCCTAGGCAAAGTTTTTTCGTCATTGCACAAAACCCTAGCCGTCGTTTCCTCTTCCAAATCTTCGTCGCAACGTTGCGACGATCGCACAACGCACGACCGGAGCTCACCCCCGCACATCCCCGTGCACGACCGGAGCAAGCCCCCGCATCGCCGCTGCATCGTACCCCGCTGCATCGCACCCCGCTGTCGCCCCGCTCCGACCAAGGCTCTCTCTCGGTCTGACCGAGAGACTTCCTCGCACAGCCGCCCACACCGCTCCGCTCCGCATCGCCAAGCGCCCGACCGACCCGCCTTGTCGGTCTGACCGAGACGCCGCCCCGCTGCATCGCCCCCATCGCTTCGCCCGCACCCGCAGCGCACGACCGACGGGATTTGTCGGTCTGACCGACAAATTCCCTCGCACCGACGCTGTGCCCGGCCCCCCGCATCGCAGCTCGCACGACCGAGAGCTCCTCTCGGTCTGACCGAGAGGAACCACCGCACCGACCAAGCCCGACCGACAGAACTTCGTCGCAAGTGGGTTTCTCCCACACCAACTTTTGTGGTGGGCCCCCCAAGTGTGTAATGCCCTACAAGCTACTGCACAAGTACTAGAGGGGGGGTGAATAGTACTTTAAAAATAACAAGGAGTATAATTCCTAATTATAATGCAAACAACTACCAAATCAATTTGCGGAAGCTTAAATTGAATGACAACAACAAAATTAACAATGCTAACAAGAGATGTTACTGGGTTCGGATCCACCCAAGTCTCCCCGACTTGTTCCCGGTGATCCTACGTCCCAACCACCCGGATCCCCTCCGGATACTTGAGTTAGAAACCCTAACTCAAGATTTCCACTATGAAATACTCGTAAAAATCCTCCACAAGTCAAATCATACAAAATGTAATTTGTGACTCCCACAACCCGGGATCACAACCACACTCTCACAACCGAGAGTGAAACTTACAAATCAAATATGAAATGAAATAAGAAACCTTCTTACCGAACAAAATACCTATGCCTTGAGTATTGCTTACGAATTAGGGCAAGGATGATTTTGGGGAAGAAGTGGCACCAAACCCTAGCTCCAAGATGTAGATCAGCGATGGAGAGCTTTGGGGATGTTGGTGACCTAGAATCAAGCACTTGGCTTGGAAGGCTTCACACTCAATGAATCTCTCTTTGGAAGTAAGAGTGAGGAGAGATTATTGAATGGAATGAATGAGCTTTGAATGAGCTTGGAATGATTTCTCTTGATCTCTAAACTTGCAACAATATCAGCCTTGGCAGCAATGAATGCAGCCCATCAAGTATATATAGGATAGAGGAGAGAGAGAGAGAAAAACGTTTCAATTAAAGCTCCAACGGCTCTTTTCTGAACCCAACTAGTCGGTCAAAGAACAACCACCGACCGACTAGTTCATCTACTAGTCGGTCGGTCAATTAACGTAAACCGACTAATGAGTAAACTGAGAAAAGATCAAAGTACAGACTAAGGAACTAGTCGGTCTAAGAAGAGTAGCTGACCGACTAGTTTCACAACTAGTCGGTCGGTTACTCAACGTGGACCGAATAACAGATAAAACTGAAGTCTGAGAAGAATTAGACTTAGTCGGTCCAAGAACAAATGTTGACCGACTAATTCACCAACTAGTCGGTCACCAAATGAACATAGACCGACTAACAATAAACAGTAAGTATGGTGAAAAATTTGGCATGTACAGTAAACTAAACTAGTCGGTCTAAGAAGGAAAGTTGACCGACTAGTTCATCAACTAGTCGGTCGATCAATGAGCACAGACTGACTAATGATAAACAGTAGCTCAAGCTCAAATGTGCATGTTCAGGGAAAGCTCAACTAGTCGGTCACAGAAGCATCACTGACCGACTAGTTCACAAACTAGTCGGTCGGTGAGTCAACTTAGACCGACTAACTGTAAACAGTAAAGAGCTAAGAATTAACTGACTGAAACTAGTCGGTCCAAGAAGCTTGGCTGACCGACTAGATCACCATCTAGTCGGTCAGTTCTTCTTCTTGAACCAACTAACATGCACAAGAAGTCGCGAAACGAAGCGCGATGCTTCGGGAAGGATTGTATGGACTTCTACTAAGATCCTAGAGCTAAGATATGAGCGTTATGAAGAATTAAAACGTAAGACCTACTCAAGGCTTAACATTCTACGAAAGAAGCTTAAAGACTATAAATTAAACTTGACGATACCGTCTTCAATAGCTTCAATCGAATCTTCATGACTTCTAAATAGGTCCATAAGCTTCAACGAAGCTTTAGGCATACGATCACGTGCTTTGAGAAGTCTTGAGACGTCGTAATTGATATTCATGTGAATTTGGCGACGATCTCCATAACTGCGCTCACAAAGTGTTAGTTCATATTATATTTATGTTTGTTCATCATCCAAAACCAAATCCGGGGAGTCCAATATCCAACATTCTCCCCCTTTTTGGTGATGACAAACCAACATAAATAATAATAAAAAATAATAATTCAAATGAAATTTACTTACTCCCCCTGCATTGATGACACGTTAATTCCAATATAAACAAAAATAATACGCATCAAGCAGACGAGTGAAGTATATTAAATGATAATCGATTATTGAATTATTGAAATACCAAACGTAGGTTATTGAAATATCGGATGTGAAAAATCCATTTATATATCTTAACTCCCCCTGAATCTAACACATCAAGTTATATTCTTAGAGAAATGCTTTAAATTTCCATTTATATTTCCATTTGGCACATCGTTATTATTATATCTCTCCCCCTTTGGCATAAGCAAAAAGAGCGGGAGGATAACAACGACAACAACAATGGCCTCAAATGAAAAGCACGTGAGTCGTAGAATACGACGACGGTTCAAGTGACACCAAAGAGAAAAATACGAAAAGAATCAAGGCGTGTCAATGATACCAAAGTCGAAAAATCGTTAAACGAAATCATCAAAACTCAAATCAATTTAACGGATTGAGTTATGGAATATACTCTCCAATATCAACATTTCTTGGTTAAATTAGTGCATGGAAAACAATTCTATGTTTCCATAGAAGAAATTTCTATTAAACCAAGTGAATATCGTCGAGCGACGAAATCAAACATCAGAGACATAAAAATTATACATTGCACAATATAATGAAATGTCAACTGCGATGTATTTATATATATATAATATGAAGCAGAGTACATCACCGACATACAAAACATCGATCGACTGATCAGGGCACAAAAATACATCATCATATGACAAAATATCGGAGTGTCAACAAAAATACATCATCATCAAACATATCAAAATACATCATCACATATATCAAAAAGACATCAAAATGATCCAAAATACATAGCCACCCACACTATCCTACCCAACATCTCTCACAACTAGATATATCATCCAATGAGTAGCAGGAGAGGCCTCGAAGAAACTCAAGAGGCAGCGGGAGGACCAGAAGCAACTGCAGGCTCAGCAGGAGCAGAAGAGGTGACTGGATCAGCAGGGACGTCCGGAAGATCAGCAGGAGAGACGGCTGAAGTGGCAACCTCTGAAGCAGCAACCGTAGTGGCCTCGGGAGCACCAGTCGGAGTATCCACCACAGGAGTGGCGGCAACAGGTGTGCTCTCGGGGGCACCAGCAGAAGAAGCAGCAACAGCATCACCGGAAGTGGTAGCACCAGCAGCAGTACCAGCAGAAGTGCCCTCGGGGGCACGAGTCGAAGCACGACAAAGCTCCTCAACGTCCTCCTCAGCCATCTCATCTACCTCCTCATCCTCAGAAACGGAAGGAGGAAGATCAACACCCATCAGACGAGCCATACGGCAGACTACCTCCTCGGTACGAGCCAAGCGAGACTCGTGACGACGAAGTAACCGTACGACCTCATCCAGGGTGGCAGAGGGAGCAACAGAGGCACTGTCAGAGGCAGGGGCAGACGCTGAAGGTGTCGTCCTCTGAACGTGACGAAGCGCCGCAAGAGATTTCTTGACGGCCGTCGCGTTCAGGGGAGGACCAAGGGGACGCTCATCGTCACGAGGCAACGTGACACGAAAATGACGAAATACGAGGGTCAATAAGCAAGGAAATGGGATATGAGCCGATTTATTGGACTTGCGAATACACTCGAAAGAATCAATCTTATCGAGTATAATGCGAGCCCAATTAATCGAGCTCCCCATGAAGATAGCATAGATAAGCTTCAGAAAGGGCTGGGACGGGAGAGATGAGGAGCCGTACTTGGGAAGCAAGCACGACTTCAGAATCAGATTTAGGACCCATGCATTTGGCTTGAACGATTTAGATGGCACGCCAATCATGGCAGGAGGGATCTGATGGAAAATCTCAGAGAGGACGGTCTGATCTAAGGAAGAAATATCGTCAACCGAGATATCAGAGGGAAGGAGGCCGGACGAGGAGATACCCAAAATCTCTCCTAAGATTTCCGCTGTGAGGACTATAGGAGTCCCCAAAATGGTCGTCTCAACAGAGTGGGTCTGATCGTACTGACCCCGGATCCTATTTGCATAGAAAAGCTTTACTAATCTAGGGTAGGGGTGAGGATTCGCCTTCGGGTCAAATCGAAGGTAATCGAGGAGACCCGACGACGAGAGAAGATCAGCTAACCTTATGAAGTCGCTAAACTGGACGAAATGCTCCAGAAGCAACGGGCAATGTTCGATACGGTTGTACGTCGCGAGACACATAGGGTCGTCGCGACACAACGAAATATCGACACCGCCCACCGGCATCGGACCCTTTCCCTTAGGCTTACGGGTAGACGCACGAGGGTGGGTGCTAGACTCGGGATGGACAGGAGGAGTGGGTTCCCTATGAGTCTCGGTCTCGGGGTTATACTCCGTATCGTAATCGGTAGGAGTATGGAACGAAGAATGAGAGGCAAGAAATTTGGTCTTGGGCTTAGGCTTGGGCTTGGGTTGACCTCTAGGCTTGGCGGTCGTCGTCCTCTTCTTCTTGAGAGGAGGCGAAGACGACGAAGGATGGGTGGTCTTGGCACGGCGTTTCGGAGGGGTTGGATGCTCGGGGTCCGAAGGGTTTTGTTCTACGGTCATCGGCGATGGGCTAGACAGAGTGATCGTGATACGTGTTTGGGCCATAATCTCGGCACAACACGACACAATCAAACTGAAACGAAGAATCCCTAAGTCGAAACCCTAGAAAGCTGAAATCGAAACCCTAGAAACCCTAGAAGCCCTATAAACCGAGCTAACCCTAGAACTAGGAATGGAAATCTAACCCTAGAAAGAGAGGAGATCACCTAGAACGAGGGGCCGACGGAGGAGATCGACAGAGATGGCCGGAAAATGGCCGGAGTTCGATCGGAAGACGAAGAGACAGCGAGGGGTCGGGGGTTTTGAGCTGAGGGAGAAAGAGTTTTGATCGACTGGAATGAAAACAGACCGACTAAAGTGAGTTTAAGTCGGTCGAGATCGCAAATGACCAAACAGTCCCTGGCACAATTAGTCGGTCACAGTTCAAGCACTGACCGACTAGATCACGATCTAGTCGGTCGGTCAATGAGCTTGAACCGACTAGTTGCAAACAGTGGCTGAATCCAAGATTTACTGACAAGATTTAGTCGGTCTGCGTTCATTTACTAACCGACTAGATCTCAATCTAGTCGGTCGGTCACTGAACATGAACCGACTAAAAAAGATAAAATGGAGAGGAAACTCAAAAAGCTTGAGTTAGTCGGTCTAAGTTCTTCTACTAACCGACTAGATGAACATCTAGTCGGTTGGTGGTTGAACTGAAACCGACTAAAAGAGTCCAAAAGTTGATAATCAAGTTCTCTCCTCAATACACTTGGACGATATATCGCAAAACTCTCAATAATCCTCGGGCTCCAACACGCATTGCAAGGCGTTCATTGCCTTGGCATTGCTTACCTCCGCGGCGACCTCCGCGGTAGTCCATTTCTCAAAGTCTTCTTCTTCGGGCTCTATGTATTCCTTCATTGTAGTCCTCCATAAGGATGCACTCCGGAGGAAGGTTTCCATCCGGCATTTCCAGTACCCGTAGTTGGTACCGTTGAAGAATGGAGGCCTCGTAGAGTAATGTCCTTCCATAACCGAAGATGCTCCTTCTCGGTTCCTGAAGGTGTCATAGTTGGAAGGTGGACGCACGGTCTTGTTGTCGTTGGCAGACATAGCTAAGTATCTGGCTCTGATACCAAATGTAATGCCCTACAAGCTACTGCACAAGTACTAGAGGGGGGGGGGGGGGGGTGAATAGTACTTTAAAATAACAAGGAGTATAATTCCAAATTAAATTTCAAACAACTACCAAATCAATTTGCGGAAGCTTAAATTGAATGCCAACAACAAAATTAACAATGCAAACAAATGATGTTAATGGGTTCGGATCCACCCAAGTCTCCCCGACTTGTTCCCGGTGATCCTACGTCCCAACCACCCGGATCCCCTCCGGATACTTAGGTTAGAAACCCTAACCCAAGATTTCCACTATGAATATCTTGTGAAAAACCTTCACAAGATCAAATCATACAACAACGGCAATAGTGAATCCCACAACCCGGGATCACAACCTTCTCTCACAACCGAGAGAATCAACAAGCAATATAAAAGAGTTTATATTGAAATAAGCAAACTTACCACAAAATCATATACCTTGAGTTTTTCTTACCCAAAAGGTGAAAAGGAGGATTTGAGGAAGATGAAGTCACCAAGTCCTAGCACCAAGGGAATGACCAGCAATAGGTGCCTAGGGATGATTTGGAGACTTGGATCAAGCTATAGCTTGAAGAGCTCACCAAGAACAAACTTCTCTCAATATGGATTCTAGATCTAGAAATGAGAGAGAATGGGTTTCTTGTGAGGAAGAGAGCTTTAGATTTGAGTGAGAATGGCTATCTCTTTTGATCTCAATGAATCTCTGAATGGAAGCTCTAACCTAGATAGAAATGACCTAGGTTCGTATTTATAGGGTCCCATAAAAACAAGTTAGGTCATTCTCCAACGGATAGAAATCTGGGAGAATTAGTCGGTCAAAGAACAATCACTGACCGACTAGTTCATCAACTAGTCGGTCAGTCAAACAGCATGGACCGACTAAGAGAGGAACTGAGAAGAGATAGAATTTCAGACCTAGAAATCTAGTCGGTCCAAGAAGACTTTCTGACCGACTAGTTTCACAACTAGTGGGTCAGTCAATGAACGTAGACCGACTAAGAGGCAAAATGAAATAGTCTGAATACAAATTGACTTAGTCGGTCCAAGAACAAAAGTTGACCGACTAGATTGTCAACTAGTCGGTCACCAAACGTTCTTAGACCGACTAACGATAAACAGTAGCTTAGATGAAATTTAGCATGAACAGTAAGTCACAACTAGTCGGTCAAAGAAGCATCACTGACCGACTAGTTCACAAACTAGTCGGTCGGTGAGTCAACGTAGACCGACTAACTGTAAACAGTAAAGTCCAAGAAATTAAGGAATCAAACTAGTCGGTCCAAGAAGAGTTGCTGACCGACTAGATCACCATCTAGTCGATCAGTACTTCTTCTTGTACCAACTAACATGCACAAACAAGTCCGAATCGAAGCGCGACGCTTCGAGGAAGTTAGAATGAACTTGTACAAGGATCCTAGAGCTACGATATGAGCGTTATGAAGATAGAAACGTAAGATATACTCAAGGCTTAACATTCTATATATCGAAGCTAAAAGACTATAAATAAAACCTTAAAGAACGGTCTTCGAGAGCTTCGATTGAATCTTCATCACTTCCAAAACGGCGCAAGAGCTTCAACGAAGCTTTAGGCATGAATACGAGCTTTGGGAAGTGTTGAGATGTCGCTTTAATTGTTCTCGTGAATTTGGCGACGATCTCCAATACTGCACTCACAAATTGTTAGTTCATGAATTATTTATGTTTGCTCATCATCAAAACCAAATCCGGGGAGTCCAATATTCAACATTCTCCCCCTTTTTGGTGATGACAAACCAACATAAATAATAATAAAAAATAATGATTCAAATGTAAAATACTTACTCCCCCTGCATTGATGACACGTTAATTCCAAAATGAATATATATGAATTGCATCAATCAGACGAGTAAGATAAATAAAGAGAATCGATTTTCGAAATATCGGATTTTGAAAATCCTTATATATATATCTTAACTCCCCCTGAATCTAACATATCAAACTAGATTCTTGGAAATTGAGTTAAATTTTCATTTGCCCTATTTGTTATCATTATCTCTCCCCCTTTGGCATTATCCCAAAAATGGGGGGCATACAACGACAACAACTAGGAAATGGAAAATCCAACATCGGGAGTCGTAGACAATGACGATGGACCTAATTGACACCAAGGGAAAAAATGATGAAATCAAATCAAGGTGTGCCAAATTGTCCATTATCAAAAAGCGATAATCAAAATCATCAAAAAATACCAAATAATTGTTTATTTCTTGAATAAAGAAACATACTCTTCAATATTCAATATTCTTGGTTAAATTTATGCATGGAAAACAATTCTATACAAATATAGAAATATAATCTATTTAACCAAGTTTTTCAATCGTCAAACGACGATTTTTCATAGCATGGACATTTGAATGAGAATTAATGTGCATGACGAAGTAAATATCACAACATGAACATCGATGTATATATAGATAGAACCATCATGAGTACATCCAAAAAGATATCGATACATCAAAAGCAACATACCCATCAAAAAGAAATACAACATACATCGTCAACATCAAAATACAACATCATCATCAACATCAACATCATCCAAAGTACATCAAAATATCCAACACCGACATCCAGAAAACTCAAAAATACATCAAAACAACCCTCAATCTCCATCCTAACCCAAAATACTCTCAAAAAGATATATCATCCAAAGAGTAGTGGAGAGTCCTCGGAACAGACGATCACGAGGAAGTGGCTGGATCTGCAGTGTCCGTGGGTCCAGTCGACGGAGTGGACTCAGGCTCTGCAGGGAGAAGAGGTGTCTCAACAGACGGGATCGTCGGGGCAGGAGTGGAAACGACAGGCTCAACATGTTGGGATTTGGAGCCTGAACAAATCAGCCGACCGGAATCAGTTGCGATCTCCTCTGATCAACAAAAACTTGGTTGCGATTTGCATCTATCCGTATCGAGTTGGGTTGAAAGACTGTTCGGCGGTTGAGCCTGAAAAACAGAATTGAATTTTTCGTTGTTATCCTTGGAGCACCGTGCGTTGAATGTGTTGAATGCTGGCTTTGTGCGTTAAAGAGATATTGGAGGCTCTGTGCTTTGTTTTTTGCGTTGGAAGGCTCTGTGCACAAAAACAAAAACTCCCTGCATTAAAAACCAAAAGTTTTTGGAATGTTGTGAGTTTCCTTTTTTTGACAAAAACAGGTTCTGTGTGTTTTTTCGAGAGGGATAGTTTTGTGTGCCTTTTTGAGAGAAAAGAGTGCTTGTGCGTGAGTGCTGCTAATTAATTTGAGGTTGCGTCCTCAATTGCTTTGTGCGGTATTATTCGAGGGTTGCGTCCCTCGTAGCATCGTGTGTAATCTGTAACATTATCTCATCAAATTAGTGGAGAATCCCTGGCTTGGCGGCGCCCCCAGACGTAGTCTTCGGACGAACTGGGTTAACAATTCTGTGTCTTCCTTTTGTTGTTGTTTTCATTCGATTGTTTTTTATCATCGTATTATTGCGTAACAATTGGTATCAGAGCACCAGGTTAGGTGGAAGCAGATACGATGGGTGGAGAAAAAAAAACGATTGAAAAGTTTGACGGATCGGATTATGGGTTTTGGAGGATGCAGATCGAAGATTATCTTTATGGTAAAGATTTGTGGCAACCTCTGGAGGATAAGCCGAAAGAGATGAAAGACGAAGAATGGAATGTGTTGGACAGGAAGGCGATGAGCGTGGTGCGTTTATCTCTTTCACGGAATGTTGCGTTCCATACCACGAAGGAGAAAACCACCAAAGGCATACTAAAGGTTTTAGCAGACATGTACGAGAAGCCTTCAGCAGCGAACAAGGTTCACCTGATGCGGCGTCTCTTCAACCTAAAGATGATGGAGAACAAAGTTGTTGCTGATCACCTAAATGAGTTCAATCTGATAACATCCCAATTAAGCTCGGTCGGGATTGATTTTGATGATGAGGTTAGAGCCCTAATTCTGTTGTCTTCTCTACCAGAAAGTTGGAGCGGTACGGTTACTGCTGTTAGTGCTTCAGCAGGGAAGGAGAAACTGAAGTTTGACGAAGTAAGAGATTTGATTATAAGTGAAGAAATTCGCAGGAAAGAATCGGGTATCACTTCAGGATCAGTTCTGAGTACAGAAAATAGAGGCAGATCAGAATCAAGGAATTGGAATCGAGGCAGATCAAAATCAAGACATAAGAGCAAGTCAAGGAAAGACAAGAGTTCCATTGAATGTTGGAATTGCAAGATGATGGGTCATTACTCGAATCAGTGTAAAGCACCGAGGAAGGAAAAGAAGATTGACAACTCAGCAAACGTGGCATCAGAGGAGATCAATGATGCATTGATCTTGAGTGTGTGCAGTCCATTAGAATCGTGTGTTTTGGATTCTGGAGCATCGTATCATGCATGTCCTGATAGTGAGATAATGGAGAATTATACCACTGGAAATTTTGGAAAGGTTTATCTTGCTGATGATGAGCCTTTGAAGATTGTAGGAAAGGGAGATGTTCGGATCAAAACACCGAATGGACCTGTGTGGCAGCTGCGTGGCGTGAGACATATTCCTGGTTTGAAGAGGAATCTGATTTCTGTAGGACAGTTGGATGATGAGGGTTATCATTTATCATTTGGCTCGGGTGCTTGGAAGATAACCAAAGGGGCCATGGTGGTAGCTCGAGGGTCAAAGGAGGGTACTTTGTATATGACCACTATCAACCATGATAGTATTGATCTTGCAGGTGCAAACAGAGATGCAGACTTGTGGCATTGCAGACTTGGCCACATGAGTGAGAAGGGGATGAAACAGTTGTGTTCAGAAGGTAAACTGCCAGGTCTAAAAGCAGTTGACGTTGGTTTATGTGAAGGCTGCGTATTTGGGAAACAGAAAAGGGTCAGTTTTTCGAAGGGTGGCAGAACCTTGAAGAAACAGAAGCTGGAGCTGGTACATAGTGATTTATGGGGACCAGCACCTGTAACATCCCTTGGTGGCACGTCATACTACATGACCTTCATTGATGACTCCACGAGGAAGGTATGGGTTTATTTTCTGAAACATAAATCTGATGCTTTTAATGTTTTTAGAAAATGGAAAGCTTTGGTAGAAAATGAAACAGGTCTGAAGGTGAAGTGCATAAGATCAGATAACGGTGGAGAGTATGAGCTTGCTGCATTCAAAGAGTATTGTGCTATGAATGGTATTCGCATGGAGAAGACTCTTAGAGGAACCCCTCAGCAGAATGGGGTTGCTGAACGTATGAACAGAACCTTGAACGAACGTGCTAGGTGCATGCGACTGAAGTGTGGGTTACCGAAGATGTTCTGGGTAGAAGCAGTGAACACAGCCGCTTTCTTGATTAATAGAGGACCATCAGTTCCTTTGGATAATGGCATACCAGAGGAGGCTTGGACTGGTAAAGAGGTAAACCTATCATTCCTTAAAGTTTTCGGTTGTGTTTCTTATGTTCATATTGATGCTACTGCTAGAAGTAAATTGGATGCTAAATCTGTGAAGTGTACGTTTATTGGATATGGTGGTGATGAATTTGGTTATAGATTTTGGGATGATCAGAATCGGAAAATAATTCGTAGTCAAGATGTCATATTTAATGAACATGTTTTGTACAAAGACAGGTTGGGCGCATCAGATATTGAAAGTGCAGGTACTCGGGTTGAAAGCCCTCAGGTTGTTGAATTAGATATCTCGAATTCAGGTGTGAACAAAGTTGTTCAGAATGATCAAGTTGTTGTTGAAGCAGAACCGAATTCGCCAGTATCTCCTTTGAGAGAAGCAATTGTTGAGGCAGAACCGACTTCGCCAGTATCTCCCTTGAGGCAAGCGGTTATTGAAGCAGAACCAAGTACGCCTGTAGCTCCTATGTGGAGATCAGAAAGGCAACATCATGCACCAGCAAGGTATTCCCCCTCTTTACATTATCTTTTGTTAACTGATAGTGGTGAGCCAGAATGTTATGTTGAGGCTATGCAGAGTGAGCATTCGAGCAAGTGGGAGCTTGCAATGGAAGATGAAATGAATTCCTTAATGTCTAATAACACTTGGAAACTAGTGGAGCTCCCAAAGGGTAAAAAGGCATTGCATAACAAGTGGGTTTACAGAATTAAAGAAGAGGCCGATGGAAGCAAGCGTTACAAGGCAAGGATGGTTGTGAAGGGTTTTCAACAGAAACAAGGTATTGATTATACATATATATTTTCTCCCGTTGTGAAGCTAACTACTATTAGATTAGTTTTGAGTATAGTTGCTGCGGAGAATTTATTTTTAGAGCAGATGGACGTGAAAACAGCTTTCCTTCACGGGGATCTTGA